>JAKWJD010001761.1:6067700-6307700 GCA_027705065.1 Solanum peruvianum | reverse complement strand
TGACTTCCACAATTTCAACCTCCTTTCCAATCTTTTTTATTTCCTTTACAAGAAATTCTGGACGTACTGTTCCAATCACTATTAATTTTCTCTGGCCAGTTTTTATATTTACAGAATCAATACCTATTGAACAAATAATGGTGATAACAAATTAGTTGCATGCATAACTAACGCAAAAGAAGAAAAGATAAAAAAAATTTAGTGTATGTTTCACCTTAGTCATATATGACTGAAATACATATAAAAAATTAAAATTTCAATTATGTGTGTCTGAAAAAAATATAATAGTTTGTTTTTCGAATTTCACAATTTAACACACGAGTTAATACTCAAATATATTATAGATAAGCTCAAATTTGAAACATATGATATATCATAGAGAACAAAATACAATCATCAATTTATCAAAACCACACAAATCTAACAAACTCATTTAACATCATTTTCAATCATGCATACATGGCTGAACTATGTGAAAAAATGGGCTAAAATTTTAGACGTGTGTTTGAATGTTTTTGCCAAATAATCTTTTTTTCCAAATCTATACACCTAAATCTACTCCAAAGAAACTCAAATTTCAAACATAAATTTCATGTATTAAAAAAAAGTTTAATCATCAATTTATCAATATGACAATAAATTTAACACCTTTATTATGCCTAACAATTGTCTAATATTGACTATTCAGGCAAAAAAAAAAAAAAGATGAATATTACTTAAATGGGACGATTAAAAAAGGACACTAATCCATGAAATTTATACATAATTGGGTAACAACATTAAAGATAACACAACAAAATTAGTGGCTTAAAACTTTTTTCTAGCAACTGATTTATGTTCTCTTCTTTCTCTATAGTGTAATATCTTTAAAAGACATGAAACCTTTAACTCCATGTAATAATGTTATTGTTGTTAATTGTACTATTAAAAAAAAGAAAAATTCAAACTAATAAGATGTTAAATTGTTAATCATGCATTAGCAAGAAAATTCATTGTGGATGTTTTATAAACATCTAGTTTTTTTTTTTTAATTCTTGTAAGGCATGATTTTTTATCCCTTTTTTTTTTTGACCTATTAAATTCTTGTAAGACATTTTTTTTTTGTTTTACTAATTACTAGCTAATAGAGGTTTTTAACCAAAAAATAAAAATTAGTTATTAATAATACAAAGATGTGATAGTTTAATTCGAAGTTTTAAAATATTTTATTATAAAAATAGACAAAAAAAATTATAAAGATTTTTTCCTTTTTATTTTTTCCTTTTAACTTCAATATTATCTAAGAGAAATAAAATTATTAAAATCAACATCACTAAGAAAAAAATACCAATAAAAAAATTTGAGACGTTCAATTTTTGGAGGCGTAAAGCATAGGTGTTATGTTCTCCCCTTCAACCACTCCTAAATGAAATACCATAGCTATCAAAAAAAACATTAGATCTAAAGTAATCGTATCGACATGAAAATAATAAAAATAAAACAATTATTTTTCTTTATATTTTTTCTTTGTTAAATATGAATTACCTTCACGTCTTGAAATGGCTTGAAGAACAAATTTCTTGCACATAACACAATTGAAATTAACTTGCAGAACAGTGGTTCTAATCATATCTTGGATGATTATATATATAACCAAATCTTCAATTATTTGGTTATTATGAAAACTAATTAAGAAGGCATTTTAATTCATGAACCTTGAGAGAAAAGACTCAAAATTAATGTTGTATCATTCTTAATCTTCAAATTAATTAGTAGACTTTGATGTGTGTGTGTATATATATATATATAACTAATATTAATTGAGTCTTTTTAAAAATGTTTTTGAAGAAGTGGACTTTCATTAAGGAATAAATGGTTGGCCACTTTCAAAAATGATTTAATACAAGTTCAACTAACACTATACCACTAATTAGATTTTCTACACTTGAATAATTCCTAGGTATCATTTTTTTTTAAAAAAAAAAAAAGTTTATATGAGGTAATTAATATGGATTATAGATTAAGACCAACTCAAAAGACTAATTCTTTGGCTTAGAGATCAAGATAATTATTTTGTTAATTTATAAAACATAATTTACAAAAAGTATGCTAGACTAATGACCTAAGCAAAAAGTAGACTTTAATTAATTGTTATCCAAATACTAATTAATTATATATGTTCAACTGTCAAGATTAGAAGATTAATGAACACTAGTAAATTTATTTTAATTAGGTAGACTATTTTTTTTTATTATTTGGGAATATGTAGTGGGTGGCAATTACTTAAAAAACATCATGAGGTCAAGGTAGGAACTAAATTGGGATATTAAAAAATTGATCATAGTGAAGGAAAATTTCAAACTCAAATGGATTGATTTGAAGGCAAAGTGAGAAACTTGAATTAGTTATATGGTACCTAAACTTTTCGTTTAATTTAGAGATAACTTCCTCATAAAGCTAAAATTAACTATTTGAAACAAGAATGTAGACGAGAAATAAATTTAGAATGTTTGGTACGAGAAATATTTTTGAAAAATAAGTTGATTTCTATATTTTTTCATGTTGAGCCAGTGAGTAGAAAATATTTTTTAAGAATTTATTTTTTTAAAAAAAAATAATATTTTCTAGATTTTGATTGGTGAATGAAAACATTTTTCCAGAAAACATATTTTATTTATTGCTATGGAGTAGAAAATACTTTTTAGGAAAATATTTTCTGACACTGAAAAAATCCTCATAACCCATCTAGGACTCAACCCCGATAATCGAACCGAGATCCAACAATGATGACCGATTCAAAGTCTGACCCAAATTCCCAAATCGAGAGCAGACCCGACTCTCGATTCAGGACATGACAATCAAACTAGGATCTAACTGCAACTCCGACACCCAAACATGGGCACATCTACGAATTCGAGATCTAAACCGACACTCAAATTGGAACCCAACTGAAAAATCATGACCTAGCCTTGACACCCAACACTCGAAGAGAGATCCAATATTTGGTTCGGGATTTGATCCCCTCTACTGCCTAAGATCTGACTTACAAACTAGGATTCAACTACTACTTCAAAACTATGATGCTACCTTAACACCCAACTCGAGACTAAACCCTGACTCCCGATCCAAAACCAAACTTTGAAATTGGGACCCAAGACCAACTCCTGACCCAAGACCCTAACATCCGACCCGAAATTTGACTTTGACACCAGACCTTGATGATTGATTTAGGATTGAAATACGACACTTGACTTGGGACCCAACCTCGCACTAAACCAGACTCCAAAATCTTACTTAAAACACCACCTCGACACTTCAGTCGGGAACTGACCCCGATACCCAGCCCAAAGATCTGACCTCAAGTTCTGATCAAAGACCTGACACTTAAATTGAGATCTAACCTTGACCCGACTTGAGACCCAACTTTCAAATCACGATCCACCCCCAACTTATGATATGATACCGAATTTTCAAACTAGGATCAAACTGTGACACCTGAACTGGGATTCGATTTTTTAATCGACATCTCACCTCGACGATTTATTTGGGAACCGAACTCAACCCTAACCTAGGATCTGACCTTGAATGTCGATTCGAAACTCGACTCTGATACCCAAATCAGAACACTACCCCAACGAGTAAATTGGGATTCCACTTCGACTCTCTACTTAGGATCCGACTTTCAAATCAAGATTTGATCCCGACTCTCAACCTTGGAACCGACTTCCAAATTAAGACCCGATTGTGACACTCAATTAAGGATATAAATTTTGAATCAGAGACTGTGGCATCCAACCATGACAAACTATTTGAGATCTGACTCTAACTTCTGAATCGGGACTCGACCCCAACACCTAACCTGAGATCTAACCCCGACATGAAACTCTAATGACTAATTTGTGACCCAACCTCTACTTCCTTTTAGGAACCCAACTTCTTAATCAGATCCCAACCCTAACACCCGATTCCGACCTAAAATCTAGACACGGCCTTGACTATCGATTGTGATCCAACCACGACACTCCATTTGAAACTTAACTTCTCACTTCCTAACCCAAGAATAGGCACCTAAATGGAGACCCAACTTTTGAAACATGACACGATCCTGACATTTAATGTGGGACCCGATCTCAACACCAAACTCCAGACCCGATCTTGACTCCCAATTCAAGACCTAACCCCTAAATTGGGATTCAACCCTGATTTGACTCAAGACTTGGGAGTTGAGTCTCGAGTCGATGTTGGGAGTCGGGTCTTGAATTGAAAACCAGAGACCGAATTTTGAATTAGTATCTGAAATTGATTTTCGAGACTTGAGTTATGGTGGGAAGTTGAGGTATAATGTTGCATTCGATTTGTTTTGACACAAGAATTAACATTGAAATTTTAATCGTTTGCTTACCCATTCATGTATAAAATTTCAAACTGCATAGGGCTAATACTCTAATTGGCAAAACTTTCAATTTTTGTTTATTTTCAAGTTACAAATAGGAATGTTTTTCAAGAATATACAGTAATTTATGTTGGACTAATCAAATAAAAGAAAAATACCTTTATCAATATTAGAACAATAAGCGTATGGTCAAGATACCAAAAAATACTTGGGAAAAATTACTTTTTCAACTTCAGAAAAAATAATTTCTACTACTAAAAACATGACCAAACGCCTCAATTCACTAAAACAAACTTTCAAATATTTTTCAAAAGACACTTTTAGCTATCGAGAATTCGAGATGCTTGACCAAACAGTCTATAAATATGTTCTCCGGAAATAGGTGGGAGGAAAAAGACAATTTCGAGATCCAATAAATAAAGCGATAGAATCTCAAACTTTGGTGTTGAAACATCATACATGGACACATAATTGGAAATGACTTGAATGTCTATCACCTCTAACAATACACAACTTATGTCACCCTGAATAAATACTTCTTTACAGTGCTTGTAAGTAACATATTCGCATCATCTGAAAATCATTTCATTTAAGTTAACATTGTGATCACTTCACAAGAGTCTTGATTTGCACTGTTTATCTTAATGCCCTTCATCCATGGGATCACTTCTGTTGCACGTTTGAGATCTTAAATCCTTCTCATCCTGCCTTGATTCATTGGAACCTGATCCCTTGGAAACAGAATCTTCTAGGGCCTCCAGAAAAGATGGAACCGTCCACTTATCTGCAGCAATCATGCATGAAAACTAACCAATTTTAAAACTAAAAACAACATATGATCTAGTGCATCAGAAATGAATGAGAAACAAAGTTCAGTAAGAGTCACAAACAGAGGTATAACCAGCTGTGAACTAGATAGACAGAGTTACACTTCACATGAGCCGCAGCTCAAGCTGCAAAGGGCAAATTTCATACTTCACCCATCGCATGATTACAAAATATAGTACAGCAGCAGTTAAAGAATGGCTTAGAATTTACAATATATAATATTTTGGATGATGTCACTATTTGGATCATCAAAGATTATAATTTGTTGAAATTGTTGCACGGAGAAGAATCTTCCATTAAAGTAAAGGTCAATATTTTTTAATGAAAGCAAGTCATATATACATACAGGTCAGTGATTATAAGCATCCTTGCTTAAGTTTTAAAAGAGATCAAAGAAAGTAGGCAAAATATGGAGCATATAAAATTATTAACCATTAGAAATTAGTGTTTCATTCCTTTCAGCTTGAAATGAATTATCAAGCAATGTTTTACTTACATTGACTTGGATCAATTCCAAACTGAGTCAGATCTATTTGTCCAGTTCGAAGAACCTGCAGTGAGAAGAGAGTCAAATTTACAGACATAAGCTGCGAGCATACCTAAAAAGCTGAATGAAAAAAATGAGATTTTGATGACTCACATAAGTAAATGAATCTAACTGCTGACGGAACGGAGGACTCTGTAGCAATTCCATTAATTCATATGGTGTCCAATGACCCTGTGCAAACATAAGAATTTTCAAGATAACATCAGCACTGTAATCCTTGTAGCTTGCGTACCAGGAGCCAATTTCTTACCTCTGGCAAGTGTGAAGCTAGTTGTTCTTCTAAAGGTATTTCCTCGATCAGTGGTAATATGAGCTCAGGCCTCAAAATATCTCCCAATCCCAATCCTGATACAGTAGCAAGACACGAAGTTAATGTAAATGGTGTGTAAGCTATATTTTTTTGTATTACATGAATGTCCAGATCTTGGTTTCATTCCAGTGAAAAAGAATATTGTTATACTCAAACCCTAGATGTTGTTCTCCAATTGCAAGGATAAAGAAAATGAAAAGATGGAATGGAGAACCTGTAGGGAAATAAAGCACCAAAAAAGGTGCATGACAGTGTAAAGATGTTGTTCTCCAATTGCAAGGATAAAGAAAATGAAAAGATGGAAAGGAGAACCTGTAGGGAAATAAAGCACTAACAAAGGTGCATGACAGTGTAATAAATAGCGAAGGATAACCAAGTCTAAACATTCCCTTCTATTTGAATCAAGAGGAGACAAATAAATTCAAGCACAAACAACATTTTGGGCAGCAAGCATATCAGCAAACTGAATATGACAAGAAAAAACTACATCAAACCAAACGAGACACCTAGATTTTACGTGGAAAACCTCTGCATAGTGGAAACCACAGGACCAAAGCTCCACTATAATCAACAAGAGTTGCAATATGTTCTCCAAAATGGCCACCAAAGAAAAGTCAAACGATGAGATAGCACCAAAGAACTTGAGAAATAGAGTAAAATCACCAAAACACATATTGTGCACAAGCTGAAATCTGGTGCTATGGGACTCCAAATCCACCTCTGTCATTTCCCAATCAAAGATTAAGATAAAATGAACAAGCTGCCCATATATCAACGCAATCGGACAAGGAATGAAGCAGGAACCAATACTTGAAATTGGCTGCTAGAGCTGAAAGATTCTGGGCAAAAATCTACACTCACACTTTTCTCTACATGGTTGTTAATCTCTATCTTTGTATATGTGAAAATAAGACAATTAAAGAGGTCTTACATATGCACCATATAGTGTGCTTATGGGCAAAAGTGGGCTCCAAATTGGACTTTTATTCATCCACATAGCCGACGACCCTGCTTTATACAATATTTTATCAAAAGGACCAATATAATGCACCACCATGAGACCTTATCTTAAAAGGACACACAAATCAGAATGCATCAACACCAGCAAATCAAGCTTTCTTGAAGATGGTTATCATACTCAAAGTGACCAGTCTGATATCAATGCTCCAGTGCACGATGATATGGTTGGCCAACAACCAACTGTTATTGGTGCATGTTATTGATGAACCAGAGAGATCTCTCAGAAGATCTACAAGAGAGAATACCTTCATCTTGTTATTCTGCAAATGAGTATGTACTCTTCACTAACGGGGGAGAACCTGAGAGTCTTGACGAGGTCATGGAAAGCGAAGAAAAAGAAAGATGGTTTGATGCTATGGTAGATGAGATTAAATCTTTACATAATAATCATACACTACCTAAAGACAAAAAAGCTTAGAAAAACAGGTGGGTCTTCAGGGTGACACATGAAGATGGCCACCAGTTCCACGATACAAGGCTAGATTAGCTGTGAAGAGATTTATCCAAAAAAAAAAGGGGAGTTGATTTTGATGAGATATTTCTCTCCCATTGTGAAGATATCATCCATTTGCATGGTTCTTGGCTTAGCTGGAAACTGAATTTAGAGGTTGAGCAAATGAATGTTAAAACTACTTTACTCCATGTTGACTTAGATGAAGAAATTATATGGAGCATACAAGGCTTTGAAGTTGAGCGAAAAGGAAATTATGTTTCTAAATTGAACAAGAGCTTGTATGGTCTAAAACAAACTCTCAAGCAATGGGTACACGAAGTTTGGTTCTTTTATGAGTCAACGAGGCCTCAAGAAGACTCCTTCAGATAATTGTTTTATCATTGTTTTGTTATATGTTGGTAACATGTTTGTTGGTGATCATAATGCTTGTTGGATCAAAAAGCTGAAGCAAGAGTCAAATAAGCCTTTTGCTATGAAAGACTTGGGACCAACAAGACAGATTCTTGGCATGCAGGTTGTGTCCGTGACAGAAGGCCAAGAAATTGTGGCTATCACAAGAGAAATACGTCCAGAAAGTACTTTGTGGGTTCAACATGGACAAAGCTACGGTTTGAACACGAAGCAGTATCCTAATAATGAATTGTGAGAAGGAATATATGAGAAAGCTCTTTATGCTTAAGTTGTTGATAGTTTGATGTATTCAATGGAGTGTAAAAGCAGCGTTTTGGGAGGCGAGAAGCGGAAAAAAACGACGAGGGCTTGCTTCACAGAAGCGAGAAGCGAAACGCGCACTTTTTTAAGAAAAAGCAACATCTAGTATAAAAATAAAAATAAAATATTAAATAATAAAATAGAAGTAATATAGTCTTATTTAGATTAAAAGAAAATAGATAATCAATAATACTCATGAGTCATAACATATAAAGCAAAAAATCAAAAACATAATTAAATCACAAAGACTCAAACTCTTATTCTTCAACAAGATCCTCAAACTCTTCAAGTGCCATAACCACAGTGTTTTGGGAAGCGAGAAGCGGAAAAAAGCGACGAGGGCTTGCTTCACCGAAGCGAGAAGCGTGAAGCGAAGCGCGCGCTTTTTTTTTAAAAAGCGACATTTAGTATAAAAATAAAAAAATATTAAATAACTAAAAAGAGGTAATATAGTCTTAGATTGAAAGAAATTACTTAGGCAAAAATACTCACAAGTCATAACATATAAAGCAAAAAATCAAAAACATAATTAAATCACAAAATACTACAAACAAAAGGAAGTTTCAGAAAATAATAAAAAAAGGCTGCTAGCATACACACTGATCACAAAAAAAAAAAAAAAAAAATTGAAAAAAAAAACAGAGGCAGCAGTCAGTAAGAACTAAGAAGAAAAGAGCAGGCAGCAGAGAAAAGAGATGAAGAAAAGAAGAGGAGAAGAAGAAAAAAGAGATGAACAAATTACCTGCAGGCCTCAGTCGAGATCTTGAGGAGAGAAAGAAGGGAGGCAGCCAACAGCCTCAGTCGAGATATTCACGAGAAAAAGAAGGGCGGCAGCCAGCAGCCTCAGTCGAGAGCTTCAGGAGAGAGAAGGGAAAGAAAGTCGCGAGGAGAGAAGGGAAAAAGAGTCGCGAGGAGAGAAGGGAAAGAAGAGTTGTGAGGAGAGAGAAGTTATATTTCAGATTTTTTTTAAAAAAAACCTAATTTTTTTTTAAAAAAATCCTAATTGTCGCTTTTTTTATAAAAAGCGCGCTTTTTTGCGTTTTTTCCTCAGCGTCGCTTCTCGCTTTTTCCTCTGAAGCGAGTGCTTTTTTCAAATCGCCTCGCCTCAAGTTAAAAAAGCGCACAAGGGTCGCCTCGCTTTGAAGCGCGCTTTAAGCGCGCTTTTCTGCGCTTTTAACAACACTGCATAACCAAGGGTTATAATTGGTCATCATCTTCTTCATCATCAGAAGTGTCAAAAAAAAAAAAGAGCTGCTAGCATACACACTGATCACCAAATAAAAACGAAAAAAAAAAAAAGCAAAAGAATTGAAAAAAACAGAGGAGGCAGTCAGTAATTGTGAACAGAAACAGAGCAGATCGCAGCAGAGATGAAGAGAAGAGAAGAAAAAACTACAACAGTCGCATCGTGAAGAGAAAAGAAACTCACAGAGATGAAGCAAAGGCAAAGATTGTATATTTCAGTAGAAAAGAAACTCATAGATATGAACTAATAAACATCGGTTAAAACTTACCTGCAGTCGCGGTCGAGGTGTGAAGAGAGACACAGTCTCGGGCGCGGTCGTGAAGAGAGAATAAGCGAAAGAAGAGTCGTGAAAGAAAAATTAAGTTATATTGTATATTTCAGATTTTTTTTTAAAAAAAAAAAGAACTAATTTTTTTATATTAAAAAAAAAACTAATCGTCGCTTTTTTTATAAAAAGCGCGCTTTATTGCGCTTTTGCCTTAGTGTCGCTTCTTGCTTCTTTATCTGATGCGAGCGCCTTTTTCAGATCGCATCGCCTCGGGAGAAAGAAGCACACTGGTGTCGCCTCGCTTTGAAGCGCGCTTTTCACAACACTGTGTAAAAGACCAAATATTTCTCATGTTGTTGGTATTGTTAGTCGTTTCCTTTCTAATCTATGAATAGAGCATTCGAATGTTGTGAAGTGGATTATGAGATTTTTTTTTAGGATTAGTATTGTTGTATTCTTCAGCATTGGTAATGTCGGCCACCATCAAAACATGCTACAAAGCAAGTAGACTCAAGCTTTTCCAAGCTCCTAGAAATTCTTCTAACTCCACTATTTTTTAATGATACTTCTAACTCCTCTATTTCCTCTATATCGTTTTGCTTACACCAAAAAAATAAAATCATCAGACAATTCCATTTCACATCATGAACTGATTTGATCTTGTCGAATCATGAAATATTTTTATGGCGAATCTAGTATGAGTATGTGTCCAGGAAAGCCTATTCTTTGTGATTACAGTAATTCAGATATTGTCGATAATGTTGATACTCTCGCAAGTCTACTTTAGGCTACTTGATTACTTTTGTAGGAAGAGTCGTGTCTTGGAATTTTAGATTGCAAAATACGTGTTCCTCTATCTACTACAGAAGTTTAGCTTACGAGTTGCTCGGGATGAAGAGATTCTTAGGGAACTTGGTTGTGCCAAGGAGAAGAAGCATGTGCTTTATTTAAATAGTCAAAGTGTTAATTCACCTTGGCAAGAATTTTACATTTCATGGCGATCTAAACACGTTGATATGAGATACTATTAGATTCAAGATGTGTTGGATTCTAGGTTGCTTGACTTACAAGGTGAATTATTTCACATGGCTTTTGGCAAAGGAGGAAGTCTTGACACATGAAAACTTGAACAAGAGGAAACACAATCTTTCCTCTAGATGTTATTTATGCAAAGAACAGGTGGAGACAGTCAACCTTCTCTTTTTACACTGCAAATGGACAGATCAATTATGGAAGATGTTCATTCACAAAAGGAAGATCAAGTGGACAAAACCGGGGAGAATCACACAAGTTCTAAAATGTTGGAATGGTGATAGAAATGCAGGAAAAGAGGAGGAGAGATGGAGGATGGAGGATTGTCCCAGCATGCATCTGGTGGACAATTTGGAATGAACGGAATCAAAGATGTTTTGAAGGAAAGAACAACAATATTCAGAAGATAAAGATATACAGCCTAGGTCCTTATTATTCTTGGTGTAAGCAAGTAGTAATAGAAAATTCTGAAGACGTTTTTAATGTTATTGACCGGCTGTAACTAGAAGATATTAGGGCTGATGTAAGTATAATTTTTTGGTGGGGAACTACACTTTGATGTAGTATACCTATGGATATATAGAAGTAAATGTTACCTTTCTCAAAAAAAAAAAGTTGCTTGAACTTGAGAAAATTCATACGGATGATAATGGTTCCGACATGATGACTAAAGACTTGCCAAGAGGGAAGTTAGAAGAATGCTGCACAATTGTCGGGATGGTGATCTTCTCCACATAGTAGGGAGAGGGGAGAATTGTCAGATTTTGGGTCTTTTTTCTTTCCTATGAGGATAAATGAAAGCGTAATTTGGATCAACCCAATTTTGCCCATAGACCCAATATTATGGTGCATATGTAAGACTTCATTTAAGGTATTATTTCCAGATATACAAGAGTAGAGATTATCAAACATATAGAGAAAAAAGTGAGTGTAGATTTTCGCCAAAAACTTTCAGCTCTAGCAGCCAATTTCAAATTGCAATTCCTACTTCGTTCCTTGTCTGATTGAGCAGATATTTAAAAAGCTAATTCACTTAATCTTAATCTTTAATTGAGATCTGTCAAAGGTGAATTCAATGTCATGTAGCTCTATGTTTTCAATTCGTGAACAGTAGCTGCATTTTGGTGATTATACTCTTTTACTTCTCTAGTTCTTTGGTGCTATCTTGTAGTAGTTATTGTTGCTCGTTATTTGGCAATTCTTTAGTGGTCATTTTGGAAACGTATTGTAACTCTTGTTGATTACAGTGGAGCTTTGGTCCCGTGTTTCTACTCTTCAGTCCAAAGAGGTTTTCCACGTAAATCTTTGTGTCTTTGTATGGTTGATTTAATTGTCATATTTACTTTGTTGATATACTTGCTGCCCAAACCGTTGCTTGTGCTTGAATTTGTTTGTGTTCTTTTGATTCAAATAGAAGGGAAAATTTAGACTTGAGTATCCTTCCGCTATTACTCTATCGTGCACCTTCGTTAGTGTTTGTCTTTCCCAACAATACCCTTAGAAGAAAATTAGAAGGCAGTTAAGGAAGCAAATTAGACATCAAGCTTTTAGTCATGTATACCTGTTGTGGATATGGGTTGCTCAATTAAGTTAAGTATTTACTTAGATGTCAAGTAGATTTATATTTTTTATATTTTAAGTAGCTTTATTTATTATTCTAGAACAGGATTTATGTTTCATAGCTTCATAAGGATTAGGTTAAGCTATAGTTATAAGTTTGGAATAGGATTTAGGTTTCCTACTTTCATAAGGATTAGACTTTCTATTGTTGTAATAAGACTCTTATTTAAAAGTGTTTCTTATGAATAAATCAGTAAGTCATATATCAACAACAACAAAAAAAAAAAAAAAAAAAAAAAAGATCACCATTCTCTCTCCCATTGAACTCCAAAGTTTCAACCTCCCTTTAATGAGTTGAATATATATATCGCTCCGTGAGTCAATCCTTTCCTAAAGATTCATAACATTTGATATCAGAGAATGGGTGATAGAGATCAGTTCCAAATTTGAGAAGAGAGTGTCATTAAAGAAACCTTAATGGACTCTAAAATTGCAGCAATGGAACCACAACTCGATGAAAGAATTATCCAAGTCATTCAAGAAAAATTGTCTAGATTGGGAGTTGGCTCTACAAAACTACCAACCCATAGACATGAATCAAAGCACAGAAACGACAAGCATATCAACAATTCATGCTACTAACTGTTATACACCAACTATTCAACTGCCGATAAAAATCATCCAACAAGTGGTAATTCACATCCGATAGTGCCAAGTTATACAAAGATGGATTTTCCTAGTTTCAATAGCATCAACAATATATTATTTGGGCACATCGTTGTGAACAATTTTTAGAGCAATTTGGACCTCGTGAAAAAAGCAATCTGATCTGAGAAATAGTCATGCTTCAGCAATCTGATAGAGTTGAAATTTATTCCAGAATTTTTGGATGATTTTCCTGAAATTTGCGCTTGAGGACAAGCTCTTTCAACGCAAGTGGAGTAATGTCGTGGATGCGGGAACTCATTTAATTGAGTATTTAATTATATTTTTAAGTAGATTTATTTGTAAGTTGTTTATATTTCAAGTAGCTTTATTTATTATTCTAAAGAAGAATTTATGTCTCACAGCTTCATAAGGATTAGTTCAAGCTTTAGTTATGAGTTTGGAATAGGATTCAGGTTTTCCTATTATTATAAGGATTAGACTTCCTATCTGTAATAAAACTCTTATTTAACAAAGTTATCAAGTACAAAAAATAAGACACTTATTTAAAGGGGTTTCTCATGAATAAATTATTAAGTCATATTTCAGCAAAAAGCAAAAGATCAAAGTGAGCTCTCGCATTGAACTCTAAGGTTTTAGCCTCCGCTTAAAGAGCTGAAGAGGTCGAAGTTCTCTCTTCCATTGAAGTCTAAGGTTTCAGACTCTAGTGAGCTGAAGTAATATATCGCCCCGTGAATCAATCCTTGCCTAAGGATTCATAACAATACCATAAAATTTGTTAACAAATATTCTCTACTTTTATTTAATCATCTCACCAACAGTTTAACTACCTCAAAATCCTTTCAACTACAAAATAGTGAACCATGGCATGCTGCCCAAGCATTAAAAAAACAAAACAGAAAGTATGAGTTGATCAAATGCCTACCTGCATCAGGATCTACAGCTTCATCTGTACCAACCATAAGAAATAGTATTAGGTCCACATGAAGATTGATTGAAAGAGATTGTTAAACAGTTAAACTTCAGAAAAGTTGAAGGGAAGTAAGTCAACTGAACCTGTGGACCCTATATTACTCAATATTCTTTGAAGATCAGACAACTTTACTGGGCCTGAAGATGTCACATCGCTACTTGCTTCAGTATTCATGCTTGCACTAACCAAATTTCCCGCCCTGAAAGAGGTCATCCAGAACATTTTAAATGATAACTTCCAGCCTCTAGCAACTTCATAGAAATGAAGATGGTTGTGTACTACTACTTAAAGGAATGCAAGAAGGAAAAGAAATTATTCAACTGTCTCAGGACCTAAGTTTCTCGGACTCTCCAAAAATGTTGTTGCACCCATGTCAGATCCTCCAAAAATGCACTACATTTGAAGGATCCAACACGCACCTGATGACATTTTTGAAAAGTCCGAGCAACATCTTGGTCCAATCTACTTTTAAGTGGAAGTTTTTGGCAAATATAAAAATAACTTCAAATAAGTCAAAAATGACTTCTTAAGTTAGAGAGTGCTTGGCAAAGTTAAAAATAACTCAAAATAAGTTTAAAATGACTTTTCAAAGTTTAAAAAAACAATTTAAGCCAATCCAAACGGGCTCTAAGTTTATTATTGTAGCAGCATGGTTAGTGAGGAATTATATATCCGATCTGACTTAATTCTGACTGGGATTAAGTAGTAGTTTTTGTAATCAACTATGACTCAATGTCGAACTAAGTTGCTTGTGTTCTTCAGTAAAAGTGATGTGAGGCAAACCAATTTGCATCAGTTCTTAAAAATCTTTGTTAGCATGTGAATCTCCCCCATTTTTGTGACAAGATGCAACATCAAAAACAGATCTTATACTTCTCAATGATATTAGTATTACCTCGATGAAATATCTTCTTCTACCATATCTTCAGAATTTGGTAAAGGAGCTGAAGCTTCAGGCTCATCTTCACCAGGAAACTCTGTTCAAACAAGTTAAATTTTACCTAGGTTAAAACAGGTATGTTAAATGAACTTCCACTGTTGTTACCTTCTCAAAAAATAAAAATGAACTTCCACTCTGCCAATTATAGAAGTCATATAGATGAAACGCCCATTAACATCATCCAAATGTAGTTACTAGAACAACATATTAGAGTGCATTCCCCAAATTAAAATTCCATTTTCAGCTCCTTTATGTTGTTACAACCAGTCAACTCTACTACCACACTTGAAATTCATAAAGGTACAACATTCATGCTCGACTCAGAACAGCAAATAATCAATAAATCAAAAACGTCAAGAACCATAATGACACTTGACTTTATGAATAATTTTATGAATTGAAATCAAATTAACAATTAAACAAGGGAGAAGAAAACCTAGTCACATTGCAAGTCCATGATGCAGAAGCCTTACAAACTATATCAGAAGGAAAAGAGACAAGGGATGGCTAGTCGACAGCTAATACATTTAGGTCTACAGGATTGACAATAGGCAGAGAGGAAAGAAAAGAATTTAAGGCAGAGACTAAAAGAATATATTGGCCTTGACAACTTGAAAAATCTTAATATTTGTTGAGTTCATGTAATCCTAAACTAGATTGGTAGGAGAAGGTAGGAGAAGTTATCATTCTTTCAATAAATCAACTTTTTCAAGTTACTAAA
The DNA here is from genome assembly GCA_027705065.1 of Solanum peruvianum. Lineage (NCBI taxonomy): Eukaryota > Viridiplantae > Streptophyta > Magnoliopsida > Solanales > Solanaceae > Solanum > Solanum peruvianum. Next base: position 6,292,052 of record JAKWJD010001761.1, on the reverse strand, counting down.
TTTCAGAAAGGACATAAAGCAAAATAAAAGTGAAGACAAAGGAAAACAAAATAGTAAGAATTAAAACCCACAAAGACAGGCACTGAATAAATCTTGATTACCTAGTGGTTGATTCAAGTAGAAGTTGACTGAGCTACATAACTGTGCATCATTGTCAGCTGCTGGCTCCTGGCAAGAAATGAAGGAAAATTTTACACAAACTCAAAGCATGATCACAAAATTCAAAAACATAAAGTGATATCTATGGCAACAGATATGACCTGCATCCAAAAGAAAAGCCTTCTATCGTCGGTACAGAACTTCAAAATGTAAACCCTTCCAGATGATTGATTGACCTGAAGAGCATCGAAAAACAATGAATTAGCATCAGATATTAATTGAAATGAACCTCTAAACGAGAATTTTAAGGATTTTTTTTTCAAATGGAGGAAGTTTGAACCTCTTGTAACGTAAGTGAAAAGTGAATATTTAGATTGGGAAAAAAGTTTAAAGTCGGTCATTGGTCACTAGACACTATTGATTCTGTATGTTGTGAACTTCATCTTAATAATCACAGAATTTATTTTGTTGAAATTGAACAGTTTTTCAACAATCTGAGTAACAAGCAACAGGGAATAGAAATACCTTCTCAAAGACTGCCTCCTCTGGGAAAACAATCTGATCCTATGATCAACTTTTGTCAAGAAACAACTTTCAGATTTACAGTTTAATCACTATGGATGGTACCATATGCAGAATAAGAGCAACGATCAATAAAATCAAAGTGAAGCAACATCAAATAACAAACTTCACAAATATTTGGCTGGAACTAGGATACATCTTCAACAATGTTGAGATCACGGTCAAGCCACTGAAAATGGAGTAGTCCCTCTTCACCCTAAAATATCAAAATGACATCTTATCACAATAGGTATTTAGACAATTGTCAAGCAACATTTTATAAGATCGCCACCATGTAAACTAAACGAGGTCTCAAACTTGGGTGAGCAAGAAAAATGATAAACCAAATCAAATATGATTGTTTTTCCCATACCCTGCCTATACGAACAAGTCCTTTCCGTGAATCAGGGATAACCTTTTTGCCCTCCATGAGCATTTTACCAGCACGAAATTCCATCAAAGTTTCCTGAACAAAATAAACCAATGTCTTTTATACCACACCATTAAGACAATCAAATGTCACATGAACAGAAAAATATTTATCATGACATGAGATAGGATACACATATAATGTTTGTTTTTCTAATTTTGATTTCTTTATAAAGGGGGAAAACAATTGAATAATGATACAAACAGAAAAACAATACTCACTTATCTTTGACAACTAACTATTTTCTTATGGAGAAAAGCAGAAAGTGCATATATAAGAGAGTTATGCTACAAAGGAAAGAAGAATAACAGTGAAGCTCTCTGCGACTGTCATCAAATTTGTGCATACAAATTGGATGCCTATGTACTCCAAGCTGAACCAAAGGTACTTGCATATTTTCCATCAGACTAGTGACATCCTTGACTTCTTTGAGTACCTTCCATCCATATCCTTCCACGCGTGAGATGGACCATCTGATGCTTTGTACATCTCCTCATTCCACTACTCCAACTTGTTGTAAGCTCCTTAACTCCAACTTGTTTTATGCGGAATACTGATGCAATATTGTGATGTACCAGAAGGATCCAGTATTCCGCATAAAAGCACCACTTTATGAAGGATTTCCTCTTTCTTACATTTTCTACTGTTTAAGTAGCCAGACAGACTCTATGAGGAAGTCCTTCCTCTTCAAGGCAGATTAAACAAGGAACACCAGGACCCCTCCAGTTCTCCAGATGTCCCCTCAGACACCATAATGGTGTACAATTCTTACAACCAACATTGTTTTTTCAGTATTCTTATGACAACCAATGATGGAGTTAATGTGCTTCTCAACCACTTAACACCTCTGGACCAAACATTACCCATATACTTTGTAAAATGTCATTGCCCATATATTTTCCTTTCTATATCTTATACTTAAGTAAAGGAGGGAAAATGGTTGCTGCTGCTGCCGCCGCCACAATTTAAAGAGTTTGAGAATAGGTAGACCCACAAAATGCCAAATGCAAAATCTCTCTCAAATTATGATGTGTGCTACTAACTAGAAGTTGTTGCCCACACAAAAGTGTGTTTGTTTTTCAGTAAGCAGATTTTAAGAGAGGGTCTTTCTTTAGAAATACATAATGCTTGCATCCAAACCTTATTCTAATCTCTCTCCAAATAAGCCCTAAAAATCTGATAAAAAAGCTTGCCACTCCAGATATATAGGAATTATTTTACATCTTCAGATTTCTAGCTCAGTTCTTTCTACTATAACTTTCGAGTAACCTGTAAAGAACAGAAAAAGCACAACACTGATACAGGTGGCACTTTAGACTAGTTCAAACTGCTTAGTCTTTTAGCTTCATGTAGTTATGTTTTGAAGCTAAATAATTCAGTCACTTTGTAATAATGCATCTTCTTGATGCCTTTTCAATACAATTAAATTACTAAACCAAAAAAGTGTTGCATCAAGTATTTGTCTACCTCCAACATGATAACATCTATGCAGTAAATAGTGACTCATCCAAAACCTATTTTACTCTATAGATTATCAAATGCGCTCTTAATAGTGACTCATCCAAAACCTATTTTACTCTATAGATTATCAAAGGTGCGCTTAAGCCCCGAAGCGAGGCTCAAAACGTGTTGAGCGCTTTGCCTCGCTTTTTTTTTAACATTAGCGCTTTGACTCGCTTCATGTGCGCTTCAGCGTGTAACATCAAGGTTCTAAGGCAAACATTTCCTTGTCAATGAGCCTCGTATGAAGAAGTAACACTAAATAATTGATATTTCACTTTATCATAAATTTTTTCAATTTCTTTGGACATATATTTGTCATTCATGTTTATAATTATTTGTCTTTGACTAAACATATATATTTGTATTTTTTTCTCCCTTTGCGCCTTTTTTCATTAAAGCCCATGCTTTATTTGCGCTTTGCGCTTAAAACCCTCACGGACCTTAGAGCTTTTTTGTGCTTTTCGCCTTTGATAACACTAACCTTAAAATGTTATCTTATAGATATTTCCACTAAACTAATAGGTATGTAATCCTTGATGCTCGTAATTTCTCCCTTTTTGGAATGATGGCAATGGAAGAAGCATCAAGACTTAATTTGAATACTTCCGTCTCTTGAAAAGCTTCAATGGTCTCCATCTTTGGAAACTGCAAAAGTAAAACCAACTTTGTCCCTGCAAAGACTCAACTGCCTTTTGAATCTCTTCTTTCTCAGTGCCCCTCTCCAACCACACACTCTTTACTTCCCCTATTTGGGGTCAAACGCTGGACCCCTATGGTAGGCCTCCAACCTGCCTACTCGGCTCCTTCCTAAATAGCTGCACATAGACTCCTATGGTAGCCCCTCCTACCTCCTCCTCCCCTTCATGCACTACACCTTTCCATCGATTAAATGAAGTTTCTCCTCCTATTTGTTATGCCTACCTTGTAAAAGAAGACTTAATGTTTGAGTCCCCCTCTTCCTACCATAACGCCCTTAACTTGTCTCTAGCTACTATCTTGAGTTATTCCTAGTTAGTGTCTTTTAGTACTTCCTATAAGCAAACTAATTCGGTACTCACATACCTTCCTGGTTTGTTTCTTTAAAAAATTCTTAGAAACACACTAAATCAGCACTCTCCTACCTTCCCTGTAATATCATGAAGTTAACCAAAAAGAGATGATTAATAAGGGCCTGTTTCGGCGTAATAGAATTGCTTTTTTCCAAGTTTCATTTTCAAAACCCTGCTTGATTATACATTTTGTCAATTTTTCACCCAAGCTTGAAAAAAACAAAACCTCACAAAACTTCCAACACTTTTTCAAGTGTATTACATGTACAAATACAACTTCAACTTTCAAGTATTTTTTGAATTTAATGAATTGCAGACCAATAACTTTTCAAGTAATATACATCATGAATGGTTGTGAAAAATTTTTGACCTTGGCCATATGGCAAAATGTTTACCAATCATATCCTTGGGTTCACTATTAAAATTCTTGGTTAGCAAATCTACTTGAGGTCTTGTAACATAATAATAATATGAATCATGGTCATAAGATGATTGTACTAGATCTAGCAGACCAAACTATTTTTGCTTCTACTTTACTAACAAACTTGCATCTTCTTCGTGCCTTTAATGAAACATTTACTTCAAGAAAAAAAATACAATTTCATTATCAATCAATTAACTAACTGTCAATACTAAAAACTAATATGGATCTGCTATATGCTCTACTTTGAGTCCATATCCTATCCCTATGTTTAATTTAGGTGTTCTACTTTTCTTTTCAATTTGTTTAAAAAAGAATGACTCTTCCTGTATTTGGTAACTCTCTAATTCCAATATTTTGCATGGCTTGTTTAAGATTATAAGATTCAAAGAGCATTTTGGTAGATTACACAACTGCAAGATTAAAAAATCTCCTTTATTTTCACTTTCAAGTGAGTAGATACAAGGGCCTCCTCAAATAAAGACACTCCTACAGAAAAAAGTCTATAATTTGAGACCTTGATGATATTACAGTACTCCTGGCAAGACAATAGATACAAATTTAGTGGGTACCTGAATTTGGGGAAAAGCGTCCGTTGACGAAGAACCCATTGATTCTCCAATGTATGAACAAAGAACTGAAAACAAAACTGGCAATTTAAGTAAAAAAATAAAACAAGTTACGAAGCCTTAATACCCAATTTGTAGGTTTGAAATTGAATACTGAATAATTAGCGAAACAAAAGAAAAAAGTGTGAAACAAAGCAACAGTTTACCACTCTATCACTGTGCTCAGATGAGAGAGAAGATTCGTACAGTTTTGCAAACCCAACAACTTGTCCCGTCGCCGTCGCCGTCGCCGAGTTGGGCTGCTCAATTTATACTGAACTTTTTTCTTGATTCAGGACTACTTAGGGATTGTTTGTTTGATGGACACAAACCAATATTCGGAGAATTTACACTAGGTAGCCACTTTTTGTGGGGTGTATTTAACATTTAATCACAGATGTTGTAAGCTTAGCCAAAAGAAAACATGTCTCTATTTTTAATTATGTAAATTAAATAATCTCATAGTTTTAATATGAGTTGCAATTTATTCCTAAATTTATAATTATATTAATATCTTAAAATAAAAAAAATATTATGATTTAAAATTGGATATATTAATATGTAGCTCGGACATTAAATATCTCAAATACATTAATATATAGCTCATATATATTAAAAACTAGCTCGGATACATTAAATAGTGGCTCGTTATATGGAGATTTTTAAAAGTAATGGAGATAATGAAAATAAGTAAAACAAAAGATGTATATTTATATAATTTCGCCTATTTTGCTTGATATATATGAGAGTTCGATTAATTTGAATTTGCATTGTATAAGATCCATTTAAGGAAAGTGCTTCCTATTAAAGATTGAGTATTTTTTTCATATTTGGGACTTAAATTTGAAACATATCATTAAAAGATGAAAAATATATATTGGTATTAAACCTATTCTTTTCACATTTCTCTCTTTCATATTTATTTTTTTAAGAAAAATGTGTTAAACATGTAAACTCCTCTCAGAATCAATATATTCATAAGATAATTTCAAAATCGAGAAAAATTGAACTGACTTTTATTTTTTTGTGATGATTTAAATATCACAAAAAATTAGTATTTTATAAAAATAGAGCAAAATTACGAAATAAATCAAATATATTGTTTTAAAATTTTGTATATAAAAAAATATCAAAATAATGAAAGAAATATTTTTTTTCCTTTGAACCATATCTTTAACTCTTTGTAATAATTTTTCTTTTATCTCATTATATACAGGGTTGGGAACCAAAATAAGCAACCAAAATATAAAAATGACAAAAACAAGCCACTATTTTAGTTAGTAACTAAAATAAGTTTAGTGGGAAAAAAAGTTTCACTTTATCCAATTTTTCAAACGTTTTTCGTTAGTGTCATAACGTGTATTTTTAATGTATAATGGAACTTTTTCTTTCACTTTATAAAGTGGAATTTTTTATTACACTTTATAAGAAGAATATTTTTCACGTTTTGAAAAAGCTTTTTCAGTGTTGTCATACAATTATGTTGATTTGACATGTCATAAGACGGAAAAAAATATTACACTACGTATTTTTTTTATTATTTTGAAAAAACTTTCAATCTCTATTTAAGGTCGTTTAAAATGATTGATATCACCTACAACATAAAATCTTCTATATTTGTTCATTCAATCTCAAAAAGAAAATATCTTCTACGCCTAAAGTTAAAGTTTCAATTTATTGGGATGGCGAAATTATACATGACAGAAATACCGTTTATTATAATTGTCCTCCCAAACACAATGCTAAATATCCAATTAATGTTCGATATCATAGATTCATTTCATCAATTTATAAATGAATGGGTATAAACAGTATTGATTATAATTTGATTATAGTCGAAAAATACTCTACTTCATTTTATCACAAGGACAAGTTAATTTTGGAGAGTGGATTATTTATAATGACGAATCGTTGACCGACTTTTGAGGGTTCCAAATGACTACATAGATCAAGTCAAGTTAACAATACTTGAAATCTATGTTAGAAAGGAGCCTAAGATTAGTCAAAAACGTTCTCATTTATCAGTCGATGTCAATCCCCAATTAGAAAATCGTAATAGCGTTAATGAATTTTCAATAACTCAATCTGCTGATTTTCCTAACATGACTCATTATCAAAATATTCTTACCGGCCAATATGATTTTGATTTAAATGAAACTACCAATGAAAGTGATCGATAATGCTCAATAATTATATTTCAATCATTATTTGTTGATTTTGTCAATTATTTATTAGTTTATATGATTTATTTTTCTTATTATTATATATTTTGTAGCGGTTTACCTCAGCAAGATAGTAATATTGCTCCAAGTTATGGATTAGATGATTATTTTGGTCAGTCATCACACTTTGAAATGACGGAAAATATTGGGACATCCTCAAATTTTCATGTCTCGACTACTTTTGGTGCAAATGATTTTCAGTATGTCGAACGTTCGATTTTTTTTATTTAATTAAGTTAATTGCATGAGCGAAATATTTATACTTTTTTACATATATAGGGAAAATATTATACAAGATGAACCCATTGATCCTGTGAATATCGATGATCGTGACCTTCCTAAGTATGGCTCACCTTCAGCTAGTGATAGTGATGATTTGCCTAATGCTGAGGAATCAGGAGATAATGTTCCATTTGAGGCATCATCTAGGGATGAAGATTTTTTGACTCTCAATCGATAGCCAAGGCCAATGTCCATGAGCCCGTTTCGTAATCATGAAATTCCTTATCTTGATCATCTCCCGGATGGTTCAGATATCTTTGGTGATACATACGATGAGTATACATCACAACGTACGTGACATGAACCAGAAGATTTCATGAATGGTGCTATTTATATTGAAAAGAACATGTTATTCAATTCAAAGAAGCAGTTGCAAAAAGCAGTTAAACTTCTACATTTGAAAGTAGCAAGGGAGTACTTTGTTATTAAATCGACAAAAAAACCATGTCGACTTGTTTGCAGACGTGTAGAACAAGGATGCCGATTTAGGTTGACTTCTTTTATTGATAAACATACTAACATGTGGAAAGTTGGAAGATACATTCAAGAACATACATGTGATATTGGTACATGTCACGAAGGACATTTCAACTTGGATGTTGAGATGATTGCTAACGTCCTCCGTGTTGATATAGAAAGAACGCCAAGGTACTATTTTATCCTTAGATGATTATTATTTAATAAGAAAATATTCATTTTTATTGGATAATTAATATTATTATTACTTTTCAGGTTTCCCATCAAAGACTGTCAAACAGCCGTTCTTAAAGCATATGACATTTCGATAAGTAGAAGAAAAGCCTATCTTGATCGCAAGCGGGCTTTTGAAAAAGTCTATGGTACTTGGGAGGGTTCTTTTGCCGAGTTACCGAGGTTCATGGAAGCTTTGAAACACTTCAATCCTGGAACAATAGTAGAATGGAAAACAGAGCGGCGTGTCGATGTCATTGAAGATGTATTCAACTATGTGTTTTGGGCTTTTAAACCATGCATTGATGGGTTTGTGCATTGTCGTCCTGTTATATCGATCGATGGAACACATGTCTATGAAAAATATGATACCAAGTTGTTGATTGCGATTACAATAGATGGTAACGGCTCTATATTACTTTTGACATTTGCAATAGTTGCAAATGAGAGCATAGAGACATGGACTTTATTTTTGGATCATTTGCACTTGCACGTTGTCAAGGGTCGTAGGGGGGGTCACATTGATATCAGATAGGCATCACGGAATACTCTCATCCGTGTATAATTCTCCGAATTGACAGGCTCCATTTGGGTTTTATCGTTTTTGTATAAGACATTTGAAGGCCAATTTTCAAAAATAATTCAAAAATGTCACTATGAACAACCTGTTATGGGCAGCTGCAAATCACTGTCAGGAGAAATTTTTTTTGGAAAAAATGTAAATGATCAAGGAGATTAATGCGAAAGCATATGTGTGGATAATGAAGAACGATCTTGGCAAATGGACATTGCACAGGGATGAAGGTAAGAGATGGGGCATGCTGACAACAAATAGTTCTGAATCATTCAATGGTCTTCTCAAATCAGCAAGGGGTCTGCCAGTTACTGCAATGGTAAGATTTCACTTACAATCAAATTGTGAATCGATTTGTTACAAGATCAAAATTTGTTAATCATCTAGTACAGAAAAAGCAACAATGGATGCCTAAACCATTCAAGATTTTTGAGGGTAATCGAAAAAAGTCACAACGTCACACACTGATCAACTATCACCAACAAAGGGAAAACATATTTGAGGTGCAAACACATATGCATCATGGTCGTGGTGGTAATAAGCACATTGTAAATGCATCACAAGGAAAATGTCAATGTGGTAAATGGCAATCATATCATATTCCTTATTCTCATGCAATAAAGGAATTTGACCAAATTGGGTATCAAGCATGGGAGCATATGGCACCAGAATTCACTGTGCGTAGCTACAAAAATGCCTACTTTGGACAATTCAATCCACTCAGCGGTGAAAAGTATTGGCCTGATAGTCCCTTTCTTATGATAGCAAATAAAATTTATTTACGAAAAGTGGGCGTAAATAAAACCACCCGTATACAAAATGAAATGGATGTTCCTGCAAGTACACTCACTCGCAAGGGCTCAACGTGCAAACAAATAGGCCATGATAGGAGCAACTGTCATTCACGAACTCGAAACGCCTCATATGGTGGTAGTAGCTAAAAGATGTTTAGTTGTGTTAATTTATTCTTGTATCAATTTTTATACAACTTTTTATTCGAATTTTCGATCATCTTCAAGTCATGTATAAATTTTCAAATTTTTTATTCACTTTTTAAAAGAAAAAATACGTACACAAAATAATAATAATATATAACTAAATCAATAATACTATATACCACAAAAAGAAGATACATACACCAAAATAAAACTATATATGATTAGAATAATTTACTATACACCCTCAAAAAAAGTTTCAAACACAAATACAATAATATTATGTTCCACAAACCTTTTTTGAAATTCGTAAAACATCTCGCGGTCTAAGTCCCGTGTATCCATCTTCATCTTCATTGTTCCTCTTCCTCTTTTTGGCCGAAAAATCCTTTATGTTCACATTCTTTACAATTCTTTTAACAAGTTTTTTTCTTCTGGGTGTTTGCGGCATATCATCCACTGGCATAATGAAAGTAACATCCGAAGACGAGACTGGTTGGATAGTAGAAATTAAAAAATAAAAGTATAGATGATAGAAATATGCAATGTGATGCAAAATAAAAGTCTACAAAATAACTAATATAATATTTCAAAAAATAAATAAATAACATAAACCTGTGTAACATCGGGATCCTCATTAACTGTCGGAACAACATCCTCTATGATCGTCGTGGGACTCTCCTCCACTGTAGATGAAGGTCCCGTAGTATGAATCTAAAATTATTAAAACTTAATTTAATATAAAATCAAAGTTTTAATAATTAATATAAATATTTCAAAAAATAAATAAATAACATAAACCTGTGTAACATCGGGATCCTCATTAACTGTCGGAACAATATCCTCTATGATCGTCGTGGGACTCTCCTCCACTGTAGATGAAGGTCCCGTAGTATGAATCTAAAATTATTAAAACTTAATTTAATATAAAATCAAAGTTTTAATAATTAATATAAATATTTCAAAAATAAATAAATAACATAAACATGTGTAACATCGGGACCCTCATTAACTGTCGGAACAATATCCTCTATGATCGTCGTGGGACTCTCCTGCACTGTAGATGAAGGTCCCCTAGTATGAATCTAAAATTATTAAAACTTAATTTAATATAAAATCAAAGTTTTAATAATGAATATAAATATTTCAAAAATAAATAAATAACATAAAACTGTGTAACATCGGGACCCTCATTAACTGTCGAAACAATATCCTCTATGATCGTCGTGGGACTCTCCTGCACTGTAGATGAAGGTCCCCTAGTATGAATCTAAAATTATTAAAACTTAATTTAATATAAAATCAAAGTTTTAATAATTAATATAAATATTTCAAAAATAAATAAATAACATAAAACTGTGTAACATCGGGACCCTCATTAACTGTCGGAACAATATCCTCATTAAGTTTATAATTAATTGTTAATGCTTACCGCGATATCAGGTATATAATCTCCAACATCTATTGTTGATTTATAGCTCATACGTCTGATTCCTTCCATATCTCGAGTCGATCTTGAATAAGGATCAAATGACATATGTAATAAATTCATGATGTCTGACGTGCCAAACTGATGAACATGCAAATCATCAGCCTCTACTTTCACCTCTGCCTCTATGTCTGGAGGAATAGGTATACCACTAGCGCCACGTCCTAGAGTGCGTCCTCGAGCTCTACCTCTATGCCCCATCCGTCCACGTCTGGGTCCTCTTGCACGCACATATTCAAATAAAGGATCTCCCTCAAAAAATGGCTCTCTAAATCGTATTCCAGCCTCAAGCAATGTATCTTTAACAATCCGAGATACCTCTTCACCATGTGAAGCTGAGGTTGTGTCTCTCTGCCACTGTAATGCAAGACTATACAACTTAAATAGTCCTCTGGACATTGCAATACTAGTACCAGCAGAATGAACAAAGCCTGACGATACATCAACCTCGAATGCAGGCCTACCTATAAGCAATCTTCCATGCCGCATGTACCATAATCTATACTCTGCCCCGCTAGTACCATCATTTACCTGAACAGCTAAACTCTGATGTCGATTACCCCAATCACGAAAATATTTATCCATCATTTCAAGAACCTCTGGTCCAAGCCTCCTACGCTGATCATGCACGTGGTGGTTTGTTCCCCAACTAGGAATCACAGGTACATGCTGGGAATGACCAAACTGACGCATTACTCTATCAGGCGAGTGCACTTCAACAATCTCTAGGCAAAACATAGGGACACATGTCATCCATAGAGGCTCATCGACCATACAACAATGAGGCAGTGTATGTAAAATTTCATTGTAGGTGTCCATCGAAACTATTTTTAAAATATAACAATTAAATAAAATCAACATTAACTGATTAGTATACAAATAAAATTATTATTGATTTACTTTTATATGAAAATTATATTTTTTAATTATTTTAGTAGAGTTGCAAAATTTAGTTGATGTACCTGATCCTCTGTCATGCGGTCGAACTAGTCTCTAATCGGGATAAGAACATGATGTGACTCAGTATCCCTATCAATTCCACGCGTCCAACGCCTAGCATATGGAAGTAACATATTACCATCATGCTGAGGAGGAGCTGATGGTTATATATGCAAGATCTTCTCCCAACATCAAACCTTGATGTGACAGAGAAAATATTTAAATTATCATCATTAACAAAAAAAATAGATAATCACATATATATATATATATATATATATATATATATATATATTTTATAGCTGTAGGAAAATGTATGTGAATCTTTTAAAACTATGTAGGTTTTATAATAATTATTCATATTTATTATGAAGTAAGTTTCAACCTTTGGTTGGACCCTTTTTTTAAAACTATGTAGGTTTTCTAATAGAATAACATTGTGTGTTTTATCAATGCAAGTTTCTATCGAAAGAAGCAGGCAAAGAAAATAAACTATTTATATGTAATTTAAATATTTTAAAAAATTGAATATAGAAAAAATATTCTTGTACGGTATAATGTTAAAGATTTTTACATTTGAATGTATTTTAAAATTTAAGTAAAGTTACTTGAAGGAGAGGAATAAATCCGCAAATGTCAACCACATTACCGATAGATGCTCGACAAAGTGCACGGTACAAGTAGGCTAGCACTGCACTGCCCCAACTGTACTTACCTACATCGTGGATAGGATCTAGGAACGCCAAGTATTGTAAATAAGATTTCCTGAAGTGTTCGGAAATAAGATGCCCCCTAATATAACAAGCACGTAAAGTCTAACAATCCTCTCCACTCGTTCCATTGGAGTAGCCTCTCTTATCCGATCTACTTGTAACTGATCTCGCAAGTAGCCGGTAATGCTATGTAACCTCACCTGACTCGCACCATCCATATCAGTAGGTGATATGGTACATCCTTTGAGTGTCTCTAATAAATTACGCCATGGACGAATCCTCCGGGTAGCATCCTGAATGTACACAACATCACCATCGATGCGCAAACCAAACAAACCTGCACATGCTACAATGTAATCTTGACCTCACCAAAAGGTAAGTGGAAGCAATGAGTCTCTGGCCTCCAACTCTCAACCATAGCTGTAACAAGGGCACGATCACACTGCATCCTGACCACACAAACTACATTATATAGTCCGGACCTACGTAAGATCTCCTCAACACGTTCATGAGGTCGGTGCAAACGAAATAAACTCCAGGCATCATTCATGCGCACCGTCCTCATAAGGTTACTAAATGGTATCTCACCTTTCCATAACAATTCTAATTTATGCTCATGCTGAGAGAGAAGAAGTGTACGATTAATTGGTCCAGGATTCACAACACGCTCCATTATATACTGTAAGAAAAATTATATTAATTCGTATAATATAATTATATTTTGACATATTAATGCCTAGACAATTCTGCTTTTTATTTACTTCTATAGTTTTGTTGGAACTCCACGGTAAAAGTGAAATTCTATATTATACCTCTTATTATTTGTCGAGGTTCCTTAGCGAGGTTTTAGCTTTTGAATTGTGAAGGGGAGTAAAAGAAAAAAATACTAATTGAGTAAGTAGTGAGAACATATATGATGATCGAGAATATTTTAACTAAATAATGTTTAAAATTCTTAGTTATTAACTATGTCATAATCATGAAGAATGCTTCCTACTATAAATCAAAATCTAACAAGGGATAACGATATAACTCTCTCAGCTTTCAGCTCAAGTTGGTGAAATAACTTGAGTCTGCTAACTCCAAAAGAAATTACTAAAACAAAATCACAGAAATAGTAATCAATCACCCGAATAGTGTTGGTGAAGTAGCATTTGAACAAATAAACAATCATTGGTGTACAGAGCTCCCAACACATCCTTAGTATTTTTTTTTTTTACTTTTTCAGATTAGCTTCAGGTGTTTACATCATTATATTTTAATTCATTTTATTGTAGTTAAATAATAAGATAAAAACAAACTAGACTATAACTTTGTGGTTTAATATCATTCTCAAAAATATTTAATATCATTTTGTCAAAGCTAATGGGTATCTTAAAGAATTCTCACAAAATTCAAAAAATTCAACTTTACTATACTATTGAAAATTCTAATCTCCTTTTTAATGTAAGGTCCAAAGTTGGACTATAGGAATATTTCTTTCATAATTTATTTCCAAATTTAATACAACATAGAGATTGAACAACTATTCCTCTTATGAACTTCAATAATTATCCCACTAACAATCAGAAATGAAATCTAAATTAGGAATACTGAAGAATGCTAAATCATCTTTTTTTTCTCCAATATTTTTAATATTCCATTGTAAAATAGAATCAAAATAATTTAAGAACATGTAAGTTATAATTTACTCTGTGAATCAGAATCATTAGGCAAAATGATACTATACTAGACACAAGATGAGATAAATGAAACACAATCTAAGTAAAGAAAATATGAGATGTTAAAGAAATACCTAATTTATATAATTTGTAGGGACGGATTGTTATGTTGTCGGGTTGTGCTACTCCAAAATTTTAATTTATTTAGTGTGGGGCCGCTTCAATTGTCGGATTGGGACCATCAATGTTCATATTCAAGTGTAAGCTTAGAAGCCATGAAAGTGAAAGAAAGAAGGAGAAGGTGAAAAGATAAAGTAATTTTCTATAAAGTGGAACTTTTTCTTCCACTTTATAAAGTGGAAGAAAAAGTTCCACTTTATAAAGTGTAATTTTTACTTACACTTTATAAAGTGTAAGAAAAAGTTCCGTTATACATTAAAAATACACATTATGACACTAACGGAAAACGTTTAGAAAATTAGATAAAGTAGAACTTTTTTTCTACTAAGCTTATTTTAGTTAGTAACTAAAATAATGGCTTATTTTGGTCATGTTTACATTTTTGTGGCTTATTTAGGTTTCCAACTCTTATATACATGACTTCTTTATATCTTCTTAATTATTTATGTATTTATATATTTATTAATTTTTTAATAATCACATAGCAGTCTATTTATTATATTATATTTCAGACTTTAGATTAGTAAATACTTTAGTTTCAACTCCAAATTTGAACATAAAAAGTCCTATTATTTTTTAGAAAAAAAATTGGATTTGACCTCTACAAAAAATATTTGGCTAAAAAAAATTTAAATTCTTAAAAAGGTATAGAGACATAATTTACAATGACCATAGTAATATAACAATGACTATAGTTATTAGGAAATTTTTCGCATATAGTCACTCAAAAATAATTTAATTAGACTTCATAGTTATAGTTTGCTAACTATAATTCTAGCTATTGGTTGGAGGGAGGAAAGAGACAAGCCAAGTTGGAAGAGGGAGGAGAGAGGCTAGCTAGATTGGGAGAGGGAGGAGAGAGGCGAGCTAGAAAGGGAAGAGAGTGGAGAGAGGTGAATTGTATATATATATATTTGTCGGATTGTATATGTATATCTTTGTCAAATACTTGTATATATGTAACTGGTATACATATGCATGTATATATCCGACGAGAGAGATTGAAGAGGGAGGAGAGAAGTGAGCAAGAGAGAGTAGAGAGTGGATAGGGGCGAACCATAAATGTATACAGTCAGATAATTGTGTATATATATATATATATATATATATATATAAATGGTATACATAAGTCTTTGTATATCTAGCAAGCGAAATTGAGAGAGGCGAGAGACAAGAGAGAGATGACAGAGAATGGAGAGCGACTGATTGTATTTGCATCTCTTTCATATAATTGTGTGTATATACATGTATAAATTGTACTTGTATATGTATAAGCGACGCAACTACAACTAAAATTAAGTTGTGGGCCGTAATTGGTTCAAACCATAAGGAGCCGTTTGGTTATCGTATACGAAACATCTTATACATGTATTAAAAGTTACATTAGTTTTACTATGTTTGGTAGAAGTTTTGTGTTAGGTATAAAAATTAACATAACTTATACCATGTTTGGTTGGTAAGAATTTAAATGTTGTATAAAAGTTATTCATGTATTAATTTATCGGTGTTTGGTTGCACATTTTGTAGTCCTACATAATTAACACCAACATAATTTATAAGGAAATCTATGTATGAAGTTATGCATGGTAGAAGGTGCAATAAGTTATTTGGATATTAGTTCTGCATGTATTAAAATGATAAATTACAAATTTATCCTATAAATTTATTTTATTTTTTTAATTGGCAACTTTACTGTTTTCCTATTTATGTTTGTTTTTTAATTTCTTTTTGTACATAGACCATTTTCATTTTTTTTTAATTTTTTAAAAAAATTGAAAACTTAACCGTTTTTCCTATTATATATAAACTATTTTCATTTCTTTTTATATACTTATCATTTTTATTTATTTATGCAAATATAAACATTTTTTAATATTAAAAATTTGATTGTATATTTTTTGATGGTACATATGCTAATCAAACATTAACATTATATATTATTCAATATATTCTACATTTTATTAGCATGTATTATGATTTTGTAAATAATATATATTAATAATTTACAACAAATTTAATATTCAATAGTTAATAATTCATGTATTATAATCTCTACATA
Organism: Solanum peruvianum; assembly: GCA_027705065.1. Lineage (NCBI taxonomy): Eukaryota > Viridiplantae > Streptophyta > Magnoliopsida > Solanales > Solanaceae > Solanum > Solanum peruvianum. The sequence continues at coordinate 6,275,637 of JAKWJD010001761.1, read as the reverse complement.
ACAAAATAATACCTACATAACTAATATCCACATAATTAAACTAAACATAACGAAACCTTGCATAATTAATGCCTGCATAACTTAACCCTGCATAACTTAACATGCATAACTAATGCCTGCATAACTCTAACTAGTAACTAAACGGCCCCTAACTATGTAAGTTAATTAACTAGTATATGTTTGCTTGTCCACATAATTTTCCCTAGTTATTATTGGTAAAAAATCTATTATGAAGAGATAAAATAATAATTTGAAAGAAAAAACATTTCTCCATTATTTTAAAATTTCTTTCGTAAACAAACTTTTACAACAATATATATAAGTTTATTACTAATTTCATTAAAAAGAAAATTCTCTTTTTAAAATTTTTATGATTTTAAAACTATCTTTAGTACTAATAAATTAGAAATGATAAACGAGAGACAAAAAAATTTGGAAAGCAAAATAATTATAAGACTACAAGTCTAAAACTCCTTTTGTTTGTTGAATTCTAACGTATATTTACTTCTCTTATAACTATTTTTCTGTCAAATTCACAAGGTTTGTGAGATAATTCTGGCCATTTACACCGGAGGATTTTTTCCCCAACAATTCTCCGTCATTGCCTCTACCATCTCCGGGCAACTTCGTTCTACCAAATAACAAGGTAACTCTTCTCTGACAGAGCCACTTCCTCGTCCTCCCTTGGTTATTTTTTGTGCAATTTTTGACACTTTTTTACTTGTTTATCTGAATTGTTCCATGGAATTACTTTGCTAGCTGGTTACGATATTGGACGACGAACGGTAAGGCAGGCCCTCTTTTTTGAGAGGTTGAAACATTTTTTGTAGTTACTGATACTGCACTCCATATATATGTGTTTGATTAATTGACATAGTGTTATTTAGACCTATTTGGTGAAGTTAGACTAAATCAGAGGCTTATTTCTTATTGATAGTCACTTATATGTGAGCGAGAGTTGCTTTTGACATAATTATGTTGTTGCAGTAGGTTTAAGTATGTGTCACTGTAGTCTATTTTTTTTGTGCATCATGCTATTTGGTTGTAACTGATTGAGTTCAATTGTTTACCCGGACGGTTTTGCCTTAGGCCAAGCGGCGTCATCCAACACTGTTTGGTTAATCTTCTTAGAAGTACACATACATATAATAGGGATAATGCACAAGTACCCCTCAACCTATGCCCGAAATCCTAGAGACACATTTATATTATACTAAGGTCCTATTACCCCTGAACTTATTTTATAAGTAATTTTCTACCCTTTTTAGCTTACGTGGTACTAGTTTGAAAAAAAAGTCAACAATCGTTGGCCCACAAGATAGTGCCATGTAGGTCGAAAAGGGGTAAAAAATTATTAATATAATAAGTTCAGGGGGTAATAGGACCTTAGTATATAGTATAAGTGTGTCTCTGAGATTTCGGGCATAGACTAAGGGGGTACTTGGGCATTATCCCCATATAATATGTGAAAACAAAAATAATAGTCAATAAACGAGAAGTTGATGTTGCTTGACACTCAGCAAAGTGGTCCAGTGCTTCATATCCCCTTTTCAGGTTACCAGATTGAACCCCACCATCCACTAGTTGTTGAAACTTTTAAGCTCAAGCTCTAAATGTAAAGGTAGACGGATATCAAACTCTTGACCTTTTGTATAAAACTTAAAAGCTAAACTTTTGAGCCTAAAATTCTACTGATGTCTTACGACCAAAAAAAGAATTACTTAGTAAATCTAAATGAGGTTAGTATGAACACACTTCAAAAAATGAGGATATTTTATAGGTGAGTTATAGGAATATATTTTTGAATTGTGTTTTATTAACATAGTGTAAATTTTATTTTTCTATAAATGATGTTATTTTTATGATTCGTTTGTTTCACTTTTAAAATTTTAACACCGGTTACAGAACGTCCTGAATCTGTCCATATTAACAGTAACACATGCAGGTTCAACACACTGAACTATGTAGTATCAAGTTCGTTACCTTGCTTTTACATTGTTTTCTTGAAGTCGCCATCAGATTTGACTTAGTTCTACGTGTGGGATGGGCTGAGTCATACTTGCTAGCCTCGAAACTTGATTGTGTGGAGTTACAGACATATGCACCTTATTACAAATATCTGCGAGTGCTCCTATTATTATGATTGTTCCAATTCTCTGTGATAACCCATTGAATTAGAAGGTCATAGCACATGAGCAGTCTTGGATTGTGACTTACATTTGGCCATTACTAGGATGATAGGTACCTACTTTGTATTGCTATATAGATAAGGTTCACATAAGTTGTTCTCTAAAACTGAATGTTCAAGTGTAACTGTTGAAGATACCAAGTGTGGGGTAATGCTATGTCTGTATTGAAAAAGAACTTTACTTGGAGTTGGGACAAGTATCTTTCCACTAAGATTAGATTGTTTTAGATAATCTAATAATCTCTCCACACCCTCTGAGTGTTATCTCTTTTAATTTTTGTTTTAAGAACTCAATCACTAAAACACTATCAACATTTATTACATATCTTAACTTTAAATGACTAGTGTTAACCTTTTATATATTTGTATAGAATAGAAGGGGAAAAGAGCAAGTGAAATTAATTGAAATAAAGCACCAACAATGTAATCCAATGGTCAATAAGGTGGGTTGAGAACGATGTGGTACAAAATAGAAGGGGAAAAGAGCAAGTGAAATTAATTGAAACAAAGCATCCAAGGATGTAATCCAATGGTCAGTAAAGTGGGTTGAGAACAATGAGGTCTCGCGTTCAAATCCTAGTAAAAATAAAATACTAGGTAATTTCTGTACAATTGTCCTAGCCTTGGTGGACAAAGTTACTTGGTACCTTTTGTTGGTAGGTAAATATTTTGTGAACTAATCGAGGTGTGCACAAGCTATCCCAAACACCATGGTTAAAAAGAAAAAGATAATTGAGATAAAGATGATGACAACTACAAACAAGAAGTTCTAATACCAAACACCAAAATATATAGTTTTGAAATTAATCTTTATTCAGAAATTGGATCTAAAAGAAAAGGAACAATATACATTAAGTCTAAAAACCTGTTTTGATTGGCTTATTTCAAGTGCTTTTAAGCCAGAATAGTTTTAAGTACTTGTGTAGTGTTTGGGTAAGATAAAAAAAGTGCTTTGAAACACTTGTTATTAAGCCAGAATAACAAAAATAAGTCGAAATCCACAAGTTAGGATTTCTAACTTATGACTTTTGGCTTATATAAGCCATAAGCCCATCGAAACAGGATCTAAGAAAGTTTAATAGCACTATATGATAAAATATTGGTAATGAAGAAGAAGAAGATATAAGATAAAATTATCTCTAAAAAAAAAGATATAATTTCTAACTTATGACTTTTGGCTTATATAAGTCATAAGCCCATCGAAACAGGCTCTAAGAAAGTTTAATAGCACTATATGATAAAATATTGGTAAATAATGAAGAAGAGGAAGATATAAGTCTCTAAAAAAAGATATAAGATAAGACTTTGTATTTATTGGGAAGATATTGGATAACACATTATAAACTTCTTTCAACTTAAGTTCTTCTCAGAAATAACCCACAAAGTACCTATATAGGAGCACTTTACTATAATCTACCTTACATCATACTACCATCAAACATGTTCCTTTTTTCTCTTGTGCTATTTGTGGCATCATATAATTCTGTCCTACATTCCGAACGATGTAGTTGTTTGATATATTAGAAAACTTACCTAGCCACCTTCTTGCACCATGCTATTAGAATTTTGTGCAACATGAAAGTGTTGAAACTATTTTTCCCGTTTCTATATGAATCATTCACTTAATTAGTTATCCATGAAAAAGGTGAGATGATACATATTGATGTTCTTAAGCGGTGTAATTATGAGTGTAATTGTCAAATAACTTCTGGTTACTTGAAAACGTGACTTTTGAATTATCTTAATGAAAATTGATGTTCAGAAGAATGTCTTTCACAATTCATTGGTTGTTGTAGACAAGAACTTCCATATAAGAATGTGGCCTTTCATTACAAGTCACCAATGATTAATTCTAGAGTTGCCTTTTTAGCTGGTCCAAATTACCCCTATAAATAATTTAGAACTCTTTTTGGAGTTTGTTAGCTGTATGGTTTAGGAAGAGGCAACAAATCCTTTTTTTGTGAGCTTAACCGATCTATCTTTGTAAAGCTTGCATCTTCTTGATGCCTTTAAATGAATCTACTTATTTCATCAAAAATAAACTAAAATTCTAGAGGTTGAAATTTTATTTAAAAAATTAGAGAATCACAACCTTCCCAGACGACAAAATATCCATATAAAAGAATTTCAATGTTTATCTTACATTAGTATCATTATTTGGGAAAATGCATAAGTACCCCCAATCAATGTCTAAAATTTCAGAGATACACTAATATTATATTAAGGTCCTATTACCCTTTGAGCTTATTTTATAAATAATTTTCTACCCTTTTTCGGCTTACGTGTTACGTAGGCCGAAAAGGGGTAGAAAATTACTTATACAATAAGTTCAGGGGGTAATAGGACCTTAGTATAATATGAGTGTGTCTCTGAGATTTCGGGCATAGGTTGGGGGTACTTGTGCATTTTTCTTATTATTAAATAATACTTACTTAAATAAAAATGACATCTAATTTGAGATTCCCATATAGAATAGATAGATATAGATTATTAAACAGTACTCTTATTTAGAAGAAGGGTTTACTCAAGTTATTTAGGAATTAAGAGTTCCAACAACAACAACAATAACAACAACAACAACATCAACAACAACAACGACAACAACAACAACAACAACAACAACAACAATAATAATAATAATAATAATAATAATAATAATTTCTATCTATTATTGGCATAAAACCAGTCACCTCCATGGCATCGATTCCATACTGCAATAAGCAGAAGAAGAAATCGGAAAGAAGAGCTGTAAAGAAGAAAGTCAAAGAGAACCAAGAGGCAGAGCAACCTGGACTCTTCATCACAAATGGATTAAGAAGAGGTTGTAATTCAGGTGTTGAACACATCCAGTGTTTCAAAGACCAACACGATCAACATCAATCAACCCTATGATCTGCACTCTTAGGATTCGCCAGGAATGAATATCATCAGCTCTACCTTTGACGGGAAGGGATTTCCAGGATGGAGTAGGGCAGTGTTGATAGCACTCTCAGCCAAGAAAAAGCTTGGCTTCATCAATGAAGGATGCAAAGCTCCAGGTCTCGATACTGTAGAGTATGGCCAATGGATTTGTTGCAACGATATTGGTGATCTCATGGTTGTTGAATTCACTTTCCGGGAAATTGGTGATAGCGTAATCTAATCCAAGACTTCCAAGGAGATCTTGGATATCTTGGAAAGAAGATTCAAAAGATGTAACGAAGCAAAGATGTATCACCTGCAAAAAGAGGTATCAAGCTTTGTATAAGGTATGGGTGATATAACAAATTACTTTACTAAACTTAAGAGGTTGTGGGATGAATTGGATTCCCTTAGTGTCATTATATCTTTTTCTTATGTCTGTGTATGTGAGGGTAAGGGAAAGCTGGTTAAATCAGTGTAACATCAGAAATTAATGCAGTTTCTGATGGTGTTGAATGACGTCTACACTCAGGCAAGAGAGAACATCCTGATGATGAGCCCTTTGCCAAGCATTTATGTTGTGTACTCTCTTTTGTTGCAAGATGAGAACCAACCAGAGTTTTATGTTAATGCAGACCTTTTAACCAAATCAGCAGCTTTTATGGCAACAACACAAGGCAAGTGGAATCACAGAAATGGTAACCAAATGATGAGAGGAAATGCTCAATCACAGAAGTATGATAATGGGGAACAAAGGAATGGAAAACCAGTCCAAAGATTCAGGTCAAGGAAGTTTAAGTACAATCCTAATGTTGCATACTTACTGTGGAAAAACAGAACATGTACATGATAACTGCTACAAGATCATTAGATACCCCAATGATTTTGAGTTCACTAAGACAAGGGAAAATCAAGGAACAGTGAAGGCAAATACAACTACAACAGAAGAAAAATCTAAAGCATATCAAAACACACAAAGAGGATACAGCCTACAACAATTACAGCCAGTAAATGAGCAAAGAACAATACACAAATCTGGTGTAACAGGTTACAAAAGATGTCCTGAAGGAACATAGGGCAACACCAACGATTGGTTTTAGTGGAAATGCCATTGCTGGTACTATTGAGGAACTCAAGCTCATGTTTATCAGTTATTAATTCATGTACATAGATTATTAATTCCAGTGCTTCTAAACATATCTGTTTTGACTCCAATTCTTTTCTGTTGCTCACTCCCCTTCCTGTGTCTTTAGCTCTCACTTTGCCTAATTCTTTCAGGATCAGTGTGACTCATACAGGAAGTGTCTCTATTCTTCCAAATTTGACTCTAAAAAATGTCATATATGTCCCTGCCTTCAAGTATAATATGATATTTGTGCATAGGTTGTCAAGTAAAATTAAATATAATGTGTTACTTACTCTTAGTGGTTGTGTGTTACAGGTTCCTTTAAGGAGGAGCATTAAAGCTTTTGGTGAAGTAAATGAGGGATTGTACCTGTTGAAGTCTTCTACTATTAGGTATCAGTTTGTTTCTAATACTAATGTAGTTTCAATTCTACAAGGAAGTAGTTCCATTCCTAGTTCTTTCCTTTTTCTGCAAATGTAATCCCTCTGTTGATTTTTGGCATGTAAGGTTAGGGCATCTGTCCTTTTCTGCAATGAGAAAATTCAGTTTCATTAATTTCCCTTCTAAATCAATACATGATTGTGATATTTGTCCTAAAGCTAGGCAAACTAGTTCACTTTTCCAATAATTGTTATTCATTCTATAAAGCCTTTTGAATTGATTCACATTGATACTTGGGGATCGTACAAACCACCTACTTATAATGGTTTTAGATACTTTCTTACCATAGTTGATGATTATAGTAGAGGTACTTGGACTTTCTTGTTAATCTCTAATAGCATTGTTTTCCCTACTCATAAGGAGTTTCTAGCTATGATAGAGAGACAATTCCATGCCCAAGTCAAGTGCATTAGATCTGACAATGCACTGCAATTGGGAACAACTATTCAAAAAACCGCTTTTCTTAAATATCAAGGAATTTTGCATCAAACTTCATGTGTTGGAACTCCACAACAAAAGGTGTTGTGAAAAGGAAGCATAGACATTTATTGGAATTAGGAAGGGGACTGATGTTTCAATCTCACTTACCTATTGATTATTGGTGAGATTGCATATTAACATCTACATATTTGATTAATAGGTTGTCATCCAAGGTACTACATGGAAGAACACCATATGGAATTCTTTTTGACAAGCAACCTAACTATCAATTTTTGAGGAGCTTTGGATGTCTATTTTATGCTTCAACTCAATCTCAATAGAGAGGAAAGTTTGAACCAAGGGCAACAACTTGTGTCTTCCTAGGTTATCCACAAGGTAAAAAGGGTTACAAGTTGTTAGAGATCAACACTAAGAAAGTTTTTGTTTCAAGGGATGTTCACTTTCATGAGCAGCAATTTCCTTTTGCCTCTGACAAATCTTATCACTCTCTTCCTCCCATTTTTCCATCTCATAATTCTACTATGGATATCCCAGAATATGTCTCTTATCCTTAATCCTCTCCACAAACTCATGCACATCCTGATATTACATCCTCAGGTATTGAGACATCCTCTCCTATCATTCCCAATGTCAGCAATCCAACCCTTTCTTTCCTCTCTTCTTCATCTTCTCCCCACATCAATCAAGGGAGAACTCAAAGAATGTGACATAAATCTTATTATCTAGAAGATTATTGTTGCAATAACATCCAACTGCCTGATGTTACCAATGCATGTTTTGTCCACCCTATCCAGCCTATTACTTTCTCTTTTAACTCTTTATCTCTTTCGAATCAACATATGTTTCATTCTATTTCCGATGTAGTTGAGCCAAAGAGTTATGCACATGCTTCTAAACATACTGGATGGAAAGCAACAATGGATGCTGAATTAAAGGCTCTTGCATCGAATCACACTTGGGACATCCTAAAATTACCACTAGGAAAGACAACTTTGCCTTGTAAATGGGTTTACAAGGTAAAACACAGGTCAGATTGGTCTGTTGAGAGATTGAAAGTGTTAGGTAGTGGAGCCTGATTAATTTTAGGCTTTCCTATTTATTCTCTATTTTAGGCTTTCCTATTTATTCTCTATTTTAGGTTTTCCTATTTATTCTCTATTTATTCTCTGTAACCAAAAATACTCTGATTTATTAATATAAATATACCTCACCGCCGTGGAAGTTTACTCACGGGGTGTTACCACGAAATATTGGGTTTTCTCTTTCTCTCTCTAGATCTCTCATCTCTTTCTCTTCAAAGTTCTTGTGTTTTTTATTCATCTAGTGTGTGTGCGTGAATTCGATCCTAACAACTGGTATCAGAGCTAAGGAGATTCAACACGATCACAGAAGATGGATAGTTCGAAGCTTGGAATCGAGAAGTTTGATGGATCCGATTTCAGTTTCTTGAAGATGCAGATCGAAGATTATCTGTACCAGAAAGATCTTCACGAACCATTGACCGGGATGAAGCCAGAATCTATGACGGAGGAGAAGTGGAAACTCAAGGATCACCAGGCTCTAGGGTTGATCCGGTTGACTTTGTCAAGAAACGTGGCGTTCAACATCGTGAAGGAGAAGACTACGTCCGGTCTGTTGAAGGCACTGTCAAACATGTACGATAAACCATCGGCTATGAACAAGGTATATTTGATGCGTAGATTGTTCAATTTACAGATGTCTGAAACTGGATCCGTTTCTGATCATATAAACGAGTTCAATATGATTGTGAGTCAACTCAATTCTGTGGATATTAATTTCGAAGATGAAATTATGGCGTTGATTTTGATGTCATCTCTGCCCGAGTCTTGGGATACTGTTGTTGTTGCGATTAGCAGTTCCCATGGATATGAGAAACTGAAGTTTGATGAAATTCGTGATGTTGTGCTTAGCGAAAGTATTCGCAAACGAGAAGTGGGAGATTCATCGGGCAGTGCTCTCAGCGTTGACCGATGGGGGAGAAGTAAGACGAAAGGCCAAAATCAACAAGGTCGATCAAAATGAAAGAATCGAGGAAAATCCCTGAACAGATCTAACGTGACTTGTTTGAACTGTGGAGAAAAAGGTCACTTTCGGACGAACTGTACAAAGCCAAAGAAGAAACAAAATCAGAAATTTGGAAATGACAATGATTCTGTAAATTCAGCAGAGGACATTGGGGATGCTCTAATCCTTAGTGTGAATAGCCCTGTTGAATCATGGATTTTGGATTCTGGTGCATCTTTCCATTCGTCTCCAAGCAAGGAGTTGTTCCAAAATTTCAAATATGGAAATATTGGAAAAGTATATCTTGCTGACAATAAAGCCTTAGAGATTGAAGGAAAGGGGGATGTTTGCATAAAGACTACCTCGGGAAACCAGTGGACGTTGGAGGATGTCAGATATATTCCTGGGATCAAGAAAAATCTGATCTCTGTTGGTCAGTTGGATAGCACGGGATATGCAGCAGAGTTTGGGAAAGGTTCGTGGAAGATCGTGAAAGGTGCTATGGTAGTAGCTCGTGGCACCAAATCTGGAACCTTGTACACCACTGCAGGGTGTATAAACATGGTCGCTGTTGCTGAAGGTGCTTCCGGTTCATGTTTGTGGCATAACAGACTTGGACACATGAGTACTAAAGGAATGAAGATGTTGGTTGCAAAAGAAGCATTAGAGGGTCTGAAGTCTGTTGATATGGGTCTTTGCGAGAGCTGTGTTATGGGCAAACAGAAAAGAGTAAGCTTCACAAAGACTCCTAGAGAGCCAAAGAAAGTGCGGTTGGAAATGGTCCATACAGATGTTTGGGGACCATCTCCAGTATTATCACTTGGAGGATCCAGATTCTATGTTACCTTCATTGATGATTTCAGCAGGAATGTATGGGTTTACTTCTTGAAGCATAAGTCAGATGTGTTTGCAACTTTCAAGAAGTGGAAAGCTGAAGTTGAGAATCAGACCAGTTTGAAAGTCAAATGCCTAAGGTCTAACAATGAAGGAGAGTATGACAAATCAGAGTTCAAGGCATTCTGTGCAGCTAAGGGAATCAGATTGATGAGAACAGTTCCTGGTAAGGCAAGGCAGAATGGAATTGCTGAGAGGATGAACAGAATATTGAATGAGCGTGCAAAGAGTATGAGGATATACTGTGGGCTGCCCAAAACACTTTGGGCGGATGCTGTGAGCACAGCTGCATACTTGATCAACAGGGGACCATCTGTTCCTTTAGGGTTCAAGATTCTAGAGGAGGTGTGAACAGGAAAAGAACTCAAGTACTCACACTTGAGGACTTTTGGTTGCACTGCTTATGTTCATGTTGATCCAGAAAAGAGAGACAAGCTTGATGCCAAGGCTGTGAAGTGTTACTTCATAGGATATGGTTCTGATTTTGTTGGTTACAGGTTTTGGGATGACAAGAACAGAAAGTTCCTGAGACATTGTGACGTGACATTTGATGAGTCTGTCCTGTACAAGGACAGAGAGCAGAAGGTTCTAGAGATTACAAAGCAAGTGGGAGTTGAGGTTGAGTAGGAGAAGAGTAGCCTCAGAGATGTCCTACTGAAGAATCTGAAGTGGAGCAAGTTAGACCTGAGCAGGTGTTAAGGAGATCATCCAGATCCATCAGGGCACCAGATAGGTATTCACCTTCATTACACTATCTATTGCTGACTGATGAGGGGGAACTAGAGTCTTTTGATGATGCCCTACAGGTGGAGGATTCGATCAAGTGGGAGCAAGCCATGGATGATGAGATGAGGTCACTTGAGAAGAACGACACATGGGTGTTGACTGAGCTACCTGCAGGGAAGAGAGCTTTGTTGAACAAGTGGGTGTTCAGAATCAAGACTAAACCAGATGGCAAAAGAAGGTTCAAGGCTCGTTTAGTGGTTAAAGGATATTCACAAAGTAAAGGTATTGATTATGCTGAAATATTCTCTCTTAATGTGAAGTTAACCTCTATTCGAATTCTGTTGAGTGTTGTTGCATCGGAGAATTTGCATCTAGAGCAAATAGATGTAAAAACAACATTTTTACATGGAGATCTGGATAAACAGATCTATATGCAGCAACCGGAAGGATTTTTGGTTCCAGGTAAGGAACACATGGTGTGCAAGCTCACCAGAAGCTTGTATGGACTAAAGCAAACACCAAGGCAGTGGTACAAGAAGTTTGACTCCTTCATGACCAAGAGTGGCATCTGCAAGATGAAAAGGATCCTTGTTGTTACTTCAGGAAATACACTGATTCATATGTCTTTCTACTCTTGTATGTGGATGATATGTTGATTGCAGGATCTAGTATGAGGGAGATTAACAATCTGAAGACAAGGTTGTCTACAACATTTGAGATGAAAGATTTGGGTCCAGCAAAACAGATTTTGGGGATGAAGATTTCTCTGGATAGATCTGCTGGCACTTTAAATCTATCTCAGGAATTGTACATTGAGAAGGTGTTGAGCAGATTCAGGGTTAATGATGCTAAACCCAGGACTACTCCATTGGCAAATCACTTTAAATTGTCAAAGGAGCAGTCACCCAAGACTGCCGAGGAGCGTGATCACATGAAACTTGTTCCATATGCTTCAGCAGTTGGTAGTTTGATGTATGCTATGGTCTGCACTAGACCTGATATAGCACATGCAGTGGGAGTTTTTAGCAGGTACATGGCGAACCCTGGGAAAAAGCATTGGGAAGCTGTGAAGTGGCTTCTGAGATATCTAAGTGGTACATCCAGTACTTCACTTTGTTTTGGCAAAGGCAATGTGACTCTACAGGGTTTTGTGGATGCTGATCTTGGTGGGTATGTTGACTCGAGCAAGAGTACATCCGGGTACATTTACACCATAGGTGGAACAACAGTGAGTTGGATGTTCAGGCTTCAAAAGTGTGTTTCTCTTTCATCTACTGAAGCTGAGTATGTGGCAATAGCTGAAGCTGGGAAAGAGATGATATGACTGACAGATTATCTTGAGGAATTGGGAAAGAAGCAGAGCGAGAAGATTTTTTACTCACATAGCCAGAGTGCCATACAGTTGGTGAAAAATCCAGTATATCATTCGAAGACAAAGCACATCAGAAGGCGATACCATTTTACTCGCAGGGCAGTGGAGGATGATGATATGTGCTTGGAGAAGTTAGAGTGTGCAAAGAACCCGACATACATGTTGACGAAATGTGTTGATGTTGGGAAACTGAGGTTATGTAAAACCTCGGTTGGTCTTCTGTAGTTGTTGCTAGAGATGTTGCGGTGCGGTAAGATGTTGATGATGAAGAGATTTTTTTTTGAGAATGTATTTTTTGGATGACTGAGTCAGTCTCCAAGTGGGAGAATTGTTAGGTAATGGAGCCTGATTAATTTTAGGCTTTCCTATTTATTCTCTATTTTAGGTTTTCCTATTTATTCTCTATTTTAGGTTTTCCTATTTATTCTGTATTTATTCTCTGTAACCAAAAATACTCTGATTTATTAATATAAATGTACCTCACCACAGTAGAAGTTTACTCACGGGGTGTTACCACAAAATATTGGGTTTTCTCTTTCTCTCTCTAGATCTCTCATCTCTTTCTCTTGAAAGTTCTTGTGTTCTTCATTCATCTAGTGTGTGTGCGTGAATTCGATCCTAACAGAAAGCTGGATTTGTAGTGAGGGTGCGTGTTCAACATGAAGGTGTTGATTTTCAGAAACATTCTCTCCGGTAATCAAAATGACAGTTATCAGGTGTCTACTCACGGTGGCTATCAAGAAAGCATGGCAAGTGCATCAATTGGATGTTAGCAATGCGTTTCTTCTTGGTGAATTATAGGAAGAAGTATACATGAAGTGTCATGCAGGTCTACCCTCCATCATGCCCAACGACGTTTGTCTTCTCAGAAAGTCTTTATATGGGTTGCACAGGCATCTAGACAATGGTATTCTAAGTTAGCTGGAGCTCTTGCTTTCAAAGGGTATACTAGTTCTATGAATGACTCCCACTATTCTTTGAGACATCTAGTTCTCTCACTCTATCATCATTGTATATATTGATGACATCCTAATTACAGGAGAGGACATCTTAGAAATTAATCACATCATGCAGTTTCTTCATACAGAATTCAGAGTCAAGCATCTCGAAGACATTCACTATTTCTTAGGATTAGAAATCCTCCGAGAAAAACAGTGATTCATCATCAATCAACGCAAGTTTACCTTGGAGTTACTTGCTGAATTTGATTGTTCTAGTGCTGCTGTATCTTCACCGCTTGATATATATTCCAAATTCATGTCGATGACAGTCCCTCCTTGGCTAATCCAACACTTTATCGACATTTAGTTGGGAAGCTCAACTATTTAAGGCACACTAGCCTGATTTGTCTTTTGTTGTATTGACATTTAGTCAACATATGCAACATCCCTCTGAATCACATTATCTTGCTGCGCTTCGAGTCTTGAGATACCTACGAAATGATCTAAGTCAAGGAATTTTTCTCTCCTCATATCCCACTTTTACTCTATTAGCTTTCTACGACGCCGATTGGGCCACTTGTCGTAAAACTCGAAGATCTGTCAGTGGTTGCTTCATCACTTTTGGTGGTGCTCCCATTTCTTGGAAATCCAAGAAACAAGCTTCTATCTCCCTTTAATCCGCTGAAGCAGAGTATCGTTCTATGCACCATGTGACTGTTGAAATTACTTGGTTGGTACGTGTCTTTGCTGATCTCTCTGTTCCTCCATTCCTCCCTATCACAGTGAACTCCGATAGTAAAGCTGCCATAAGCATAGCCAAAATTCCAGTCTTTCACGAAAGGGCGAAACATGTTAAGCTGGATTGTCACTTTATGAGACAACAGTTCTCGCTGGTCTAATTACACTTTCCTTCGTTCCATCGAAGCATCAACTGGCTAATTTGTTTACCAAACCACTGTCTGGGGTTCCCCATCGCCATTTGTTGAACAAGTTAGGGGTCATTTCTTTACCCTCCAACTTGAGGGGGGATATTGGAGGGTGGACAAGCAAGGTTTGTCACTCTACTATGTATTGATGCATATTAATTAGCTATTAATATAATATACTTTATACCCAAAATTAAAAAATATTACTATGTTAAGCATGTTTGGATGAGGGTCAATGAGAGAATCATACTTAATCTTTGAAGCTAGAACGAAGATAATCTTAAAGTTTAAAGATAAATACATTCAAACACTAACTAATTTTCTATATAGAGAACTCAGGGATGGATAGTACGAAAAAGGTAGTGAAATAGTACATGCTATTTTTTATATATATTAAATCGTTTTTTTATTTTTCAATTGTTCTTAAAAATAAATGTTATTTTTTTATTAGTATTTTTTATGTGATACTATTATTTACAAAAGTCAAACTGGATGAAAGAGTAAAATTTGAGGTAAGTATATTAATTTATATATAGGGATACGTATAACGTAAAACATTTTGATAGATCACTTCATTTTTTTTCATTGTAACTTTAGATTATTGTCATTTTGGACTTGACCATAATCCTTTTTGTTATTATTAATTTTAAAAAGTAGTTGTGTTGTAATGTGCTCATTTACAATGTGGTTTGTCTTTCCATAAACTTATTGTTTAGATGTGTTTTCCTACCAACATAATTTGAAATTTTAATATCAATGCCAAAATTTTTCTCATTATACTTAATTTTGTTCTTTAATGTTTAGTGTATAATTGTGGATTATCAGGTTCTTTTTAACTACAATTTTCATTTTACAAATTTTACATTATTTTTTTCAAATATTTGTACTAATAATATAACAGTCACACTACTTTTTTTTATAGTATTATACATTTATTATTAATTAATACAATATTCATGTAAGCGCATAGACTTAAATAATATTATCTGAATATGAATTCATAATTATGATAATTTAACTTTTAATAACAAAAGTCACACGACCATATCTGAATTAGGTTGACCAACTTTGTTTATTTATTTCATATTTGACTTTAATAGCTTTTTGCCCTTATAAATTAGCTACTTTGGAACCTCCTCTTTCAGTCATTGTAACTTTCACACACTTCACACAATACTCTAAGTTGTTGTTCTTTTCAAGGGAGAGAAGAGACTCCCCTGAAAAAACTTCAAGATGGGTAGAAGAATTAAGATAAAGAAAATAGTAGAGATGAAGAGACGTCAAGTCGCATTTTCTAAGCGGCGTACTTATTTACTAAAGAAGGTGAAAGAGATTGCAATTTGTTGTGACGTGGACGTGGTGTTTGTCGCATTCTCGTCTGCTAATCGGCTCAGTAAATTCTGTAGCCAAAAAAGGTATTATATTTACGATCAATACCTATAGAAATTGTCGTTACATCTTGCTAGGTATTAATCAATAAAACGATTAGCTAGATTAAGTTTCTTACTAAATTGTTACTTTTGTAGAATTAAAGACATGCTTCAGCGCTATATTGAGCTTCCGGTTGAGAGGAGATTGACGTACATGGACTAATCTTAAATTTATAGAATTGATTATTATTTTATACCGTAGCACTAACTTATGTGTTCTTTTTTTTTCCTCTTGTTTGGGTTAGTCACATGGTTGATGTTCAGGTACTTTACTATTTCACAAATTTACTCTACTCATTTACATATTTATTATCGATATCTATTTGTAGGAATTTTTATTTTTCTAAAATTATGTCTTACTTCTATTAATGTGAATTAATTCGTATAATCTTTAAATAAATGTGAAATTAATAATGTTTGAATTTAAATTTTGTTCTCGCTCCTTTCAATTTGTTTAAATTTTTAAGATTGTTTTGAAAGAATTAGTCAACTTAGGTTTTGAGTCTAATTCATACCACAAAATCTAAACGAATGAGAATTGCTCAAATCTTATTACAATTATCACCCCCATCCCCTTTCACGACCATATCTGGACATTGCTTATTCGTGATTTCCTTTATCATCTCTCTTCATCCGAACATTCTTTATCTGGCATTTCATTTACTCTCCCCCCCCCCACACCCACACCCCAGTACCACCTCACCCCATCACCACCACCACACCCAGATACATATACCTTTTATCTCACATTTCACTACCGATCTAGAGTGTGATTTTCACCCCGCAACTATTTCATTTCCTAGGGGCCACATCGCTTTTGGCATTGATCATGTCAAGTTAGGTCATGTGCCTAATTCACACTCAAAATTTATTTCAAAGGGAGAAGATTGTATAAGTTTTATAAGTAGATCGGGATTACATTTATTTAGTGACGTGGAAGATTCAATTCATCCAACAGTCTTTCTTTCTTTTTCAACAACTCTTTTGTTTTAACTTTCTGCATAACATGTTTATGACCACAAAATAAAGGATATATTCACATATTCCATAAAATTGAAAAATATTTTTTTTAATTTATTATATTTTATGTCAAAAAAAAATAAATCAAACAAATAAATTAAAATGAAGTCAGTATTAATTAAAAGGTTCTGCAAATGACATCATTAGTATTAATGAAATACTAATTGATATGTAATTTGTTAAAACACCATTTTTTACTTTCAAATTAAGAAGTGTGTAATTAATAGAGTTTCTATGAAATTTAATTATCGGGACAATTTTAACCACCATTATTTATAATATGTATTTTTTGGTATAAATTGAAGGAAAAGATGACAAAACTGAGGCAATTGAACCACATCAAGGGAGATGCTCGAAAGCTACAATTTCTTGATAAAAAGTTTGATCTCTTATCTTCCTCGCACTCTTTAATTTTTGGATTAATTTATTTTCTCTCTCTAATTACATATTGTTCAATGTTTTTTTTTACTAAACATGTAAATTAAAAAAGAATATGCATAAGGAGATTGATGAACGATGAAAATGGAACCAAATAGCTCTATTTTAAAAAGAATACTTTGAGGATTAGAAAAGATATAATGACTAAATGAGTGAAATATTTAATCAAATAAAAATGCTTATTAAATGAAATTAATTAACTGAGAGGGGTAATAACTTCATACTTTTTAATTGATTTTAAATTTTAGACACTTAGCTTATAAGTGATTTGACTAATAATTACAAAATATGGAGATAAAGATTAATTTGACCAACTTATAACTTATATAATCATACATATATTCTTATTATTATCAATTAACGGAGAGGGTAATAACTTCATACGTTTTAATTGATTTTAAATTTTAGACGCTTAGCTATAAGTGATTTGACTAATAATTATAAAATATGGATATAAAGATTAATTTGACCAACTTATAAACTTATATAATCATAAATATATTATTTTTATTTTTATATTTTAGCACACTTATTAAAGAAAAGAGATCAAAAGGTTAGTCAAAGCATAATTAACAAAATTTATTATGACCAGAGAAAATTATAGACTTGCTACTTATTTTGTAGTATAGTGTCCATTAGCTTTAACCATTAAAAATATACTTACTTGGAAGCACATATATATGTGTTACACCAACAACAACAAGCTTATATTTAATTTGACAATTAAGATGTAAAAAGATTAAGATGTATGTAATTTTACTTTTATTTTATGAAGTAGAAAAATTAATTTTAATTGAATCTTGGTAACCATGCTTTATTATTCTGTGATTCAAACGGAAAATGTAAGAGAGCTCACACAGATGATGTAATATAAGTGTTAAATTTTTTTTAATTTATCGAAATGTTCGATACTACTACCTAGTGCCTCATACTTGATTTCTTTTGTATGAAGTAATATTGACTATCACTAATGAATTAAACTATCGCATGATGGCTTCCTTTGGATGTTTCAACCTATTGCTGGTGTTCTAATTTCTACAGGATTGAGGTGAGCACAACTTTATTTGATGTCTTATAGGTTGTTTTTGTCCAATCTATCCGTACAATTCTAATTAGTACTCCCTCCGCCTCACATTAATTGATCATTTATCTTTTTATACGTACATTAAGAAATCATAAGTAAGAATATAATTTTACTAATTTATCCATTTAAAAATTTCTTGAAAATTTTATAATCAAATGTGAACACTTTCAAAAGGAATTAATTGAAAGGGTAATATAAAAAAAAAATCTAATTAATGATTTCTTGATTTAGTAAAGTGGACAACTATTTTGTAAGTATGATTAACTATTATGCGACGAAGGGAGTAGTTTGTTAGTTAAGTGAGACATTGAAATAAAAATTAAGAGTTGTCTTGATAAATAAATGTTAATTAATCATTTTAGAGCCAATGAGGAAAGTTATAAAATCATTTGAACTTGAAATTCTTTGATCCAGAATTTGGAGCTACAAATCAAGAAGAGCACATTGAAATCGCAGATTTTGGATGCTAACATAAGGTCATTTTATTCAGTATCACAAGTGTTTTTCATTATATTTCATCTTAATTATAGCATCAAGGTTGAATACAACAGTATCACCATAAATTTTCACTGACATTTAAATTATAGTATACTTCAATCGTCTAAATATGATTCAACAGGGATTTCGAACCAGAACAAGGGCAAGAGCCTTCTCTTCATCAACTCATTTGGTGTGAGAGAAACTTACAACTCTCTCTCGAAAGAGTCAAGGCTAGAAAAGTTAGTTCTTTCACCAATTATTTTGTCTTAATTTATTATTTAAAAATAAAGTGAAATCACAAATTTCAAGAAAATAATTATTTTTCTTAGAAATAGTTCATCAAATCAACTCATATATATATATTAATGTCTAAGAAACTTTGATTAGATGGAATTGGAGAAACAAGAAAAGATGGATGTTCACTTTGTTGCACAACAAACAACTCCTCACCAGTTTGATACTAATAATTGGATTAATCCATACAGGTCATTATTTTTTTCAAGATAATATTTCTTTAAAAAAAAATATCTCTTTACTTTCCTTTTAAAGCAATTATTTTGTTATTATTACAGTTCAGGTATCCGGGAGAGCATATATCATAATTGGATGAATGAGGGGAAGGGAATAGCAAATAGTTCTGGCAATTACACATATACCCCTTCCTTTGCATGTTCTTCACAAAATGGGAATATACCATTTTTTCAAAGCCAAAATTCATCGCCTTATATCTCGTTACAGGTAATACTTTTTAAAAATGCATTAACTAGAATCTCCAAAAAGAGATATTTTTTTATAAAAAAATTGATATTATTATTTTTTTAATCCGCGAAATAGAATCAACAACAAAACATAATGGTAGATGTCCAACAGAATCCTACAGAAATATTTGGACAATTACAGGTACATTAACATTCTTAAAACACTATTCTCGTAAAGATATCATTAAGACTTGAGCTATTTTTTTAAAAATAAATCTATATAATTATTTTTATTTGTGCAATAGAGTCAGGAACAAAACATGATTGTAGGTTTCCAGCAGAATCCAACACAAATATTTGGACAATCACAAGTAATATTTATATTCATGAAATATTATTCCTTTTTAAATCCTTACCCCCCCCCCCACCTCTCGTACTATACTAAATAGTTCATACATATTTGCAGGCACAAATAACTTTTGGTGAAAGTAATGACAACTCTCTCTTCAACTTCTGGCAAAGTATTTGTGATTCTACAAGGTTTCTTTTGATACTATTGATTCGAGAACTTACATTGTTCACAAGATAATAATTCTTATATTTGAAAAAGAATAATAATATTAAAATTATAACGATCGATGTATCTTTACTCTATATAAGATCAAAATATCATTGTAAATGATACTACTAATATAGTAATAATATCATATAAAACCCGTCAAAAACAATTTATTTTTATTATTGATGTTTGTATTGTTTTTGTTTAACATGATATGATTACTAAGAACATGTTTTTTTTTCTTGTCTTTCAGGTCTTTCTCCTGCACACAATTGAACAATACCTTCCAATTAGGGTTGGAGAATGACAATACAACTTGGAACAACAATTTGAATAGTTCCTCCTCGTTTGGTTTGGAGAATGCCCATTCAAATTGGAATAATAACATGAGTAACAACAACAATTACATCAATGAATATAATGATCCTCCTTCAGTTCAAAGTGATGCAATAACTCCTAATGTTAATGGATTTAACTATTCCATGGAGGTTAGTCCAAAGTTCTATTTTATTATTATCGATCAAAATAACTTTATTTTTTTATATTATTCACACAAACAACTCACTTTAAATGTTTGTAACAATGATTAGGAGAATACTGTGGGAAATATTGCTGAAAGTACTACACATGAGAATGATGCATGTGAATGGGAAGTTTTCCTCAATGAAGCTTTCAATGGAGAAGACTTTTAAAATTTAGATTGATCAATCAATATAACTCAGAATAAAAACTTTTTTTATCTAGTTCCTTTATGTTTGGTCCATCTTAAAATTCACAAACTCCTGAAATTTTAGTATTTTATTTACTTATTTAAGTATGCAAAATATCATCTTCAATGTATGTTGGGTGGCCTATAAGTGTTGAAGTGAGTAATAATAAGGACGTATGAATGTTAGAAATAAATTGTGTGTTGGCTACATCATATGTAGTAGTACTAATTATTAAGTTGTCCATTTAAATTATAGGCTACTTCAAAATTGATTTAGAGCATGTTTAATTTGGATAGACTTATTATAAGTGTTTTGTTGGAATTTTGACCCCCAAAATTGCCTAAGGAACATATTTATTCTATATGTTTCTTTGTAGATTACAGGAGTTACTTTTTGTGAAGTAAATAAAATAATAACACAATATTTTATGGCGGAAAACCCCAACTCTTAAGGATAAAAATCATGACCTACACCTCTGTAGGATTTAACTCCACTTTATTAAACTTCAAGTCTCAACAAAAGATTACAAAGCTATGTAACCTATGGAATTATAAACTCTAATTCATAGAGGAATTATAAACTCTAATTCCTAGCTAAGAAATTATGAACTTTAATTTCTAGCAACCCAAAGACACAAAATCCCCCGATTTTATATCTTCTACCGTCCATCAAGTTTCTCAAACTTGTTAGACGAATCCTACACACACACACTCGATTGCAATCAAAACTCTTAATTATAATGTTACATTTTTTCCTCACAAATTGCAACACTCCCAATAAATCTAAAAAATTTCTCAAACCTCTTGATCGTGTTTTGATCTTCTCTCTATGTAAGTGCACAATTTTTCTCAACAGAAACTATCGCCCTATTTATAGATTTGGACTTGAAATCCAAAACCTATTTCAACTAGAAATCCTACTTCATGTAGGACTCCTCTTTTGTGTGGAACTCCTAGTTCAACTCAAACTTGTCTTCAGTTTTCTTTCTTGACTTTAACTTGAATTCCTTATCTGCTCGTGCTTTCTACTTCATTCAAAATTTGAAACCACATTCACATCAATATACTTCCTTGTTTGCTTCGGCTTTCTAGTTTGTCTAGTTTTCCTATTTGATTAAGAAAAGTATCTTGCCCGCGAACTCCTTTATGAAAGGAAACTTTTTGTACTGGTTTCTTGTCAAAAAAAATAATACTTTCACAGCTTTATAACTTTTGATTCACGTGGTTGACGTACTTCTTATCCAAGTTGGATTCGGTCTGTAAAGAACACGTCGAACAACCTGTTTCTTTCATATGTTTCTGTATTTGTCAATTATCAAAATCTTTCTCATTCTAACAAATTTCCTCTTTTTGATGATGAAAAACATACATTACGAACACAACAAATAAGACACACAACTTCTCCCTTTTGACATGTTATTGCTACAACTTCTTAACTTTGTCATACTTCAAAACAACGAGACTTTAACAAATTTCTCCTTTTTGACTATGACAAATTTTATCTGCTTACATTGACTAGGTACACATAACTCATATGCAGCTGTTTCCCCCTTTTGACATCAGGCAAAAATAAAATACTGTGAAGGCATACACCATACTAAGAAAAGCAAATTTGATACTCACGGCCATTGTCTATCACCTACTCAAACACTTAATAAATCAAGAACTCAGTTAGCTATAGCAAAGCGTTTGCACAAACTTATGAGATAGACATGAACTGAAACTCAAATCCAACATTAGCATTAATCAAAAGGCATATATACCACAAATGTAATCAAAATTAAAGATAGAATCAAGCACTTGTGATGAGAAAAAAATTGGGAAGTCAAAGGCTAGAGTGGCTAGGTAATATCAAAATATGAGAGGATAAATAGAAGTCATTTGTCAGCAGCAAAAAAAAATATCTTTTGGATTAACAAAATTAGTAATCTTGTCAATTTCAGAGGTAGACTTGATCTATGCACGCCCAATCCCTTTTTTTGAGAAATATTGTTATATCACTTTTAAGGAACTTTTTCAATTTATATTGTACCTTCTGCAGAAACAAGAGTTCACTCGTCTTTAATTTCAATAGAGTTAGTATGAGGAACAAATTTTCTTGAATATCATTTATAAAGGAACATGTTTTCTCAATTTGTTCCCTGGACGTGGTACCATAAGATGCAGCACCAACTATAATAATTTTTGACATCAACCTGAAATTCCACTTTATATGGTTCCCAATAGAAGAACTAGGTTCAACAGATGGGTCTCCCATCAATTCTCCCTCACTAGATGCACCCAAGTTGAGCCTAACAAGTGAATTTTATTAAAGTGTAGGGTCCCAAAATATTTCCCCTCACAAGGTAAATCCTTCAAGACTTCACCTAATACTAATGATTCGCCCTAGAACCAACATACTCTACTTTCTCAATCTATATTTTATTTCTTTATATTTCTCAATCATATTTTTAGTCTTTAAATTATATTAAAGCTCTAATTAAATTTGATTCGTTTAATCGTACCATTTCAGATGGTACTCCCAACAAATATACAGACATCTTTGCCTGTGCACCTACCTTACGAAACAATAAACCTCTTATCGCCTTCTTCCTTCCTCCGATCACCAATCACCGATCACCGAACAAACAACATCTGGTAAGTTTACTCCTTTTTTTTTTCTCGAATTTCTTCCGCCAAAATTGATTATTTTCTCTTGAATCTTCAGTTTTGTCTCTGGCTATGTGTGAGTTTTTATTCTGTTTGTATAGAAGCTAACCCTAGGTATAGAGAAAAGTAAAATTGGAATATTGAGTTTTTCGTCTAGAATTTTGATCAGATCATGTAAGTTGATGTTTTGTGGCTAACGAGTAAACTTCTCACTTTAAAACCCTACATTTTGTTTCTCCAAGTAAACTTTTTTTTATTGCAGTTTGCTATTTGGGTATCTTTCTCTTTAATTGGGTATGTTTTGCTAAAAAAACTGCATGCTTTTGGTATTTTCCATTGTGTCACTTAATTTTTCATTTTTAAGATTCTCAACAATGCTTAAGTTCTCATTATTGGCTGGAAGGAATTCTCCTTTGGTTAATAAGTTCATTTATATTCCAGTGCTGGAATTGGAGCTGAATCCGTTTAGTTTGGGGTGAGGCTTAGTTGGTTTAATTGTATATTGGATTAGTTTCCTCCATATGCTTTTGGCCTCCTACAGTTATTAAGAGAATTTTTAGTAACACATCTGGCTATATTTTTTTTTTTTTTGTAAAAGTGTATAAAGAGCAGAATAGAGGAAAAATCTTTGTGCGCGCACCTGAGTGTACCTTACGAAACTACAAATACTGATTATTTTTTTTAAAAAAAATAGCCCCAAACCGGACGCTTGATTACCTGGAAGAGAGATGTCTATGGAGGGTGCACCATCTATTCTGACTTGGGATGAAATTGAGCTTTCAGAGAGGTACTCTTTTCTTCTTTTTTTGGGCCAATTACCCAGCAAAGAATTGTCTTTTTCTTTTTTGGGGTTTATTCTTGATTCATAAGTAACAATTTGGTCAAAATTGCTTTCTAATTGTCATGTTCAATTTTGTAGTTATCTGGTGTGTTGTATGTTCCAAGAAGCAGCAACTTTGTCTTCCTCAATTATTGAGCAATTAATTGAGAAAAATGGTAAAATGAATGAAGACAATTGCGAATTGGGTGATATGTTGGAATCAGCTGCCATGATTTTGGTGCAGTCCTACAAAGAGCTGGGGAGGTACTTGTTTATGCCACTTCTATTCATTTATGTATTACCTGCATTTTCTTATTCTATTACAAGACTTTTGAAAATATCGTTTGCCTGAGTTAGGGTTAAATGACAATCTTACTTGAGCATTGAGAGTTGCTTCATTATTAGCTGTTACAAACTGTACTGCAGAGGGCCATTACCCATTTCAAAAAAAAAAAAACTGTACTGCAGAGGAATATGTTTGTCCCCATCTGCGTTGAATTGATAGAGTCTCGGTTGTTAGGTAGGAAGAAAAATGTTTTTAGGAAAATAAGAGGGTTTCTTACTTATTTTCTTGTGATCGGTATGTAAGAGAATTTTTTACACTAAAAGCATTTGTATATAACACTACGGGAGGTGGGGTTGGAGATGAAGATGAGGTGTATTGGGGGCAGGAGCACACAACTAATATAGAATGCCACTTGTGAACTTGTTTTTCCCTCCTTCTACTAGGGAAGTCATTATTTCCTAATTTTAAGGAACTTGTTTTCCTCGAGAAAATGCTTTCCAAAAGTGTTTGACTAACCGAAATGGCAAAACTGGAAACTAAATGTTTTCCTCCAAATAGAACACATATATTCTGATCTATGTTGCTTGGACTCTTCAAAAATGTCAATGGTGCATGTCAGATTCTCCAGAACTAGTATATTATTGGAGAATCCGACGCTGTTACAGCATCGGAAGTGAAGAGTCCACACAACTAAGATTCTGATATTGCTTGGATTTATGAGTACATCTGAAATGCCTTATATGGAGTGGCTCTGATGTATGTGTATTATTGGTCAGACTAGTGAACTGCTTTCTCATCTTTTACTGTTTCTCGATGTGGTAATCCTGCTGCTTTCTTTTGTAGAAAAAAACGTTTCGAGTGTGCTTTCATTCGGACACTAATATGGTTTATATGTTTGACAGGACATCAGAAATACTGAAGCAGCTGAAAATGCTATTTGGTTCAGTCAGTGCTGTTCCTGCCCAAGTTTTCCTTACTGGGTACCTCATTTCTTGGACATGCTATTTCCCTAATAATTGCACATCTTCGTTTAGCACAGATAATCGTCCACATGAGTTTGATGTTTCTCAGCTTGGTGGTCTAGTGAGATGATTTGTTTTCCTTTTAATAAGGTTGGGCGTCATTGTTGGAATACAACTTTAATTACCATTCTCAATTTTATGCTGCAATTCATTTATCATTCACTTTTTTTCATACTAGATCTCTATAACTTGAATTGTTTTAATGGCATAAAATAGAAGAGTGCCTTTAAAAATCGAGACACACTCTTTGCGTTGTTATTCTTTTGGTTTTGAGATCCTGAATCTGAAATCATGTACTGCCTGGTATCCCATGTATCCAAAGTGAACAGGAAAAAGTTTCATGATCCCTCTCCCGAGCTTGAAATGTTCTTATTATTGCAAGGTTGCTCCTCATAACTTCCTTTTCCTTCACCATTTTTAGATAGGCTCCCTTCTTTGATATGGAAATGATTCTAAACTTCTTCTCCAGGGTGTGTCTCCAGATACCAGATGGCCCTTCTGCTGAAGTTCAAGAAATTCTAGAGGAATTCCTTACGAAGTGGAGATATGTTGATGGAAAGTATTATACTGTTGCAAGCATGGAAGAATTTAGCAATCAGATTTCCCTTGGAGTTGATAAGTACCTGGAAATTGTTGAGCTCTATGTGATAACCTATTTGGGGAGGATTCTAGGAAATTTGGATCTTGCTATCTCTTGGGTTGAGAAATCCCCTCTACCTGAGGAGAAGAGGCAGGTAAACAATAATCTTTCTTGCTTCATTTTATTAAAATGGTGGTCTCATGTTAATTTTTTTTTTCTTTTGTCCCCTACACTCTTCCAGTTTTTTTTTGTGCAGGGCATCAAATTGGAGTAACTGTGTTGTTTTCCTTGTATAAGTATGTTGTTGGAATTTATATTCTTGAGGTTCTTAGCACTATGAGTTGAACTTCCTTGGTGATTTATGGTTGAATATATAGTCTAATACGCCCTAATTTTGTGAGATTAAACTTTGTTGAAAGAGAAATATGCTTATAGGAACTGTGCAGTGCAGTCTGACTGAGACACCTTTGTTGTGTTTTGATTTGCCGTTGGTGGTTTAGCTATTTTGTGACAGAGTAACTTATAGCTTGGGAATTTTCTAATTATTTCTCTGTATTCCAGGACCTTTTAAGGCAGTTGCACTCCATGAATACTTTAAAGCTGGTCAGCACTTCGCAGTCCTCAGCTTTACCGCTCCAAATAGATGAATGCACAACTGATTCCACTTCCCTGATTGAAGAAAAATCATGCAATGGAACAGCAAATATTTTGGAACACAGAGACCAATCTAAGGGAGAGCACACCAAGAAACAATCAATTCTGGAGTTCCCTAGACGGAGAACTCCATTGTGGTGGTTTCGTACAGTCACTTTGAAGTTTGGAAGTAGTCGCTTGGTCTTATCAAATGGAAGTATCTCTCTTGGTTTTTTGGCGGCACTTGTTTACTATATCGTGCGGAGAAAACAAGCCTCTTTATGGAGGTAATATATTCTCTCTGCCACTTCTCTTCTAGAGAAAGAAGAATTTACTCTTATTATGATTTTCTTCATCTTATAGCTGTGGGATACACATATTATTGTGTAAAATCTACCAAATTTTCTCATGACATGGTCACTGTATAGGATAAAGCGAATTAGAGCACAACTTTTGAATTGAAAGATGTTTTTCCCTTATCAACTCAAGTTGCATAGTATTAGCACATGGTTTAGTGGACATATCAAATTGACAAATTCCCTCCGTTATCTTGAAACACTAAAACTGATTCTTGATCTTTCATTTATTGTTTTTGCTGGATCAAAGTCAAATTCAACTTACTGTAGACAGTGGATGGAAATGCACTTTATATTTGATTACTGTGGCTGTGTGGCACTAATGTGAAGCTGTGTATAAAGATACATGCATATTTGAACCTAGACTTTTTAACAGAAAACATCTCTAAAGTATACCCTAAAGTTCAAGGACATCCCAAATGCATCTCAATTACAAGAAACATTCGTGATGTATCAAAAAATAAACAACTTTGATCCAAAGTTTAACTTTCCATCCAAACACTTAGTGAAAAACAAATAAAAAATGCAATGCTCGCGATACACTTTTGAAACAGAAAAAATAGAATATGCCCTCTCCTCACCATTTGAGTAACTTCTCTATCTTGTTCCTCAAATTCCATAGAAATGTTAGGGAAGAATCACATGCTCAACTTTATTCAATCATTGTTTTCTATCCCGATCAACCTTACAGACAGCTCACAAAAGACTCAACACTATTGATTCGTTAATGATAAATGGTGAACAATCTAATGATCCCGTTGCTATTAAGGATGCAATAGTTGCTTTCTATCAAAACCTGTACAAGGAAGATGAATGTTGGAGGCGAAATCTCAACATTCTAGATGTACAGGGCATAACATTAGAAGAGCATGAGGGGTTAGAAAGGGCTTTTGAAGAGGAGGAGGCGCTGGAAGGGATTAAGATGTGTGTAGCAGGCAAGGCCCCTGGGCTAGATGGGTGTACACTATGGCTTTCTTCCAAGCTTTCTGGGACACAGTAAAAAGAGATCTGATGCGAACCTTCCATAAGTTCCACTGCATGCAGAGGTTTGAAAAAAGCTTCAATGCCACTTTCATGGCCTTGTATCCAAAGAAATTGAGGGCAAATGACTTAAGAGGACTTCAGGCCTATTAGCCTTGCATGAGGGGTATACAAAATAATAGCTAAAATATTGTCTGAGAGATCAAAGAAGGCGATGAGTTGGTTGATTAACAATCATCAGATGACTTTTGTCGAAGGGAGACAGATAATGGATGCTGCACTTATTACTAGTGAACTAATTGATACCAGAATTAGAGATGATGTACCAGGGGTGATGTGCAAGTTGGACATAGAAAAGGCTTATGATTACCTAAATTGAAACTATCTAATCAACACTCTTAGACAGATGGGATTTGGGGTTAGATGGCTCAAATGGACTGAATTTTGCATAAAACCGCCGTGTTCTCTATTTTGATAAATGGAAAACCTGTAAGTTCTTTTCCAGCAGAAAGGGGTCTTAGGCAAGGAGACCATTGTCACCCTTTTTGTTTTATTATTGCGATGGAGGGACTGGAAAGTTTGTTGAGAATCAGCCCTTATGGAGTGATATCCCATAAAATATGGATAGGAGGGGCAGTGGTGCACAAATGAAGTGATTACTACCTATGAAGTTGGAGTT
The DNA here is from genome assembly GCA_027705065.1 of Solanum peruvianum. Classification (NCBI taxonomy): domain Eukaryota; kingdom Viridiplantae; phylum Streptophyta; class Magnoliopsida; order Solanales; family Solanaceae; genus Solanum; species Solanum peruvianum. The sequence continues at coordinate 6,247,232 of JAKWJD010001761.1, read as the reverse complement.
TGGAGGTCCATTAGAAATCTCTTGATGACAAAGGCAAACACAAAGGTAAAAATTGGAAGGGGGGAGGGGGGGTGGGGGGTGGGGGCACACAAAATCTCTTTCTGGAAAGAGGATTGGTGTGGCGATGGCACCTTACTATCTTTATTTCCTGGGCTCTTCTCTATATGTGTAAGCCCTGAACGTAGCATACAGGAAATGTGTCACCATAAGGATGGAACTTGGTTTTTATGAGGTTTCTTAATGATTGGGAAATAACCTGGGTGATAGATTTGCTGAATAAGATTACTGGATTCCCTAAGACCAACATGGAATAAGAAAAATTGATATGGCGTGTTCTCTGCTAATAGAGTTTACAAATGGGTATAAGCTAAAAATTCAGGCAGAGCAGCAGGCCCTTGGATACCATTTGGAAGAGCGTGGCTCCACCAAAGGTGAAGAGCTTACTTGGTTAGTGGCTAAGAGAGCTTGCTTGACATATGAGTCTATGCAGAAAAAGGGTATTAACATTGCCTTAAGATGTATACTATGCAAAAAGGCACTTGAGACCAGCAAGCACCTTTTCCTTCTGTGCGAAGTAACTGCCCAAGTGTGGGAACTCTTCAGCCTAGCTAATATGAACTGGAGCATGCCAGAGCACAAAGTAGACCTCCTGAGTTGCTGGATTATCTGGAAGGAGAGAAATCAGAGGATCTTTCAAGGGAAAGAATGCTCTGTACAGAATATTAAATGGAAAGTTATTACTACTTTAGGCTCTTGGTGTAAAGAATAGAATATAAGAAAGAAATCCAATTAGTGGGTTTTATAGGTTCCTTGTAACTAATTATGACTATTTTGTAATTTTTGGAGGTGGCCTGCATAGCCCTAAATGCTGATCAATCCAAATGTTACCCATTTTTTTTTTTTTAAAAAGCTTGCTTCTTACCAGTATTCCCCAGTATAAAAATGTGTTACTATCTGTTAACTCACTTAAGCATTCTTTCTTGACTTGCCTGCAAAAATCGGCAGTACAAAGTGCAAAAAAGAAGAACTTATTTCTGTTCATCTGTTTTAACCTATACTCATTGGGAATTACTACTCTAGTAATGCTGCCAAATTATCAAGAAAGTTTGTCAGCTCTTTTCAAACTTCAATTTTCTGATACTCCTTCTTCTGTGTCTTTTTTTTTCTTTTTTTTTTTTGTTTTGCCTAGAGAAATCTTCTACTGCAATAGTCCAGATGACTGAAAGTTTCTATCAATGCTCGATGTTTTTGGCAAATTTTTGCTCATCAATGTTATCTTCTTCCTGGAGTCAAAATATATAATTAATCTGATTAGCATAAACTATCATGGAGAACGTTTAGCAGATGCAATTCCACACAAAAGATACACGCATATTTAAGTGCCTTATTGAAGCAAAAACATTTTCGGTTTTCAGAAAGCTTGATCAAATATACTACTAGCTAGCTTCCAGTGACTTCACATTTTTTTAGACTGTATACTGCTGAAATTATTATTGACCGTATGAGAAAATAAAAAGACTTGAGAAGCATGGGCTTCTGCACTTACTTTTTTGCTCGGATTTAGGTAAGAAGATAGTGCTACTCTCAAATGGGGACGAAAGAATATTTTCAGCTTCCATTTGGTAAAACATGTGCTATAATGTGTTTTTGAAATATTCGTTAGTTTTTGGATGAAAAGTTGACTCTGGATTAAAATTTGTTAATTTTTTGAATACATCAGGATGTTTCTTGTTTATTGAGAAACATAAAGGATGTACATGCTTTAGGACTCGTTTGGTTGGGAACAAGTTATCCTGGGATTAGTTATCCAAGGATTGTTATCCCACCCTCAATGTGGATAAAAATAACACTACAATCCTGGGAGTAGGATAAGTTATCCAGCGACATTATCCCAACCAAACATGGGATAAACTCATCCTAAAACTGATCCTGGGATTAGTGATCCCTTATCCCTCCTGCCAACCGAGCCCTTAGAATATATTTTAAGGCGTTTTCCATCAAAAATCTTTGGAGAACTAACTTGTCAGGAAATGGAATCAGGTTTAGAAGATATAAAACATTGTTTAGCACGTGAAATAAGTCTATTTATCTATTGGGTTGGCTCTATAATTCTAGCTTTTTGTATTGCACGTAGTCATGAGAAACCTTTGATGTTAAGGGCATAAACTCTTGTAGTAGTTGCATCAGTTAAGAGTCGCCTGGTTTTGTTGCCGTATGCACATAGGTAGCAAGTAAACCTCATTCAAGCACATGATGCAACTGAGCCTCTTTAGCAGTGTTTCATGTTATACCTGTGGGTGTATGAGAATCTCATACCATAGTCAGAATCACCTACAACTGTCTTTTAAGTTTGCTGCCAATCCAAAACTCTAATGATTATAGAATGATATGGAGATGTCCAGTTAAGCATATTGTTTTTATATTGGTTCTTTCTGCCATCTTTTCTGGCATAGTTAAGTTCGCAAATGCTAGGCTATTACGTACTTGGACTTGGCTTATGTTAGACATGTATTGTTTGTGAATTAAGTGATATCTGGGCTTATTGTCTTCACCGACTTTTCCCCATTTTGTATTACAGTGTTCTTAAGAGACAAGCTTCATCTACGAAGAAAGCTTTGGTTGACTTCTGGCAACTTGCATTCTCTTATCAAGTGAATCCTCTTGCTGCTGTTCAACCACTCCCGCCTACTACACTTGGAAGCCGGTGATGCTCAATTTTGTTCCTCATAGTTTCTCAAAACCAGAGCTGTTGTAGATGAATAAAAGATCACTGAAGATATTGCTGCTATCTTCAAGATGAATAAAAGTTGGAGTGGAACATCCAGAAATACAATATAAATCACTTACTTCAAGATCACATTCTTTGCCATTAGAGTGCTTCTTTCATAACTTTGTCTTGCCTATATTCTATGGCATTAATTTATTCTCTTAGCAAAGAGGAAGTCTCAGATTTCTCAATGTTAAATTTCATGCAGTGGTAGTGTGGTACCATTCAATTTATGTCGAGTTTTTAACTGTTGAACATCACTCTGAAGTTGTTTTTCGTTCATTGAATGAAAATTTAAGCTGAAGATTTTGAATGTGCATACAGTGAGTGCCTTGTGTATTGCTTAGGTCTGTTGAACCCTCCCACAATGTGGAGATGTCATAAATAAAGTGTTGATAATTGACAAAGATGGTTCCTTTGCCAATTTTTCGAGCTCAACCAAGACAGTTGCTCGAATCATCATGTAGCCTTTTTTTTTTTATAATTTATTTTTAAATGATTTTTTGGGCCCTTGAGTCCAAATGTTAATTAATTAAGAGTAAATTTTAGAAATGACAAATATAATAATTATATTAGCGTTCTATAGCTACATTTTGTTGTTTGTGCTCAATAGCCATTTTGTTTGCTATTGAACATTTGATTTGTATAAATTAGGCGCTAATTCGTGTGTCTCTTAAAATTATATTTGTATATGTATATGTTCTCTGTGCTTGCTAATTGTATATGTATACATAAATACATGTAAAATCTTAATATAAATACAAATTTATATAAAAGTGGCGAGCGAGATTGGAAGAAAGTGAGAGAGGTGAGCGACAGAGGGCATCTGCATAAATATATATATATATATATATATATATATATATATATATATATCCTTGTTCAAATTATATCATTGCTTAGTTATGTATTGTTCAACCATGTACTTTATTCGACTTAGTATCTATATCTTGCATGCTCAGTACATTCCTAGTACTGACGCATACTTTGCGCTACATTGTTTCATGATATAGGTTTGGTACTGAACATCCAGATCATGCATAGATCAATTTTCGGTCCCCATTCAGCAGCTTCAGTGGTGAGTTTTCATATTTCGAGGACTATAGACATGTGTTCTATTTTAGACTTTATATCCCGTTTTCAGTTTTGTTAAGTTAGATGGGGCATGTCCCAACAACTCTACTCAGTTAGAGGCTTTTCAAACATAGTAGTAAATGCAGCTTTAGCTGTTAAGTGGTGTTTCATTCATCACTGTATTTTCATTATATTTTATAGCTCAAACTAGTTGGATTTTCCCCATATTTAGCTATCCATTGTTTGAGTTTCCTCATAGTTCATGTCTTATTCAATTATTCTAAGTATGCTTGATACATGCCAGGCACAAGGATAGCTTGGGGTCGCTCGTGATCAGGTCCCGTGTTACGCCAAGGGGGTAGCCTCGGGGTGTGACAAGTTCTAGGAGTACTTATGCATAATCCCTAATAATAAATACCTTTATAAAATAGTGATAATTAAATTTAAATATTTAAATTAGTCTGGATGTAAATTTTATAAGACTATGAAGTAGTCGTGAGACATGACCCAACAAACAATTAAAATAAATTAGGTACCTTACAACAAATTGAACAACTAAACAAGAAAAAAAAGATTGTGTCGTGGATGAATTGGTATAATGAATCTCTAAGTCATTTTTTCTATTTAAATATTTTTTACATTTAGAGCTTTTTTATTTCCACCTCAAGTCATTTATGACTTGTTGGGACAAACAGTTTGGTTACTTGATCATTCAATTGGGCTTTATGCGAGTTTTCTTTAGATCTTTTGAAGTTTAGATATTTGACTGCGGTCAAAATTAAAATAAACGACCTCATAATGCAGTTTTAATGGCTTAGTTAGCCCCAAAATGTCGAGTTTAGTTATGGTTCATTGGCTCAGTTTCCAGGACTTCATGATAAATTTCAAGCAATCATGTGGCTTATGGCTAAAATGAAGCCTTGGTGTTGAATTCACTTTTTGTTGAGACAACCCTCGTTAGAAGTTTCAGCATCTCCGTTGACTCCAGAATATCAATTTTAGTAGGGGTAATATAATTTGCTTATGTTCACGGGATTCCAAACCAATCTTGAGCACCCGATCTAAGCCAAGAGATACTTGGCAGGTTTGGGCTAGTGTCTGTGCTGGTCTAGGTGCTTAAGCGGCCCTGGATCGCTTCTGCAGTATCCTCTTTAGTGACCAAGAACTGCTTTAATGGTCATTGCACATAGTTATATTCTTCTTCTCTATCATTTTATTCTTAGAAAGATTAGATGTTGGAGCTCGAGTTAAGGCGATTCTCTTGGGAATTGGAGTGTTTGAGTTGGGCTTAGCATGAGATCATTATTATCTTTGCCAAACTTGTAAGTATTGTTATTTTTTTTAAGCTTAATTTTAGTGTTCTTGATCATTTTTTTGTATGTCTGATTTGGTGATGCTTTCGAGCTTGAACTGTGTCCAATTTAGGAGCACAAGTTTCTTGAGTTGTTGGGGGACCTAATGATGGGTTCAATTTCAGAATTCTAATAACAGGTTTTAGGAAGCCATTTTATTATTTGATTTGCAATGCGAATATTATCTTTCTCATAGTTACATGTAGTTTACCATGTTGATAGTGGTGTGGCATTTTGCGGATGTGAAGAAGAGTCAAGTAGTCCATGGACGATTCAAGATTGTAGCTTGGTTTCCAACAAGGATACGATTTACTTTCCTTTATAGTGTGCTTCATGATAACTTTTTGCATAGATCTCATGTGGAATAGGAATATCTGTGATTAGTTTTGGTTTACTTTCTTATTCCTATTTTCTTGATTCTTGTATGAGCCTCAGGCTGGCTTTAGCTTGTGGAATCCTTAGCTTATGCTGGTAATTTCTTACTTATGTATTAGTTTGATGTTGATAGACTCTTCGAAGTTGATACATAAGGCTTTAATATAAGGTGGTGAACTAAGTGTCGTAGGATAAATCTTAATGATACTTCAGTGAATATTGGTCATTATTATGGATTGATGCCCTCAATTGGTGTGGAACCCTTGTGTTTGCTTTGACATTGCGGGAAATCAGCCTGAAAAGACTCTTAGGATTGATTTTTGTATCCCTATCTAATATTGGGCTATGTAACCTGAATTTCTTTATATAGTCGTAGGTTGACACTAGTTGTGCTTAATATTCACTTGCGTAGTACTTTTGCGTTAAGGTTGAGATCCTTTAGTGACCCCTTTTTTAGTTGCTGGATTCCTTATAAATTTATTTGTTTCCTGATTTACGGTAATTATATTATGATATCATTGTAGTTTATGTGGACACATGATAGGGTCGAGGACCAACTGGATTTTTCAAGTTAGTTTAAGAGAACGATGATGTCAATTATATGCTTTAAGTTGTGTAAATGATCTTGTTTGGATGTTGGTGATGACATGCATTAAAATTAGTACTCACTTTCACGTGTTTTGTGGTACGATCCCAATAAATGCATTGATTTTCACAACCATTTTTGAGAAAGTATGATTTTGTACTTTTTAATCTTAAAACTGGTTTAGACGAGTTACATACCACCTTTACCACTTTTATGAATGGATTTTTTTGATATAAAAAAGCATAAAAAATGCATTTACTATTTTGATTGTGTAACACCCCGTAGCCAAAACAGATCAAAAATTAGTTTTTCAGAAAAATCTACAGGTGCTACCAACGGTGGCATCGACGGACCGTAGCCTGAACCATGATCCGTCTTGCACAACCGTCGATGGGATCAGAAACTCCCAAAAGTTTCATCCTAGAAAAATTGGTCAAGTCTTGGACGACAGACGGGCTTACGGTCCGTAGGTCAAAGGACGGTCCGTAGTCCGTAACCATCGATCAAGACTCCCTTCAACCACTGTCTGACAAGAGCTATGGATGACCATCATGGTTCGTAGGTGGACCTACGGTCCGTAGGTGGAAAATTTGCAGCCAGTTAAGGTGAAATGCAGTTGGGTCAACTTAAAATGATCATAATTCTTAGCACAAACTGAATTAGGTCTCCCATTACCTACCCACAGATAGATAATTTAATTATCTTTTCATATCCACCGACCTTTCTAAAATCAGACCTCCGAGAAAAAAGTTATGCCATTTTAGTAAAGGCCTAACGAACAGGCCCTCACGACGAACCCAAAGACGGGGCTTCAGGCGCACGACGAACCTTCAGTCCTGACCATCGTGAGGCCCGACAGCAACCTTCCCAGGGGTCTTTTTGACCTTTCCCACTCCGTTTAAATCCTAAGTTACATCATTTTGACCCTAAATTATCAAATTTTAGTCAATTTAAGCCTAGAAACATAATTATAACATATCCAAGTCAAATCATTAAATCAAAACTTAGAAGATTAGAAGCAATAAAGGAGAAAAAAGCTCAAGAACCCTAGTTCAAGACGCCAAGCTCCAGCAGTTCCAGCCCCGAAACTTAAGTATTTTTTCGTGGATTTAATCATTAGGTATGTAGGATTTCACTAGTGGGTTCCTTTCACCCATTGGGTCCTTAGTTTCAGTCAGTTCTTGATTCTCTTATCATGATTAAACCTAGGGTGTCTAGAACTTTGATATAACTTCCTGAATTTATTAAATATATGTTCCAAATCAGTTTATCATGTTATTACTCAGATTATCGCATGAATTTTCAGAACCCTAGCTTTGTATTTCTTTAGTTCTTGAATTACACATGCTAGGTCATATACTTCAGACACTTCAGATATACATGCCTCAGTTATAAATGCATAATTACCAGATTAATTGTTGCATTCTCAGTTTGCATGTTCAGTTTTGAGCTATCCAGTATTTACAGAAATTCAGACATAAACTAAAAATTTACAGAATTCATTGGGAGTAGCATAAATACCGAGTTGGACTAGGGTTTAACGTACCCAATAGTCCCAGAACTACTAGCCAAGTTGGTTGTAAGTCCCCTCTGTGGGCAATCAGTTTAGTGATCACGCCAGTATGCCTTTATACCTTTGGCAGGGTATATTGGGTCCTCTCGATGGGGCGTATACATCGGACTCAACATTTAGCCCATGTGGTTTAATTATCGATTATTAGTAGCTCCCACAGTTTAGTTAGACTCTTTGCATTGACCATTTATCAGTATATTCAGTATTTAGTTTCAGCATGTTATAAATTGGTCATTGCATCCAGTTAGCTCAGAAATTAGCACATCACGTTCAGATTATTATACTTGTTTTTGTGCTTGTTCAGTTATGTTTTATTTCAGCTATACTCTATCCTACATGCTCAGTACCTTTCAATACGTGCGCTACATCTTCTCGTGGTGTAGGTTCAGGTTCTCAACGCATAGATCGATTTCCGGATCTTCAGTTCAGCAGATTTCGTGGTGAGTCCTCATTCTCCGAGGACAACAATCATGAGTTTTATTTCAGTCTTTAGTCATTTAGTTTCAGTTTTTGCTAGAGATAGTTGGGTCTTGTCCCAGTATTTCTAGTCTAGTTTAGAGGCTATTTTCAGACATAGTTAGATTCAGCTTAGTAGTAAATTAATATTTATTTTGTATTAAACTCATTGTTTTCAAATATCTCAGTTATAGAATATGGGTATTCCCCATCTTTTCATTTTAAGTATGATTTAGCTTCCGCAATAGTTTATTATCTTTAGTATGCTAATGATCATGCCAGCAGGGTTAGCTTGGGATCACTTGTGGTCCTAGGTTCCGTGTCCGCGTCTTGGGGGTAGCTCGGGGCGTGACAAAACTTAGTATCAGAGCACTACGTTCAAGAGTCCTAAGATGTATGAAAAAGTCGCACTAAGTAGAGTCCTTTTAATGGGTGTGAAGTGCACCACATCTAATGTTAGGGAGGCTATAAAGTATTTTAGGAAAAACTTCACTTTCTTGTTACTCTTATCGTGCATAAGGTATAGTCTAATTCTATTCTAACTCGACATTGAGCTCTTAAGATCATGCCTTCTCGTAGATCTTAGGCATGGAATGCTAATGCACGTAATGTTAACACAGTTCCTCTAGTACCAGATAAGGAAGTTCAAATGCAGAATTTCAGAAAGCCAATTCAGCTTTTGGCTAAGAGTATGACCAACCAGAACAATCAGCAGGTTCTAGTTCCTCCTAATTGAATTGATCGATCAATGGCAGCCAAAGTTTATGATTTTGTTAGGATGAATCCGTCTAAGTTTTTAGGGTCGCATGTTGGTAAGGACCCACAGAAGTTCATTGATGAAGTCAAGAAAATATTTTGTGTGATGTCAGTAACTGGTAGTGATAGGTGAGATTGACATCCTACAAACTCAAGGATGTGACTCACATATGGTTCACTCAGTGGAAAGACAACAGAGATGACTTTGCCTTTTGTAACTCAGTATAACAGTCCAATTCAATGTCATTCCAGAAACTCTCTTAGAACTTTTCTATGTCTCTTTCTAGTCGGTGACCCAGTTATAGCTAGACGGGTATACAGAAATTGCCCTGTCATAGTCTCTCAGAAAGTCACCTCAGTAGATCTTGTAGAGTTAGAAATGGTAGACTTCGATGTCATTCTAGGCATGTATTGGTTACATTCATGTTATGCCTCAGTCGATTGTAGAACTAGGATTGTTCGTTTTTAGTTTCTAGACGAACCAATCTTAGAATGGAAGGGTAGTAGCCTAGCGCCTATGGGTCGATTTATTTCTTGCCTTAAGGCCAGGAAGATGATATCTAAGGGTTATCTCTATAATCTAGTTCAGGTTAAGGATTCTAGCCTTGAAACCCCATCTCTTGAGTCAGTTTCAGTAGTCTGTGAATTTCCAGAAGTATTTCCAAAAGATCTTCCCGGGGTTCCTCCCGAAAGGGAGATCGACTTTGGAATTGATCTTCTTCCAGATACCCAGCCTATTTTTATTCCTCCTTACAGATGGGTCCAGCAGAGCTTAAGGAATTGAAAGAGCAGTTGAAAGACCTTCTAGATAAGGGTTTCATCAGACCTAGTATTTCACCATGGGGTGCACCAATATTGTTCGTAAAGAAAAAAGATGGTTCTCTCAGAATGTGCATTGACTATAGACAGTTGAACAAGGTCACAATCAAGAATAAGTATCCCCAGGATTGATGACTTGTTTGACCAACTTCAGGGTACTAGTCATTTCTCAAAGATTGACCTTAGATCGGGTTATCATCAGCTCAGAGTTAGAGATAGTGACATTCCAAAAACAACCTTCAGAACTCGGTATGGTCTTTATGAAATTGTAGTTATGTCATTTGGACTAACCAATGATCCTGCAGCTTTCATGGATTTGATGAACAGAGTGTTCAAACAGTACTTAGACTTGTTCGTTATCATCTTCATTGATGATATCCTCATTTACTCTAGAAGTGAGGAAGAACATGCAAGTCATTTGAGAGTTAATGTACAGACTCTCAAAGATCGCCACTTATTCCCTAAGTTTAGTAAATGTGATTTTTAGTTGCAATCCGTTGCTTTCCTTGGTCACATTGTATCTAGCGAATGGATCCGCGTAGATCCACAAAAGATAGAAGCAGTGAAACAATGGCCCAAACCTACATCTGCTACAGATATCAGAAGTTTCTTAGGTCTAGAAAGTTATTACAGAAGGTTCGTGGAAGGATTTTCATCCATAGCCTCACCATTGACTAGGTTGACTCAGAAGATGGTCAAGTTCAAATGGTAAGATGATTGTGAGAAAAGCTTTGCAAAATTGAAAACTAGATTGACTACAGATCCTGTCTTGACTCTACCAAAGGGTTCAGATTGTTATGTGATCTATTGTGATGCATCTAGAGTTGGCCTTGGTTCTGTGTTGATGCAAAGAGATAAGGTTATATCTTATGCCTCTCTAGAAAGCTTAAGGTGCATGAGAAGAACTATCCAACTCATGACCTCGAGCTTGCAGCAGTGCTGTTTGCACTCAAGATATGGAGACACTACTTGTATGGTATTCATGTAGACACGTTCACCGATCATAAGAGCCTTCAGTATGTGTTCACCCAAATTGAGTTGAATCTTTGCCAGAGGAGATGGCTTGAGTTCCTTAAGGATTATGATATGAGTGTGCATTATCATCCTGGAAAGGCAAATGTAGTGGTCGATGCTCTTAGTAGATTATCTATGGGTAGTACCCGATGTCGAGGAAAAAATAAAGGAGCTAGTGAAGGATGTTCACAGGCTTGCTCGCTTGGGAGTTAGCCTTATGAGCATATCATACAGCGGTGTAATAGTTCAGAATGGGGCAGAATCGTCTTTGGTAATGGAAATTAAGGAAAAGCAAGAGAGTGATCCGATCTTGCTTGAACTAAACGGTGCAGTCAACAATCAGAGAGTGGAGGTTTTCTCCCAAGGGGAAGATGGTTTACTTTGCTAATAAGGTAGATTGTGTGTTCCTGATGTGGGAGAGTTGAGGCAGCATATTCTTGCAGAAGGTCATAACTCCAGGTATTCTATTCATCCAGGTTCCACTAAGATGTACCGCGATCTGCGGGAAGTCTATTGGTGGAATGACATGAAGAGGAATATAGCAGACTATGTAAGTAAGTGCCCTAATTTCCAGCAAGTCAAGGTAGAACATCAGAAACCAGTAGGTATGACTCAAGAGATCGATATTCCCACTTGTAAGTGGGATGTGATCAATATGGATTTCATCACAGGGTTACCTCGTACTCGCAGACAACATGACTTAATTTGGGTGATAGTTGATAGGATGACTAAGTCTTCTCGCTTTTTGGCGGTCAAGACTACATATTCTACATAAGACTATGACAAGCTTTACCTTACTGAAATTGTGAGTTTGCATGGGGTTCCTTTGTCTATCATCTCAGGTAGAGATCCTCAGTTTACCTCTCATTTCTGAAAGTCATTTCAAAAAGGTCTTGGTACTCAAGTTAACCTTAGTACAACATTTCATCTACAGACGGATGGGCAGGCAGAGCGTACCATTCAAACCTTAGAGGATATGTGGAGAGCTTGTGTGATCGATTTCAAAGGTAGTTGGGAATATCACCTTTCTCTTATTGAGTTTGCCTACAATAATAGCTACCATTCCAGCATTCAGATGGCCCCTTTTGAGGCTTTATATGTCGTAGATGTAGATCTCCTGTTGGTTGGTTTGAAGTAGGTGAAGCAGCTTTGATAGGGCCAGATTCAGTCCTTTATTCTATGGAGAAAGTGCAACTCATTAGAGATAGACATAAGACAGCCCAAAGTCGTCAGAATTCTTATGCAGATGTAAGGAGAAGGGAACTAGAGTTCCAAGTTGATGATTGGGTTTTTCTGAAAGTCTCACCTATGAAAGGGGTGATGATATTTGGAAAGAAAGGGAAGATCAATCCTAAATATGTAGGCCCTTTCAAGATCTTGAAAATGATTGGCAAGGTGACATATGAGTTAGAGTTGCCAGCAAAATTAGCAGCAGTGCATCCGGTCTTCCACATCTCACTCTTGAAGAAGTGCGTGGGTGACCCAGCATCTATAGTGAAATTAGAGAGTGTGGCGGTGAAAGATAGTCTTTCTTATGAGGATGTACCAGTTGAGATTCTTGACCGTCAGGTTAGAAGGTTGAGAAACGAAGAAGTCGCTTCAGTCAAGGTGTTGTGGAGGAGTCAGTCCGTAGAGGGAGCTACTCGGGAAGCAGAAGCAGCCATGAAAGCCAAGTATCCTTACCTTCTTCCTTCTGATTCCACTCCATCTTGAGGTAATAGTTCCTCTTCAGTTTTATAGTCATTCATGCGTAAATTCAGTTTTTGAATCATGTTCCCTCAGTTTGTACTTTCATTTTTAGCGTAATTTCATTTACTCAGAACTCAATTCAGTCAGAACTCAGTTCTCCGTGCTTAGTAGTGGGGTTTGCATCTCTCCCCCTCTATTTCAGCTAGTTTAGTCTTCATTCAAGGACGAATGTTCCCAAGGGGGAGATAATGTAACACCCCATAGCCAAAGCAGACCAAAAATTAGTTTTTCACAAAAATCTGTAGGTGCTACCAACGGTGGCATCGACGGACCGTAGCCTGAACCACGGTCCGTCCTGCACAACCGTCGATGGGATCAGAAACTCCCAAAAATTTTAGCCTAGAAAAATTGGTAAAGTCTTAGATGACGGATAGACTTACGGTTCGTAGGTCAAACGACGGTCCGTAGTCCGTGAACGTTGATCAAGAATCCCTTCAACCACTCTCTGACAAGAGCTATGCATGACCAGTATGGTTCGTAGGTGGAAAATTTGTAGTCAGTTAAGGGGAAACTACAGTTGGATCAACTTAAAATGATCATAATTCTTATCACAAAATGAATTAGGTCTCCCATTACCTACCCACATATAGATAATTGAATTATCTTTTCATAGCCACCGACCTTGCTAAAATCAGACCTCCGAGTAAAAAATTATGCCCATTTTAGTAAAGGCCTGTCGAACAGGCCCTCACGACGGACCCAAAGACGGGGCGTCAGGCGCACGACGGACCATCAGTCCTGACCATCGTGAGGCCCGACAGCAACCTTCCCAGGGGTCTTTTTGACCTTACCCACTCCTTTAAACCCTAAGTTACATCGTTTTGACCCTAAATAATCAGATTTTAATCAGTTTAAGCCTAGAAACAGAATTATAACATATCCAAGTCAAATCATTAAATCAAAACTTAGAAAATTAGAAGCAAGAGAGGAGAAAAAAACTCAAGAACCCTAGTTCAAGAACGCCAAGCTCCAGCAGTTCCAGCCCTGAAACTTAAGTATTTTCCGTGGATTTAATCACCAGGTATGCGGGATTTCACTAGTGGGTTCCTTTCACCCATTGGGTCCTTAGTTTCAGTCAGTTCTTAATTCTCTTGTCATGATTAAACCTAGGGTGTCTAGAACTTTGATATAACTCTATGAATTTATTAAATATATGTTCCAAATCAGATTATCGTGTTATTACTCAGATTATCGCATGAACTTCAGAACCCTAGCTTTGTATTTCTTTAGTTCTTAAATTACACATGCTAGGTCATATATATCAGACACTTCAGATATACATGCCTCAGTTATAAATGCATAATTACTAGATTAATTGTTGCATTCTAAGTTTGCATGTTTAGTTTCAAGCTATCCACTATTTACAGAAATTCAGACATAAACAGTAAATTTACAGAATTCACTGGGAGTAGCATAATACCGAGTTGGACTAGGGTTTAGCGTACCCAATAGTCCCAGAACTACTAGCCAAGTAGGTTGTAAGTCCCCTCTGTGGGCAATAAGTTTAGTGATCACGCCAGCATGCCTTTATACCTTTGGCAGGGTATATTGGGTCCTCTCGATGGGGCGTATACATCACACTCAACATTTAGCCCATGTGGTTTAATTATCGGTTATTAGTAGCTCCCACAGTTTAGTCAGACTCTTTGCGTTGACCATTTATCAGTATATTCAATATTCAGTTTCAGCATGTTATATAAATTGGTCATTGCATCCAGTTAGCTCAGAAATTAGCACATCACGTTCAGATTATTATACTTGTTTTTGTGCTTGTTCAGTTATGTTTTATTTCAGCTATATTCTATCCTACATGCTCAGTTGCTTTCAATACTTGCACTACATCTTCTCGTGATGTAGGTTCAGGTTCTCAGCATCCAGATCACACAAAGATCAATTTCCCGATCTCCAGTTCAACTGATTCAGTGGTGAGTTCTCATTCTCCGAGGACAACAGTTATGAGTTTTATTTCAGTCTTTAGTCATTTAGTTTCAGTTTTTGCTAGATTTAGTTGGGGCTTGTCCCAGTATTTCTAGTCTAGTTTAGAGGCTATTTTCAAACATAGTTAGATTCAGCTTAGTATTGAGTTAATATTTATTTTGTATTAAACTCATTGTTTTCAAATATCTCAGTAATAGAATATGGGTATTCCCCATCTTTTCATTTTAAGTATGATTTAGCTTCCGCAACAGTTTATTATCTTTAGTATGCTATTGATCATGCCAACAGGGTTAGCTTGGGATCACTTGTGGTCCTAGGTTCTGTGTTCGCATCTCGGTGGTTGCTCGGGGCGTGACAGGTTTATTGCTCGATGAGATTATCGACCCTTTTTATACATATGTTGTTTTCTTATGTATCTCTGGTAAAATCAAAAAGTAGATTTGACATTATGACAGATAGGTTGTAGAAGTACTAGATCGGGACGAGACAATATGCAGACTATCTAAGTCCCCTATAGGTCTCTATGTTTGTGACCCAATTTGAAGACCTATTGATTTTAACAACTGATTGTAGAGTTGATCATACGGACCTTTCAATTCTTCACCATTGTATGATAAAAAACTATTTCCACTTAGACAATTTCAGCTATTCAAGGATTGCACTAATCTTCCTAAAGAGCTCACATCAACGGGAAGATTTGGCACCTCGATGTCAACTCTTCACCACCTGGGGGATTTTCATTTTCTATTGATTCCTACGGATTGGATAAAAAACAATTCTTGAATGAGGCCAGGGATGAATCGAAAAAGAGAAGAGGATGATCTCCTCTCTCGTAGCAAAAAGAAGTGTCAACGCCGCTCATCGGGATACTTTTTTTTGTTGGTCCGGGTGGAGAGAAAAAAATGAACTGAACGGAAAATCTTTTCTGGAGATATCCATTTTCCTGGAGAGACGGATAAGATATCCAAGCATACCGCCGTGATACCACCATGTCTGCTACTTCTCGATTCTGTGGCAATCATCTTTGTCTTTTTCTGAGCCCTATAGATCAAGAGCCTTGGCTGCTACTGTTCTGTGTCTCATTCGTTTGTCAACCGGTGGACTCATCCTTAATTCCGTTTAGGCTCTCCAGTTAAGTCGGTTGTCCGTCGCCTTTCTTTCCCATTCCCGAGATGGCCTTATGAGTAACAACCTCCCACAGAGATGGCCTTGTGGTCAACTTCTATTCTGCTTGTTGGAAGTTTCGGGGGTTTCGGGGGAAACCCATGTAGGCCACCTTTTGGGTGTGGGTTGTCTGTAGGGTATGTGACACCCCACAAGTTGACTAGTGCTGAGCCAGGAGATTTTCCCTCCTGTTCATTCTTCCAATAATTTATACGGCTTGATGAGGCGTGGATTATTATTTTTACAAATGGTACTTGAGCTTACAACGAGCATGAAGAGATTAACGATACTTCTTTATCTTTTGAGTTGTTCTGCCGGATCCGTCGCTCAAGATGAGAACAACCTGTGTTGCCCCAAATAGAACATAAAAGACAATAAAATAATAAAAGAGAAGAAAGACAGATATTATAGGTATCTCCACACGCCAAAAAAGGATCTTTTGTGTGTAATCCTGCATAATCTCGAATGTTATCAATTCCAGTAGGTGTCCGTTTAGTCCATGGTCCATTGGATGGTCGGTGCAAGGCCAGAAATCGGAACACATTGATTCCGACGGATATGTATTATTCATATATAATCCCGATGTAGAATTATCAGATATCAGAAAAGTATCATACTTCAATTTGAATTTTGAATTGAATAGAAAATTGAAATTATGTTTTCGGAGAGCACAACCTGTGTTGCCTCGAATAGAACATAAAACGACAATAAAACAATAAAAGAGAAAAAACACAGATATTATAGATATCTCCACACGTGTTTAAGCGTTTGAAGAAAATTTTGGGAAAACGTCAACGACTACTAGCGTATTTGGCAAAAAAAAATAGAGTACGTTATAAAGAATTAATAAATCAGTTGGTGCCTTGAATGATCCACATCTTAGGGTCAGGCTCTGGTGAGCATATTGAACTATCCATGTGGCCAAGATGTTATGGATTTTTCAAGATGCCTCCTAAGAGAATATGTAGCCCCTTTATTTCATATAGGCATTGATTAGGGTTTTAGGGTAGCCTCTAAGTAATTCTAATGGACCCTTGGGCTTGAAATATGTGGGGGGGGGGGGGCATTTTGTAGAGACCCAACCTAGACCAATGTAGTTGGATTTGACTTAAGGCAATCTTGACTTAAATAATTAATCCGGCTTTATTAACCCAAAATGTTGACTTGGGTCAATATGTTTTGAATTTAGAACTTAGTCCATACAAAATTTGAACTTAATCCTGCTTCCACTGGTGGCGGGCGGGCGAAGGGTCCAAAGGACACGTAGCCGAGGGCGAGTCCACAAGTTTTCTCTAATGTCATACCAAACCAAGACCTTTCCTACGAGGAAAGAAATAACCTGAGACTCCCCTTTTTGAATACCCCCCCCCCCCACTCCCCCCGGTTTTCTCGATGTTTTCTCACGCTTTTGATAAAACCCTCTCGTAAAACTATTATGTCAATGACACCAAAGAGATATTAAATGAATGGAATTAGGATATGGATGGACACATTAAACATGATAAGGCATTGGTCCTACCTAGCGTGCTAGGGGCATGAAGTAGGTGTATATACTTGTTACGTGACACTTGGTATTGAAGACACTATTAGTTCCTATTGCATAACTTGTATGCATATGTGTGTTGGCTATCACCAGTATAATTGGTTGGTGTTTTCACCTGTTGGTCTCATTAGGGAACATTGGGTTATGTTTGTTGATGTGTACCTTCCGGGTTTATTTGGATTCAATTATTTTTTGTTTAATTATGATTGTATAGTTGTATCAATATGATGATTGACTTGCACGATTGATTTAGATTCGACTTAGTTTCCCTCTATTTTGATGCTTTCAGACTAAGTTGGATTGAATTGACATATTGGCTTTTAGGATGTTTCATAGTGGATACTATCATATTATCATAGGTTAATCAACTTATAGAGTATAAGATTTTTGTGCCTAGGTTATTGGACTAGAGCCTCCATGTATGTTCCTTTGTCTGAGACTACTTTTTTCTATCCTATTCCTTTGTCTCTATTTCCTTTGTTGCGTGATATATTTTCTTTAGTTGTTTGTACTGTAAATTCCTTCTTTACTTTCTACATTTACTTGCTTTTTTCTTGGATCTCAGTCGGCCTATGCCTAAGCGTACAACTTGTTGGTACTCATATGACAATCCTACACCCTGTAAATAATAATACGAGTTTTTTCCATTGAAATGTTCCTCGTATGAAGTAGTTGTGGATCATAGAATTGGGGTGAGTTCTTGACGTGCAAAGTTGTCCATCTCCTTCTATTTTGATTGGACTATTCTTAAATTTGTATTCAAAAATGGTTCTATATATTTGTATTTACCTCGTACTTCTATTTTAATTGGTATCTTATCTACCTATTGATATTCCAGTCTCAGGGTGTTGTATGTACATAATGATTATCTCTCTTTCTTCTATTTCAATATTTGTTTCCTTGTGTTCTGCATTCTTTCCTTTTGCGTGATAGTCCGTTGCTTGTGGTTCTGAACTATGGGTTCTACTTACCTATTTGTGGGATGTTAGTAGATATCACCATGAACAAAGATTTTGAAACGTTCTAGTCATTTTTTTTCGAAAAAGGACCTAAAATACTCTTAAAGTATTAAAAATATAACAAAATTACCCTTTTCATCCACCTATTGGCTCCAAAATGCCCTTTTCATCCACCTGTTGGCTCCAAAATACCCTTGTCATCCACCTTTAGGTTCAAACTTGACCACTTCTTTAATTGTTTTAAAATTAAACTCTTTAAATATTTTTTAGATACTTGGCATTCAACTATTGGTTATATTTTAATTTATTATGTAATTTAAATCAACCAACTACCCACTCATTACTAACTAAACCCCTCCCAATTAATAATCCAATTATACTATCAAAATCATCATAAACACTACTAAAACACGATGAAATTATAGATTCCTGAAAATGACATCCAAAATTAACTGAGTCCGAATAGAAGCCCCTATTAAATTTAGGTTGAGCCTCTTATTTAGGAGGACACTTTCAATAGGATTCTCTATCAATATTGAATTAGAAATTTATGATTAAAGGTAAAGATATAATACATTCTGAACTAATTCATGCACTTTTTTAAAATATAATTTTATAAATATTATGATTTGTTTTAAAATCTTTAATATATTATTTTGAAAAAAGAAAAGTTATATATGAAATAACATCACATAATTGAGACAAAAGAATAATTAAGATGAACATAGTCAGAGTTTAAGTTTATCGGTAATTCTTATTTAGACACTTGAAGTCTTGAATATATGATAATTTATTCTATAGATATTTTTACCTCAAATTTTTAAAAACACTCAATTGGCAGTAGCTTTTCTGTTGTTACATTAATAATGTGACAGATTTATTAATTTGGAGGGGTTTAATTAGTAATGGATGGATAATGAATTGAATTATAAATTATACTAACAAGTTAAATTATAACAAATAGTTGAGCGCCATGTATTTAAAAAATATTTAAATAGTTTAAATATAAAATCGTTAAATAAGTGATCAATTGTGAACCAAAAGGTGGATGACACAGGTATTTTGGACCCAATAGGTGGGTGGGAAGGGTATTTTGGAGCCAATAGGTGGATGAAGGGTAATTCTGTACCATTTTCAATACTTTGAGGGTATTTTAGGCCCTTTTCCATTTTTTCCCCGTAAAAAATAGAACTTCAAAACTACAGTCTTTGCCTATTTCGACAACCAACCACACAAAAACCAAGGAAAAAGAAGAAGAATATGAACTTGTCATGTCGAAACAAGTGACAAACCAAATTAAATAAAAACAAACTTAAATGGCCAAATTGGCCATTTGTGTCCTTCCGTTTTGAAAAAAAAAATCGCTCAAAGATAAGCGTTCTGATATTTTTCAAAAATAATTGTCCAAATATGAAAAACAATTATTTTCTGATCAACATACGTGACTCGATGAGAAACTAGAAAAATACATTTTCTATTCAAATCAACAAGAAATTCTTATGGTCCCTTGATCGTTATATGACTCGTAGAGTCAAATCATGGAACCCAAGTTCAAACTCAAAATTTCGCTTAGTCTATATCACTTTTATGGATCCCACATACGAGCTATAGACCATAGGACCACTTGTCGACTCCCTTCATGGAATTGTGGTCTCAAATTCATTCTTTGAATCGCTTCTAGAGAAATTTCCTATAGCTCGTAGACCCCTTACGAATCATCCTGCTTATAGGTAGGTCAAACATTACAGACTTGACATTGCCAAAATTCAAACCAAGTTCTACGACTTCCTTTTTACGGTCCGTAGGTTCGACTAGTTGATCACTGCGTAATTTTCAAAAACTGAACTTTTCCTTTCAAGTTCCTAGATATTACACTAGACTTACAACCTAATCACAACAACATTCTATAATGGAAGTCATACCAAAGATGTACTAATAGTAACCACCACCACACACCATAACAACCAAAAGGCCAACCCTATAAACCCACTATTCATTAACAAAAATACCCAGTAATAATAACACAATAACCTAACTAGATCCTATAGGCCTAAAAGGTACACAACAACAAACATAACCCAACCTACTCCTATAAGACTGGCACGTTCAAAAAACAACTAATAATGTTGGTGATAGGTGATACTTTTAAATGTTAGTATTCAAAGAAAGTTATAATACCATCTGTGCAAAGTTCCATGTAGCCAAGTATATACACATACCTCCTCCTCCCCCCCCCCCCCCCCCCTACACACTAGGTTGGACCTATGTGGACACCCTACTTTCATGTTTGTTGGTTCACATGGACTTAGGGACCAATAGGGACTTGGGAAGTCCGTATATATTGCCTAGTAGCGAAGATGTATTTAAATAAATTAGCGCAGGAAGTGTGGCATTGTTTCGACCTATCAAGTAAAAAATGAGCACATTAACGATGCCTCATTTACCTCAAAATCCTATTTATCAAAGTGGAAATATGGTACGAGTCCTATCAAAACTTCTTTTAAAGAAGGTGTAGAATCATATTTTCTCGAAAATAGTAGTGAAATTCAATATATTTACTAGAATCATACCACAAAATATGAGAAAACGAGTATGAACGTAATGCATGTCATCACTAGCATCAAAACAAATAGTAGCTAATCAACCAATGTACATTACTATTACAACCTTGCTCATAAAGCACAGAAAACTAACCTGAAATACAGTTGTTCCTCGACTAAGACATTTAGTCCAACAATGAACCAACAATGATACCCAAACAATATTACCATAACTCAGGAAATGAACAAATTTATATATAATCTAACAACCAAAAAGGGTAACTCAAAAATCATATCCTTAACGTGAAAGTAGTAATAAAGTGACACCAGAACACAATTAATGCCAACATATGGCTAATAACAAGCAACTAAGGTTCCATGCAGTAATGGAGGGTACCGAACTATAACAATTTCTATATACCGCAACCGAACTAACTATAGGGTCACTAAACACACGAGTTGAGGCACTTTGATCACAAAATATTCTAACACTTCAAAAATCAACTCTAAAGAGGATGAAAACACTACTCTAAGTCATAGAAAGGACTTACCAACCTAATTTAAGGATATCACAATGCTAAACTAGCTTGAGGCTCTTACGAGAATGATATAAATGGGATAAAAAGGTAATTCTAAGCCCATTAGCTATAATCCTAATCCACATGCAATCTATACTTATCATTATCTTAGGAGCAAAATCTAAAACAAAGTGGATCGCAACCTACCTGAAAGTTGAACAACAATCTCAAATCATCCACAACTTTCATGTCTCATCTCTATGTCCTCCAAATTTCATGATACTATTAACATCACAAAGTAGACATTACTATGAGAACTATGATACCCATATTGGTATTGAAAAACTCAGGCCCAAATCGGGTAAAAAAATAGGCATGTTTGACTTGTTAATGATATTACAAAATTAAACCTATTACTAGGTCCCCAATATCTCAAGTCACTTGTGCCCAAAAGTTGAGCACAATCCATCTAAAACCCCAAACAAAATAGTACCACTAGATCAAAATTCAAGAATCACCATTAAAGGACAAAGAAAGGCTTAGGGGACAAGATTTACCTTATTTAAGACCCCCCCCCCCAAATCAATCGAAATTACCCGAGTGCAAAGCTCTAGTAAATACCAAAAATATGCACAAAAAATGAGCTCAAACGAACCTGTAAAGATCAACATATTGAATTTAGAATGTCGAAAGATGAACTAATTTAAGGATATAACTACAAAAGATGACAGCTGATGCGGCACCCCTACCACTAAAGAGGAAAGACTCACACTATAAGCCTATTAAAGAGGATCCATGACTACTTTAGTGGCCACCGCCTAAGCTAACCCAGGTCCTCTAAAGCAACAACCCCTTAACTGGTAGGCCTCGCTTGAGTGGCACCTTTCCATTAAAGCGGCTACAACTTAACTGGTGCCAGAGCTGCATGAGAAGCTCCACCAACATAGTGCTCCTGCTAAATGAGCTAAGTCCCAATAAACTTTGCTTGGGATCTCAGGATTGGTTTGAACACGAAAATAAAATATGCCACGTGCACTAAAATCAATATTTTAGACTCAATGAAATGTCAAAACTTTCAAAGAAGGTCGTCTCAACAAAAAGTGGGCCCACACTTAAGCTCCAATTTAAGCCAAAATCTAAAAGATAACTCGAAATAAACTTGGAAGCATCATAGCCCCCACCAAAAGTCATTGCATAGTAAACTTGACATTGAGCTCTATGAACCATTAGAATCGCATTCCGAGGTCGTTCACATATGATTTTGATTGGAGTCAGTCGTTCAAAATTTATAAGATAAAAAATAGGAAAACTTGCATAATAAGATTAAGAGAAAAGACATAAAGTCACCATTAAAGTTGTCTCGGATTTTCAAAAACACATTAAGTTTGTGGGTATCCTATTTCCCCATTGAACAATTTAATAGTGTTATAAATATCTCACTTTTCACCCAATCCCAATTGCAAGAAAAGAGGTGCAATCACACACCAATTGTTGTTTGACACGTATTAAATTCTTTTATTTTAATTTTTAGTTTCATTTTCATTTTCATTTTTATGTTTTCTATTTTTATTAACTTCATTTTCATTTTCCCCCTCTTTCTTCTTAAATCTTCATTACTCAAATCCTTTGTTCTTTATTGTAAATCCTCCAAAAGTAGCAGCCATAGTCACTTTCAATGTAGCCTCCATGTTACAATACTATTTCCGTCAACAAAACATCACTAAATAAAATGAATTCAACTCTCAAGTTACTAAACCAATGCAATAGGATCAAAAAAATGTGGAGTTTCATAGTACTCTCTAATCAATGGACTTCATTTATATTAAAAAAAACATAAAAGAAGAATAAGAAACAAAAAAAGCAAGAGATAAGAAAAAAAAGGGTGATAAAAATGGATGAAGTAAATGGATCTTCTAAGTTGAACAAGATGAAGAAAAGGTAATTGGATTTTTGAATTTGGGTGAAGAAGAAAATGGGAAGATGATTTAAATTAATTAAATTATTAATAATAAAGACATAAAATGACGTGTGACACTTTATAGCTGGTTATGACAGTGAAAAGACTGGGTCACACACCTCATTTGCGTGGTAACAAAATAGACGAGAAAATGGCTCAAAATGGCTCATTTACAAAGATATTAAATAGTTCCATGGGGTGATAGGACACCTCCAAAGTTAAGGTGTCTTTATGCAAATACGGGAAAACTTTAGAGGTGACTTTATGTCTTTTCTCTAAGATTAAAATGAACTGTATGATGTCCAAACTATTAGTCTCCGCAAGTTATAAATTACTTGAGGTCACTATAAAAGAGCTCTTAACACCGAATACGCTGGAAAACGAGGGAAATGACTTGAAGAGTCATAAAATATATGCTAAAAATAAAGGGTTGAAAGTTATATGATTATAACTAAGATTACAAATAGTCTTACAATAGAAATCAACTGGATTGACTATGTTAAATGAATTTCCACCATTATCGACCTTGGCAGATCCATAATCATCATGACGTGGTACATTCAGATTATAATCATGTCTTAATTTTAGAGTATATCTAATTGAATAATATACTATAATTCATGTCCCTTAAATAAGTCCTTTTAAAGTTTGTTTGTCTCGTAATCAACATTTGATTCCTCAAACACACGTCTCTCAAAGTTGTGATATGTGTTTGATTTGTAAATACACTCATCTCACTGAATTAGAATTAATTAACTATGGTCGCCAAAACAAAAAATCCAAAAGTTCTACTCATTTCAAGGGAGATTACAAAGGAAGAAAAATATCCAATATAACTATTATGGACCTTCCAAATGTGATTATGGTGGAAAATTTTTCATGATCGTCAATCAAACCCGTTTTCTAATGTAAGTGTGTTTGGGAACTTCGGTATCATCTTTTAAATTCCGAATCTTTATTTTTTAATATGTATCACACAACATCACCTAATTTTCCCTAATTATGGTTTCAAAAAGTCATTCCAACCCTTGGCTTCTAGAACTTAAAGCAAATTATGATTATTATTCTTGCTCAAGTAACAGAGTCATTGATTTAAGGCATAAGTAGAACCCCCTACGGTGGAATTGACAATGTATTTAATTGGTTCACACAATGGGTTCATTTGTTCATTGAATATTCATTTAGTAGTTTACATAGTTAATCCTCCTTTGGGTGAGTATTTCATAAGTACATCTCCATTTACCTTATATAGGTTCACTCCAACGGCTAGCTAACGACTAGTTAGACTTTCATTAATTACTAAATATTAAGCAGGTGTAAGAAATATTATTAGAAAAAAATTTAATATTATTTAACGGCTAGTTAGACTTCAATAATTACTTTTAATAAATGACACCGCCTAGTTACTTGTGGAAATTAGAGAAGCCCCTATAGTCATTTTAGCTTAAAATAAATTTCCAAAATCTTGGAGCGGTTTTGGTCTTATGGAATGGATGAACTTTCATATATAGTATAACTATATATGAAAGTTCATCCATTCCATAAGACCAAAACCTCCAAAACTAGCTATCTTCCTTTTTGTTAAACTAACTGACAACCATGAAAGCCAAAAGCTTCGAGATTTTCAAGGGACAATGCAAAGGATAAAACATATCTCATATCAGGAGGATTATGGACCTTCCAATGGTGATTATGGTCGAAATTCTTTCATGATTGTCAATAAGTCCATTTTCTATTTTAAGATTGTTTGTAACTTTGGTATTATCTTATATCCTCCAACTTTTTTTACATGTTAACAAATAAATAGTCGGAAGTTAAAAAAATTTATAAGATTTTAGAGACAATTTTACAACATAAAATTGACTTGATTGTCAATCTTGAAAGAATTTTGATCATAATTACCATTGGAAGGTTCATAATCCCCTTGAAATGAGAGATGCTTTATCCGTTGCAATATCCTTTAAAATTCTCAAAGGTTTTGGCGTTCATGGTTGTCATTTAGTTTGAACAAAACGAAAGGTAGCTACTTTTTGGGGTTTTGGTCTTATGGAATATATGTCTTTCATATAGGCGCTCTATCATGATGTGGTACATTCAGTTTCAATGCTTTAATCCATGAGAGGGTGATAAATATAATGTTAATTGAATAAGGGATGATAATTAGTAGCCCTTATAAAAGGTGGTTATTGTGATTTGTTTGCCTCCGAAACAACATTTAATTCCTCAAACACATTTCCCTCCATATTGTAATATGTGTTTTATTTATAAAGAAAATCATCTTTCTAAATCAAAATTAATTAATCATGAACTCCATGAACCATACTAAAAAAGTCTCTAAGATCTTTGAGGGAGATTGAAAAGGAAAAAGAATATCAGATACAACCATTTTGGAACTTCTGAATATGATTATTCCAGAAATTTTATCGTCAATCAAGCCAAACTTTTTTAAGTAATACTTTTTGCAAGCTCTTGAATAATCTATTAACGTCCGACCCTTTATTTGCTAAGATGTATCTCACTGAATCCCCTAATTTTTCCAACATCTTTCATTTCAATTAACACTCGAACGTTTCGCTTCTAGAACTCAAACCAATTTATGATTTTTTTTCCCTTGTAGTAGACTCATTAATTTGAGCCCTAAATTGCACGTCTGTCCAATGACAATGAACATGTATTTAATCGTTTTGTGTAATAGGTTCATTTGTTTGTTCCGCCATCATGCTTACATGAGTAATCCCTTTTTGTGTGACTATTCTATGGAAATATACTATAATATTGATATAGGACAAGAATTAAAAGTAGCATCTAAATTATCACAAATACCGTGTCGTAGCAAGCCACTACCTTGAAAGCGATTGCAGCCCGTCTCTGATGCAAATCGTTAGGGAGGGTCACTCCTCAAGGTTCCACAACTCTTCCAAGCACATGAACTCATGGCTAGAATATTGGAGTTTCACAACTACAATTGTCGAGAGATTGACAATAGAAATGATGACTATTTGAGATAATAAGAGAATTGGTGAAAGAGAGTGTAGATGAAAGAGAGGCTTTTGTTTCTCTTCTGTATATTTAACTCACAAATTATACTACTCAATAGATATATCATTGAAGTTTTTATTCATTAGTGACTCTTTTTTAGTTGTCAGATTCCTTATAAATTCATTTATTTTCTGTTTTACGGTAATTATATTATGATATTATTGTAGTGTATGTTGATACATGATAGGGTCAAGGACCAGATGGATTTTTCAAATTAGATTAATTGCACGATGATGTCAATTATGTGCCTTAAGTTGAGTAAATTCTCTTGTTTGGATGCTGGTGATGGCATGCATTACATTAGTACTCACTTTCACGTGTTTGGTTACACGATCCCAATAAATGCAATGATTTTCACCACCACTTCTGAGAGAGTATGATTTTGTACTTTTTAATCTTAAAATTGGTTTCAACAGGAGTCTTACCACATTTACCACTTTGGTGAATGGGGTTTTTTGAGATAAAGATGCATCAAAAAAGCTTTCACTATTTAATTAATTGGCCGAGGAGATTACTGAACCTTTCTATTCATATGTGGTTTTCGTATGCATCCCTGGTACCATGACAGAGTAGGTTTGACATTATGACGGATAGGATGTAGAAGTACTAGATTGGGATGAGACAAAATATACCGACTTTCTAAGTCCCCTATGGGTCTTTATGTTCGTGTGACACATTAAACATGATAAGGCATGGGTCCTACCTAGCGTGCTAGGCAGGATGTAGGTGTATATACTTGTTATGTGATGCTTGGTATTGAGGAAACTATTAGTTTTTATTGCATAACTTTCACGCCTATGTCGCCTATCACCAGTATAATTGGTTGGTGTTTTCACTTGTTGGTCTCATTGGGGGGGAAGTTTGGGTTGTGCTTGCTGACGTGTACCTTCCGAGCTTATTTGGGTTCAATTAGTTTATTGTTTGACTATGATTGTATAGTTGTATCAGTATGATGATTGGCTTGCATGATTGGTTTAGATTCGCCTTAGTTTCCCTCTATTTTGATTCTTTCAGACTAAGTATGATTGAATTGGCATATTGGCTTTTATGATGTTTCGTGGTGGATACTATCATATTATCTTAGGTTAATTAACTTATAGAGTAGATACTTTTTGTGCTTAGGTTATTGGACTAGCGCCTCCAGGTACGTTCATTTCTCTCAGTTAACTACTTTTTATATACTATTCCTTTGTCTCTATTTCCTATGTTCTGTGATATCTTTTCTTTGGTTGCTTGTTGTCATGACCCGAGTCTAGAACCCGGATATGAAACGGCGTACAAGACTCCGAAAAGCCTCATATAAGCCTTATAACATTTGATATAGAAATATTAAAGAACTAAAACTCAATTAAATAAATTAAAAAAACATCATTTGATAGTAAAACTTGAAATACATCGGAATTCTAAATCTCATATGGGCATCTTAGACACAATATCAAAACATTGTAGGAACACGAACCTTTACAATCTAAATGACTACTAAATGTCTATTAAATGAATAAAGGAATCTTAAAAGTCTTTGTCTCTAATCCATGAGGATATACCAAGTCTTGGAGGAATATCAATCCAAGCACTTCAAACTAGCTAGAAGGAATCACTTGCCGGAATCTAAACTTATAGTAAAACATTAAGAAATATGGGTTAGTACAAACAAATGTACTAAGTATGATGACCATACAAAAACATGCTTAAAAGGGGACATTTTGGTTGGAACCATGCATTATGCCACTTTTGAAACATCATGAAGCATAACATAAGAGACATCATATGCAAGTATAATCATCATATAAGTCATAACTTCACATTTAGACAATATGAACAACTAATCCATTACCTTTACCATAGACATTCACCTCAAAAACCCTCATGCTATACCTTGTGCAATGTATTAATAGCGTCTCATACCACCATCCATAATAAGGCACCATATTAAGGTCACCAAAAGTGAACTTGCCATTCATTTATTTTCACTTTTAAACCATAATCATACATAAGAGACATAACATTTTATAAGGCATGACAAGGGAAAATAACTCATATTTTAATCCAAGTATATCATGCATATCACATTAATCATTTGAGAGTCAACATTTTTCAATTACATCACTTAGAGGACTTTCATACATTAGTCATTTAGACTTAGAGAACTCATCATAATTCTACCAAAGCCAACTCATACAATGTATGGTTAGCATCAAATACTACTACCCATTCTTTGTAGAACCTCTCAAGTAACCATAGTTCACATCTCACATGATGGGAATACGCATTTAACTGACATAGACCAGGATAGCTAGATCGTGAAATCCGGTGTCATAATGCCTCACACCGTAAAGAGGTGGTCTCCTTGCCTAAGGTAAACCGATAATTTAGCTTAAGTGGATCTACTCGCTACCCTATGCGGGAACATAGTTATGTGATAAGAAGGATGCTACTAGATACCATATCCACTAACGGATGGGAATTGACTCCAAGAGATTGCGACTAGATATCCTGCCTCAACTCATGAATGAGTATCCATTTCACAATATCCACTCAGTGCTTAGACTACATTCCCATAGAGTATTCATTATTTAGTTCATCATTAAATGAAAAAAGATTATTACTAGATACCCCACCTCAACTCATGGATGAGTATCCATCCCTTTCCAACACACATTCATTAGATGTCTCAAAGGAGATATTGAGATTGCTACTAGACACTCTTCTTCATCTTTCATATGAGAATCCATCTCAAACTCCACATTTCGTTCATTAGAAAGGGATATAGAGATTGTTAATAGACACTTCACCTCAACTTACGAATAAGCATCCATCTCCAATCCTACATCCATTAGACACTTCACCTCAACTTACGAATAAGCATCCATCTCCAATCCTACATTCATTCATTCTCCATTCATAAGACCATTACATTCTAGACATAATCATAACATATTCATAGATACCTCACACACACATACTACAATATATGCATTAAGCAAACACCTCCACCTTTCAAGTGGATCAAACACATTGTACTAACAATGTAACCTTAGTCATAACTTGCCTTCAAGTCCACAAATCTTAAATACCAATACACCAACAATTACTATAAACAAGGAATGGGTAATGAAATACTTCAATAATCTAAAGCAAATTAAACAAGTTCTATTCACATGCATTCTTTATTAACTAACCAACTTCATGAAGACATAAATTAGGAATAGAGAGAAATCATGGGTTCATAAAGTATTTTCATCATAAATCATCAATTGAACAATAATATAACCATAATATGCCATTAGAAACCTTTTAAAACCATTTGGTGAAAGAACCCATGAGATTGAATAAACTCTAAGTTTTTCATAAACTTGAAAACCATGAAGATTTACTTTGAAGTTAACTGTAAGGAAAAAGTTAACCCTAGATGATGGATCACCATACCTTTCTTAACATTTCTTAAGAAATTTGAAGAAGAAAACACCTTGAATCCAAACCCTAGCTCCCACTTCTTCTTAAATCAACCCCAATTAATAAAACATTAAAACGAAATTACTTATTACCCTAATTTTGGGTAGCTTCGTCAGGGACCATGGCCAACTCCACGGCTCATGAAGGGGGAACACAACTTATGAAGGGGGAACCACGGACTATGGGGGTGCCCGTGGTACCTAGGCAGTGTGATCCCCTATGTTTGCCAACCTTCAAGTGGATAATGCATCTCCACTGCCAACTCTACAGACCGTGGTCATGAGCATTGTCCATGGAGTGGCCTGTGAAGTTGAGGCAGGACCTTGGCCTCAAGGACTTCGCTCCATTATGGCCAAGTGCCTTTCAAGGTCACTTTTACAGACCGTGGTCAAGTCCACTGACCATGAAATGGTCCGTGAAGCTTTCCGGCAGTGCATATCCAAGGTTGAAAACCTTGGCCCTTGGCTTAGGCCTTTCCTTCCTTTGCATGGCACAAGCCCTTAAACCCTTAACCAACACACAAAAGTTCCTTTAACACAGAGTCTAACACGTATCTTGACGTTGACTCACTAAAATTCTAGCTTAGAACAATATTACACAACAAGAACCCTCATCACAAACTCAACACACTGTTGTTAGGCTCTAGTTTCACTTAATCATTTTACTGGTCGTTACATTATTTCCCACTTAGGAACATTCATCCTCGAATGGAATTTTTAAACACATTAAGGGAAAATGATTTAATACTATAAACCCAACTATCATAACACATCAATATAAGGCATAAACCATAGGATGAAAACATCAAATCCACATCAATAAGCTCAATGCAACACAAGAAAGTAGGGGCTACATGTACAAACCTATTATGCATCAAACTTCAATATTTGTCATAACCTTGGAGGAACTACCTTATCCAACTCAATTTATGCTCATCATATCATCATAAGACAAGTTATGCAACTCTTCAGAAAATATCATATAAGCATGTTCAACATCTCAAATGAAGCACATAGACAAATCAAACTAGATGCATATTAACATGAGGAACACAACAATGAAAACTTTTCTCATTTAAAAAATAATTCAAGTAGAACATGCATATCATAAAGATATAATGTAAACATTTAATCATACAAGGACTCTACATCTTATGCTTGAATAAGAATAGAACGAAAGAGATAAAGGATAAAGGAACTCTCACAAATTTACTATTCCAAATACTATCCCCCATTTAGGTGGTTAACTCATTCTATGGAAAACGTGGCAACAACTTATAAACTTTGACAAAAGCCTTCACATTTATAAGAAACTATCACTTATCGGTGCCTTCAATTGAAAGGGCGTCTTTGTCCTTGATAGCTTGAAGAACATTTAAGCGACCATAATTTGGACACCATCATTAGAAGCTTGCTTGGCATTGCTTCTTTTTGTCGAGTGTGTTCTCTCATCTTATGACATTTCTTCCCACACCCAAAGCATCCATCTAGGCCGGCTAGGAACTTCCCCAAATGTTACTTTTCCACACTTGGCACACCTAAATATTTCAAATGAAGAACCACTTCCATTTCAACTTTGAGAATTAGGGTTAGACACCCTATCTTTGTTCACCATTGGGGCATCTTGGTTGTAGAGCCTCTTTTTAGACCTAGGTTGACTTTGTTCATCGGACCTATACCTCTTCATGTCTTTGCTCATCCTCTCAAGTTTAAACTCCTCCATGGATTAAGCATGCACCATGAGTCCAGATATGTTTATGTCACCATGAAGTATTGCCGAACGATATTCTTCCTTCACTAAGTCGGATACCCCGGTCACAAACCTACTCATCTCATGCCTAGGGTTTGACACAAAAGATGGAGCAGACTTACACAATTGGGTAATATTCAAAGAGTACTCTTATACATTCATATTACCTTGCTTATACTTTTCTTTTCTCACGGGTAAAAAACCTACCAAGTAAAGCTTCCTTAAACTCCTTCCGTTCTATATGATCCGCTCCCACCGACTCATTGGCCTTCCATTGAGTGAACCAATCTTAGGAATCATCTTTTGATTGATAGGAGTCAAGATCCACTTTCTCTTTAGAGGTCACTCCCATAACACTCACACCTTATACACCTCATCCAAGTATTCTTAGGGATCCGTTCCTACCTTAGAACCTAGAAACACCAAAATATTCATCCTTACAAAAAGTCTCTCAACCTAGAAGCCATGGTACCCTTATTAACATTCACTCTAGGCCCCACATATCTAGTCTCTTGAGTCGTCATGGCTTGGTTAAAGGTTAATAAAGCCGACCTAATTTCTTTATTGGCCATATTAGGAGCCTCTACCTGAATTTGGTTGCCTTGGTTGACTTGATCACCTTGAAGACCTTGGGGAGGAACTCCCTCATTCACATTTTCTTCTTCTACTCTCCTTGCAGGTCTCCCTCTTGTATTCATATCATATAAACAAAAGAGAAGGATTAGGAAAAGAACACTTATGGAACTAAGCTCTAAGGCATGACTTCAAGAATAATGAAAAAGGTGTAATTTTTTAACGTCCTATACCTCTCACTCAAAGACGTGCCGCGACTCACACTAATGAACAAGACTCTACTAGACGTGCCTTGTAAGACATCAATCTAAAAACCATTTCCAAAACCTTGAGCTCTGATACTATGTTTGTCACGACTCGAGTCTAGGACCTTGATACGATACAACGTATAAGACTCCGAAAAGCCTCATAGCATTCATAACATTAGATATATAAATAGTGTGGAATAAAAATCATTTAAATACAAATAAGAAAACTTCATTTGATAGAAAAACTTGAAATACAGTGGAAGTCTAAATCTACATGGCCATCTTAGACACAATCTCAAAACACAATAGGGACACGACCCTTTACAATCGAAATGACTACAAATGTCTATTACATGAATAAAGGAAGCTTAAAAGCCCTGTCCTCGAATCCATGAGGACATACCAAGTTTTGGAGGAATAGAAATCCAAGAACTTCAAACTAGCTTGAAGGAATCACTTTTTGGAACCTACGCTTGTAGTAACACATGAAGAAATATGGATTAGTATACAGAAATGTACTTAGTATGATGACCATGCAAAAACATGCTTAAAAGGGGACATTTTGGTTGGAAACCATACATTAAGCTTTTGAAACATCATGAAACATAACATAATAGACATCATATGCAAGTATAATCACCATATAAGTCATAACTTCACATTTAGATAATATCAACAAGTAAACCATTACATTTACCTTAGACCTTCACCTCAAGCAACCCTCATGCTAAACCTTGTGTAATGCATGGATAGCGTCCCATACAACCCTTCATATAAGGCACCACATTAAGGTCACCAAAAGTAAACTTACAATTCATTCTTTTTCACCTTTAGACCATAATCATACATAAGAGACATACATTTTATAAGGCATGACAAGGGAAAATAACTCATAATTTAATACAAGTATAGAAAGCATATCACATTAAGCATTTGAGAGTCAACATTCTTCAATTACACCACTTAGATGACTTCCATACATTAGTCATTTAGACTTAGAGAACTCACGATAATCTTATCGAAGCCTACTTGTTCAATGTATGGATAAAATCCCATACTACTACCTATACTTTGTAGAACCTCTGAAGTAACCATAGTGAACATCTCACATCATGGAAAAAAGCGTTTAACCTACATACACTATGAGAGATAGATCATGGAATCCAATGTCATTAAGCCCCACATCATGAAGAGGTTATCTACTTGCCTAACGTAAACTAGTACTTTAGCTTAAGTAGATCCACTAGTTATCCTATGTGTGCACATAGTTATGGTATAAAGAGGATGCTACTAGATACCCGGCCTGAACTCATGAATGGGCATACACCCAAAAAGATTGCTACTAGATACCCCGCCTCAACTAATGGATGAGCATTCATCTCATTCAATATCCACTGATACTTAGACTACATTCCCATATAGTATTCATTTTTTAGTTCATCATTAAAGGACAATAGATCGTTACTAGATACCCCACCTTAATTCAGGGATGAGTATCCATCCCTTTCTAACATACATTCATTAAATATCTCAAAAGAGATATTGATATTGCTACTAGACATTCCGTCTCATCTAACGGATGAGCATCCATCACAAACTCCACATTTCATTCATTAGGAAGGGATATGAAGATTGTTACTAGACACTCTGCCTCAACTTACAGATTAGCATCCATCTCCAATCCCACATTCATTAATTCTCTATTCATAAGACCAGTACATTCTAGACAGAATCGTAATACATTCATAGAGACCTCACGCGCATATACTAAAATAGATATATTAAGTAAATACCCCCACCTTTCAAGTGGACCAAAAATTCTACTAACAATGTAACCTTAGTCATAGCTTGCCTTCAAGGCCAAATACACCAACAATTTACTATAGACAAGGCATGTGTAATGACATAGTTTAATAATCTAAAGCAAATAAAACATGTACTGTTCACATGCATTCTTTATCAACTAATCCACTTCATGAAGGCATAAATTAGAAAAAGAGAGAAATCATGGGTTCATAGAGTATTTGCATCATAGATCATCAATTGAAAAATAACATAACCATAATATGCCATTAGAAACCCTTTAAAACCATTTGGTGAAAGAACCCATGAGATTGAGTAAAACCCTAAGTTTTTAATAATCTTGAAAACCTTGAAGATGTACTTTGAAGTTGACTCCAGGGTGAAAGCTAACCCTAGATGAAGATAACCACACCTTTCTTCAGATTTCCAAGAAATTTGAATAAGAAATCACCTTGAATCCAAACCTATCTCAAGAAAGCTCCTTGAATCCAAACCCTAACTCCCACTTCTTCTTCTTCCTTTAGTTAGAGAGAAATATATAGAGAGAAAGAACTTTAGGGTTTTGATTTGGGAGTTTGAAAATAATGAGTTAAAAGTGTTTTAAGACTATAAATTATTTATATATATGATATAAACCATTTTAAATAAACCCTACTTAATAAAACATTAATGCGAAATTACTTAATCACCCCAATTTTGGGCAGCCTCGTCAGGGACCATACCCAACTTCACAACTCATGAAGGGGGACCACGGATCGTGGAGGTGCCCGTGGTCCCTAGGAAGTGTTTCTACTCTAGGATTGGAAACCTTTATATTTCTAAGGTATCTTCGTGGAAAACTTCAGGAACCATGGTCATGACTACTGACCGTGGAGCGGCCCGTGGAGTGAGGTAGAACGGTGGTGTCAAGGTCGTGGCTTCCTCATGGCCATGTGACTTTCACGGACACTTCGACGGATCGTAGTCAAGGCCACTGACTGTGAAGTGGTCTGTGAATCCTTCGGGCAGTGCTTAGACAACGTTGGAAGCCTTGGCCTTTGGCTTAGGCTTTTTCTTCCTTGGTTTGGCACAAGCCTTTGCACCCGTAACCAACATACAAAAAGTCCTTTAACAAGGAGTCTAACACGTACCTTGATGTTGAATCACTAAACTTCTTTCATTCGAACAACATTACACAACATGAACCCTCATCACAAACTCAACACAAGGTCGTAGGCTCTAGTTTCACTTATTCATTTTACAGGTCGTTACACTTTTATTGTATATTAGATCTTTACTCGCTATGTATATTTGCTTTGTATTTGGAGCTCAGTAAGCCTATGCCTAATGATTACCACTTGTTGGAACTCATATGACACTTCTAAACCTTGTAGATTATTATACGAGTTTTTCCATTGAAGTGTTCCTCGTGTGAAGTAGTTATGGGAATTAAGGTGAGCTCCTGACGTGCATAGTTGTCCATCTCCTTCTGTTTTGATTAGACTAGTCTTAAATTTGTATCCAAAGACGGTTATGCATATTTGTAGTTACCTTGTAGTGCTATTTTGATTAATATCTCAACTACCTATTGATATTCCAAGTCTCGGGGTGTTTTATGTATATAACGATTATCTCTATTTCTTCTATTTTAATATTTGTTTCCTTGTGTTCTTCATTCTGCCATTCTGCGTGATAGTCCATTGATTCTGAATCTGAACTATGGGTTTTACTTACCAACTTGTGGGATGTTAGTAGATGTCATCATGACCTAAGATTTTGAAATATGACAGTTAAATATTTTTTTAAAAAAAGTAGAACTTCAAAACTACAGTCGTTGCCTATTTCAACAACTAACCAAACAAAAACCAAAAAATAAGAAAAGAATTTGAACTTATCATTTTGAAACAAGCGACAAACGAAATTAAATAAAAACTAACTTAAAATGGCAAAATTGGTCATTTATGTCCTTTCGTTTTAAAAAAAGTTTTTCTCTCAAAGATGAGTGTTTTTATATATTTCAAAAATAGTTGTCCCATTTCACATTTTGGCTTGAAAAATGATTCTTTTCTGATCAACATAAGTGACTCGATAAGAAACTAGAAAAATACATTTTCTAATCAAATCCACGAGACCTTCTTATGGTCCCTTGACCATTCTACAGTTCCAAGAGTCAACTCATGGAACCCAAGTTCAAACTCAAAATTTTACTAAGTCTAGATCACTTCTGCGCATACCATCTAGGACGTTAGATCATAGGACATTTGTTGACTCCCTTCATAGAATTGTGGTCTCAAATAAATTCTCTGAATCGCTTTTACGGGCACTTCCTATAGCTCGTATACCTCCCTACGAATTGTCTAGCTCATATGTAGGTCAAACACCATAGACTTGAAGTTACCAAAATTCAAACCAAGTAGTAGATCACTGCATCTGCTCCAAAAACTGAACTTTTCCTTTCCAATTTGACTTTCCGATTTGAACTTTTCCTTTCCAATATGACTTTCCAATTTATGAGATGTTACACTAGCCCTACAACCTAATCACAACAACATTTTTTCATGGAACTCAAATCTAAGATATACTAATAGTAACCACCACTACACACCATAACAACAAAAAGGCCACTCCATAAACCCAGTATCCATTTACACAAACCCAATTATAATAAAACAATAACCTAACTAGACCCTATAAGCCTAGAAGGTATACAACAACAAACATAACCCAACATACACCTTATATAACTGGCACGTGCAAACAACAACTAATGATGCTGGTGATAAGTGATACTTTTAAATGTTAGTATGCAAAGAAATTTATAATACCATTGGTGCCAAGTGACATGTAGCCAAGTATATATACATAACTCCTACACCCCGACACACTAGGTTGGACCCAAGTGTAGACCCCTCCTTCAAGTTTGGTGGTTCACATGGACGTAGGGACCCAAACGTGGCTTGGAAAGTCCATATATAATGCCAGGTGCCTATCAAAGACCACCATAATATATCAATCACAAAACTGGATCTGCTCTGTCATGGTACCGACGATGTATTTAACTAAATTAGCATAGAAAGTGTCAGCATTGTTCTTGACAGATCAAGTAAAAAATGAGCACATCCAAGATGCCTCTTTTATCTCAAAAGCATATTTATCAAAGCGGCAAAGATGGTATGAATCCTATCAAAACTAATTTTAAAAAATAAAGTGTAACATTATGCTTTCTCGAAAATAGTAGTGAAATTTAATGCGTTTACAAGGATAATACTACAAAACATGAGAAAATAAATATCAACGTAATGCATGTCATCATTAGCATCAAAACAAATACTAGCTAACCAACCTATGTATATTACCAATACTACCTTGATCATAGATCATACAAAACTAACCTAAAATACAGTTGGTCCTCGACCAAGGCCTTGGGTCCAACAATGTACCATCAATGACACCCAAACATGATTACCATAACTCAGGAAATGAAGAAATTTATATAAAATCTAACAACGAAAACGGGTAACTAAAAAATCACAGCCTTAACCTGAAAGTAGTAATCACGTGACACCAGAGCACAACTAATGACAACATATAGCTGATATCAAGAAACTAAGGTTCCATGCAGTAATGGAGGCTACCAAAATATAACAATTTCTATACAGCGCAACCAAACTAATTATATGGTCACTAAACACACGTTCTAAGGCACTTTGATCACAAAATATTCTATCGCTTCAAACATCAACTCTAAAGAGGATGAAAACACTAAACTAAGTCATAACAAGGACTTACCAACCTAATCTAAGGATTTCACAATACTAAGCTAGTCTGAGGCTCTTATGAGAATGATCAAAATGGGATAAGAAAGTAATTCGAAACCCATTAGATATAATCCTAATCCATATGCAATCTATACTAATCATTATCCCATGGAGAAAAATCTAAAACAAAGTGGATTTTTAGCCTACCTTAAAGTTGAACTACAATCTCAAATCGTCCACAACTTTCATGTATCATCTCTATGTCCTCCAAATTCCTTGATACTATTAACACCATTAAGTACACGTTACTATGAGAACAATGATACCTATATTGGTATAGCATAACTCAGGCTCAAATCAGGTAAAAAAATAGGCATGTTTGACTTGTTAATGATATTACAAAATTAAACCTATTACTAGGTCCTGAATATCTCAAGTAACTTGTGCCCCAAAAGTTGAGCATAATTCACTCAAAACCCCAAACAAAATAGTCCCACAAGATCAGAATTCAAAAATCACCATATAAGGCCAAAGAAAGGTTTAGGGGACAAGATTTACCTTATTTATCTAACTCAATCTCAATGACCCGAGTGCAAAGCTCCACTAATTCCCAACAATATGCACCAAAAAAAAGCTCAAACGAAGCTCTACAGATCAAGATATTAAATTTACAATGTTGAAAATAAACTAATTTCGAGATTTAACTACAAATAATGACAATTGACGTGGCGCCTCTAGCACTAAAGAGGAAAGGCTCACACTAGAAGCATGTTAAAGAGGATCCCTGACAGGTTAAGTGGTGACCGCCTAAGCTAATCAGGTCCGCTAAAGCGACATGCCCTTAACTGGTAGGCCTTGCTTAAGTGGTACCTTTTCCGTTAAAGCGGCTATAAATTAAGCAGTGCCAGAGCCACATGAGCAGCTGCACCAACATAGTGCTCAAGCTAAATGAGCTAAGTCCCAATAAACTCTGTTTGGGTTCTCGGGATTGGTTTGAAAACTAATGCATGGAAATAAAATATGTCAACCTCACTAAAATCAATATTTTGGACTCAATGGAAATGTCAAAACTTTTAAAGAAGGTCGTCTTAAAAAAAAGTGGGTCCTACACCTAAGCTCTATTTTAAGCAAAAATCTAAAAGATAGCTTGAAATAAACCTGGAAGCCTCATAGCCCACACTAAAAGTCCTTGCAGACTAAAAAGAAAAGCCATAAAATCACCATTGAAGTTGGTACAAATTTTCAAAAAGACACCTTAGCTTTGATGACGTCCTATTACCCTACAAAAGTATTGAATATTTTTGTAAAAGGACCATTTTGACCCATTTTCTCATTATTTTTGAGAACACGCACATGGTGCGCGTGAAGATCTGTTTTTAATGCCAAAAAACAATTAAAAGCTGC
Organism: Solanum peruvianum; assembly: GCA_027705065.1. Taxonomy (NCBI): domain Eukaryota; kingdom Viridiplantae; phylum Streptophyta; class Magnoliopsida; order Solanales; family Solanaceae; genus Solanum; species Solanum peruvianum. The sequence continues at coordinate 6,208,086 of JAKWJD010001761.1, read as the reverse complement.
CACATCTAAGTTATTTTCTTTATTAATTATTTATTCCATTTCAATTCATCATCTTCCCCAACAAAAGAGTCACATGTACTCTATGATGCACTGATGAAATCAACTCATTAGGTAAGAATCAGTTTAATTTCCAATCGAAAAAGCTAGTTTAAAGTTCTATGAAGTTTCATTTCTTCTTAATTTCATTTAGCTTTGAGAACCCAAAAATCAAACCAAATTCTAATTAGTTGTTTTTTAGGGAGAATCAACATCGATCTGGAACTTGCCAACTTTTGAACTTTGATCGGCAGCGTCATCGTCGGGGTCGCAAGATGTTTCCGAGACTTGTCCATGAAAGCTTGCGTTATATCAAGCCATGGTTTGAAAATAAGCTCAATCTTTAGTCACTCAAAAGGCATAGATGCAAAAACCACTATTGATTTCAATGAATTATTCTTCGTCATTGAAACCACAAGCAACTTTTCTGATTTACATGCCGATGAGGGTTTTAGTTTGCAGCTGAAGCGATTTGCTATTGTTGCTATTCTAACTTGTTAATCTTCAATTCATTGTTTACTCCACTAATTCTATTAGAATTTTGACCAACAAACATCAAAATTGTTGGAGATGATCTTCAACAATGCCTATGAATGAAGAAAAAAATGAGAGAAACTATGAAATGAACAATGGAGAACAAGAGTTTTTTTTTATTGAAACGATTTGGTTTAGTCGGGTTTGTAGAATTTAATTTTAGTTAAATTAATAAAAAGAGTGAGCACCACGCGTCTGTTTGTGATAGAGAAAATGGGTCAAAATGGTTCTTTTACAAAGATATTTGATACTTTTATGGGGTAATAAGACGCCCTCTAAGTTAAGGTGTCTTTATGAAATTCAGAACAACTTTAGGGGTAACTTTATGTCGTTTCTCCAGACTAAACTTGACATTATAAAGCTAATAGAACCATTGAAATTGCATTCCGAGGTCGTTCTCATAAAATCTTGACTAGAGTCAATCATTCAAACTTTATAAGATAAAAATAGGAAAACTTGCATCATAAGATTAAAATGAACTGTCTGATGACCGGACCATTAGTCTGTGCAAGTCATAAATGACTTAGGGTCACTATAAAAAAGCTCTTATCGCTGAATACGCTGGAAAACAATGGAAATAACTTGAAAAGTTATTGCATATATGCTAACAAATAAAGGGTAGCAAGTTAAATGATTATACCTAAGTTCACAAATAGTTTTACAATAGAAAATGGACTGGATTAACTATATTGAATGAATTTCCACCATTATCGTCCTTGGAAGGTCCTTAATCATCATGACGTGGTACACTCAGGTTCTAGTCATGTCTTAATTTTAGAGTATATCGAATTGAATAATATACTATAATGAATGACCCTTAAAATAAGTCTTATTGCAATTTGATTGTCTGTAATCAACATTTGATTTCTCAAAACACGTCTCTCAAAGTTGTGATATATGTTTTATTTGTAAATACACTCATCTTATTGAATCATAATTAATTAACTATGATCGCCAAGAACCAAAAACCCCAAAATCTCTAAGCATTTCAAGGGAGATCACAAGGGAAGAGAATATCCAATGAGACATTTATGGACCTTCCAGATTCGATTATGGTGGAAATTTTTTCATGATCGTCAATCAAGCTATTTTTTCGATGTAAGACTGTTTGGAAACTTTAGTATCATCTCTTAACTTCCGACCCTTTATTTTTTAACATATATCACACAACATTACCTACTTCTCCCTAATTATGGTTTCAAATAGTCATTCCAACCCTTGGCTTCTAGAACTTAAAGTAAATTATGATTATTATTCTTGCTCAAGTAACAGAGTCATCGAGTTGAGGCCTTATTAGAACCTTCCCACGGTGGAATCGACAATGCATTTAATTGGTTCACACAATGGGTTCATTTGTTTGTTGAATAGTCATTTTAGTAGTTTACATAAACAATCCTCTTTTGGCCGTGTATTTCATAAGTACATCTCCATTTACATAATATATAGGTTCACTCCAACGGCTAGCAAACGGCTAGTTAGACTTTCATTAATTACTAAATATTAAGTAGGTGTAAGAAATAATAATAGAAAAAAATTAATATTATCTAACGTCTAGTTAGACTTCAATAATTACTTTTAATTAATGAATATGCCTAGTTACTTGTGGAAATTAGAGTAGCCCCTATTGTCATTTTAGCTTTAAATAATTTTTCACAATCTTGGAGCACACTATATATGAAAGTCCAATCATTCCATAAGACCATAACCCCAAAAACTAGCGAGCTTCCTTTTTTCTCAAACTAACTAGCAGCCATGGACGACAAAAGCTTTGAGATTTTCAAGGGACGTTGAAAATGATTAAGCATCTCTCATGTCACAAGGATTATGAACCTTCCAATGGTGATTATGGTCGAAATTCTTTCATGATAGTGAATAAGTCTATTTTCTTTTTAAGATTGTTTGTAACTTTGGGGGATAACGCACAAGTAACCTCTCAACCTATGCCCGAAATCCCAGAGACACACTTATATTATACTAAGGTCCTATTACCCCTTAAACTTATTTTATAAATATTTTTCTACCCCTTTTCGTCCTATGTAAAACTATCTTGTGGGCCCAGCGTGTCTTGACATTTTTTGTCAAACTAGTGTCACGTAGGCCGAAAAGGGGTAGAAAATTATTAATAAAATAAGTTCGGGGGTAATAGGACATTAGTATAGTATAAGTGTGTCTCTGAGATTTCAGGCATAGGTTGAGGGGCTACTTATGCATTTTTCCTAACTTTGATTTTATCATTTAACTTCGGACCCTTTGCTTGTTAACATGTATCATATGTTAACAAATAAATTGTCGAAAGTTTAAAAAATTTACCTAATTCTAGAGACAGTTTTACAACATAAAATAGACTTGGTTGGCAATCTTGAAAGAATTTTGATCATAATCACCATTAGAAGGGTTCAAAATCCCCGTGAAATCAGAAATGCTTTATTCTTTGCAATATCCCTTGAAAATCTCAAAGCTTTTGGTGTTCATGGTTGTCAGTTAGTTTGAACAAAAAGAAAGCTAGCTAGTTTTTGGGGGTTTGTCTTGTGGAATGAATGGACTTTCATATATAGTGTGCTCCATCATGATGTGGTACATTCGCATTCGATGCTTTAATCCACGAGAGAGTGATAGATATAATGTTATTTGAATAAGGGAATAATGTTATTTGAAAAGTGGTTGTTGTTATTTGTTTGCCTCCGAATCAATATCTAATTCCTCAAACACATGTCTCTCCATTTAGTGATATGTGTTTAACTTATAAATAAACTCATCTCGCTGAATCATAATTAGTTAATCATGAACTCCATGAACCATAATAAAAAAGAAATTCTAAGATTTTTGAGGGAGATATTACTATTATGCTAGAAATTTTATCGTCAATCGAGCCAATTTTTTGATTTAATACTTTTTGCAAGCTCTAGAATAATCTATAAACTTCCGAACCTTTATTTGCTAAGATGTATCACACTAAATCCCCTAATTGTCCCAACATCTTTCTTTTCGATTGACACTCGAATCCTTAGCTTCTAGAACTCGAACCAAATTGTGATTATTATTTTTGCCCTAGTAGTAGACTCATTAATCTTTTTGTGTAAGAGGTTCATTTTTTTTGTTATGACCATTATGTTTACATCACTAATCCCTTTTGGGTGATTATTGTTTGGAAATATACTACAATATTGATATAGGACAAAAATTAAAAATAGTATCTAAATTATCACAAATACTGTGTAATTACAAGCCACTTGAAAGTGATTGCAGTCCGTCTCTGATGTAAATCGTTAAGGCGGATCATTCCCCATAGATTTATGGTGGATCGTTGTGGGTTTTTGAGGGAGAAGGAAGTTGAAAAGTGAAATGCTGAAATAAAGCAACAAAAATGTGACTCAATTTTGAATATATTTGAAAAAGAAAACCATCATTTTCAGTTGAGGAATTTTTATATTTGATTAAAATTTAACAAGTTCTAAAATTATTACATTTTTAAATTAAGAATTGTTGTCACCGTTACTCAATTTTCTTTTGTTTCTAATTATAGATAATTGCATTTACATATAAATGTCCAACAACAGCTTTAAAAAACAAAATTAACACGTCCAATATTTAAAATGAAAATTTGGGGTATAAACGTAATAAACCAAAAAGTATTTAACAAGAAGAACGGAACATTTTGAAAAGGCACTCCACTGCATCCCGCCGCTAGTTTCTCGCCGGCGACCGCGCAATTTCTCCGGCGAGTGGGAGAGAAAGTGATGCTACGGTACCCAACGACAGTAAGGACTCTGAGAAATCTGATGGAAAATTCGTCTCCGACTGCTGCCCAGCAAAAGGTGCATTTTCACTATAACCACACTGACTCGTGTAAGTTCTCCAGATGGACTTCCAGGTAAATTTTCCATAACACTTCACTTTTGCTCCTTACTTTTCCAGAATTTTTTTTGGGGATTCTTAAAATTATAATTTTGTTCTGAAATGAGAATTTAATTGCTAATTGTCTGTGAATAAATTTTTTTGGTTTCTCTGCTTTCAATTGTATTCAAGATTTTAGCTCTATATTGGATTTTTTAATTGCATTCCACTATGTGGTCTGTGTTTGATTCTTCAAGTGGATTTATTTGATTGCTGCTTCAGCTGGACTGCTACCTTTCCAAGAGGATTTTGTCAAATGCTGGTTACTGGGATTTGGTTTTAACTGTATAATGTTGTATTTATATAAAAAGAATGTACTGTGATGGGTATTCCATACATAGTGGCGTACACAGTTTTTTCTGTAAGCGGTATCAACATTTAATTTAAAAAAATGAACAAATGAACAAACCTTAGAACAGCCTTATATTAACGGAAAAGACGGTTCTTGTATGAATTAAAAAAAAAATTCATATAGATTACACGTCTTGTATTATTTTTCATCTAAGTTTGATGAAAATGAATTTTGGATTGACTTGTGTATTTGATATTGTTTAAGAAGGTGAGCCTCACGAAAAACCTAACATTCTAGAAGATAAAATGCTGAGGCACTTAACTTAAATTAAATGAATGTTCCAGATCCCATACTGATATTTGAACTCTCAACTCAAAGTAGATAAGCGAGGTGCTTTACCAGTTAGGCAGGGAGCTGTTTGTGACAATAAATGCCATATATATATATATATATATATATATATATATATATATATATATATATATATATATATATATATATATATATATATATATATATTAGATGATACCTCTTAGCATTTCGTGCGTCCTCCCTTTTGCATATAGCTACTTCTATGATTTATATGCACTTTAGCCGGTGGCTTATATTTGATTTGACAGGGAATGTTACGAGTTCATGTATGCAAGGCCGTGGCACAAAGTTGTTGACTTTTATGCAGACATGGTGAAAGGCCATACTTCATTGTCAGGATTATTTGGAAAAGAGGTACACTTTGGCAAGCTTTATAGTTGAGCATACATTTGTTGTTTGTATCTCTTTTTCTTTTGTATGTACTTGTAAGTTATTTGGAAGGAAATTCTCTGAAGAACTTTTTCAAGATGAGCTAACAACATATCCAGTGTAATCTCATATGTGGGTCTGTGAGAGGAGAATGTATGCATACCTTATGTCTACCTTTCTGGATAGTGAGGTTGTTTCCGATAGACCATGGGCTTAAAAGGAATGTCATCGAAGTAAGACTTCAAGCAATTTAACAACTAAATAGCATAATACAAGGCAAAAAAGCAACAATTACTAAATACTTACCAATAATGTAAAGTGGAAAAGGAGGTGGCCAGCCCCCTACTCTCCCACATCAAGTTTGACAACACCCAGTTACCTACTAACCTTCTTCCCTAACCCTCAACCTCCATGCCTTCCTTTCTAGGGTCATGCCCTTAGTAGACCGGAGTTATCAATACGCTTAAAATGCACCTTCAGTTTTGATGTATGTGGTCGTATATATTAATAGTAACCCACGTAAATTTGGGCTTGAATCCCATAGAAAATATGTTTCTTTTTTAGTATACGTATAGGTACTTTGGTTTACAGCTATGCACTTAGTCTCGTGCACTACCACTCAGTCTCTTCCGAGTTCATGAATGATTTATCTACATATGATGCTTCCACAACTATGAGTTATTGACAATAGGACCGGCCAAATTTGCCAAGTAGATTCAATTATGTCTAATCTAAATGTATCAAACAGAGGTTTACGCCTTGAGTTCATGCAAATCTTTTTCTATCAAATCCTAACCCGCACTTTTGGATCTGCAGATTAAGATATTATGACGTAGGTTAATGTTTCCAATCACTAAGCCTTTTAATTAAGAACAAAAAGAAATTTGATATCTTACAACCCTAGTAGCATATGATCACACAAAAAGCTTATGAACTTTTACAATCTAATTAGGTTTCACAATATTAGTAGAGGATTTAGGCACTCTTACTTATAATAAATAATTAGAATATAAATTGAAAGAATGCATTAACTCTCTAGGAATCTTGAAAGCTTGAACAATATTGAAGACTTTATTGAAGAATTGAGGAAACTCTAACTTAGATGACGACAACCACAATTATGCTTAACCTAAGGAAAATTGTCGAATCTTTCAATAGAAGCCTAACATGTCTATTTATAATGGTCCAAGAAGTAAGTATCCTAAATAATAAGGTAAGTCCATCGCAAGCTTTGCAATGCACTTCATGACAGTCAAATGCTTTACGTTCTGTGGAATCTGCCTTCCGCTGTCGGCGATTGCCTTTTAGGTTTTTCGGAGCTGCTTTGTGGAATACTTCTGCAGGCGTGAATTTATTTCATGATCCGTCTTCTTCAGTTCGTAGGTTCTTTTGTTGTGGCAGTCTCCTTCTTCAAGTTTTGGTTGTCAAACAAGTCTATGATTGTATTCTGCTTCGTATTTGAACCTTCCTCTGCAGGATCTTGGATACAAGTCCTTTGAATCTTTTTATGCTCTTATTTGTGCACTGTTAATTGATCTGTGGTCAAGAACACGACTGTAAGGCCTCATTTGTTTGCATTTAATGGAGGTCTGAATCTTAATCATTCAGATTCAACCCATTAAGTACGTTTGGTTTTTAGGTCTGAATCTGAATGATTCAGATCCAGCCTATAAAGTTCATTTGTTTTATTTTTTAAAAACCTCTTAATGGGTCTGAAGAGGTATGAATAAATCAGATCTGTAGGAGACTCTTAACCACATTTAGACTCATTTGATAAGTTATCAAATAATAAATCATAGTTTCTCTGCTTTGAATGTATCTTTTTATCTCATAACTAAAAACTCTCTCTCACTTTTCTTAATCAAACACCATTCTTTCCCCCAATTTATTAGTTTTCATATATCCTTTCAAGTATTTCTTTCATATTAATAATTTTCTTGTACTGATGTGTGTCAAGAACACTAATTGCAATAATATTTTTGTTGTATTGTTGTTTATCAAGGTTTTTGAATGAAGAAATAGTACTTCAAATTATGATTATTAAAACTTAAAAAAAAATTTCATCAAAAGTTATATATTTTGCTGAAATGAAAAATTTATAATATTTTATTAATATAATATTTTATTTCACTTCTACATTCAGATTTTGAAAACAAAATGTTTAATTTCACTCCTTCATTTAGATATTGAAAACAAACAACATTAATTATTTAGTGTTTAGATTTAGAGAGCACATCTTAATATTCAGATGTGTATTCAGATTAAAACACCCAGATTTTAATGCAATCTTAATATTCAGATGTGTATTCAGATTCAGACCTCTTAATCTTAATGAAAACAAATGAAGCCTAAATCACCCAAAAAAATTCTCTGTGTTTTTGACTTTTGGCCATTTAGACATCACTCTCCTTCAAAACAATAAACTAACATAAAAATACAAGAAAACATTGTAAACAAGTTTAAGAACATTCCAAACACTAAGGATGGAGAATATGTGCTTAATTTTAGGCACATCAGTTGTGCTAAGTGACTAAGTCATGTCTAACCCTAGTTCTTTTTAGGCCTACCTCTCCCTCTCCTAACTCATGCTACAACCTATTTCTCACACCTCCGGTGCATCCTTGTACCTTCTCTTCACATGCTCGAACAACCTGAACCTCGCTTTCCTCATCTTGTCTGTCACGGAGGCCATTTCCACCTTGTCCCGATAAACTTTATTCCTAATCATATCTCTTCTACTGTGCCCCATATCCATTTAAGCATCCTAATTTCCACTAGATGTAGGCTTTCTTGACTGACCACTATTCTGCCTGATTTAACTATGTTGGTCTAACTGCCACTCTATAGAATTAACCTTTAAGTCTTGGCGACACATTCTTACCGCAAAGTAGCCCGAAGGGGAGCCTTTATTTCATCCGCCTTGTAGTGATACGGTATGCAACATCATCATCACTCTCCCATCTCCTTGGATTGTAGACCAAGATACTTAAATTTCCATTTAAGAGGATCTAAACTAAGGGTGTTTGGATTGGCTTAAAAGTCTGTCAAACCTACTTATAAGTCAATTTTTACTTTTTGTTTGACAAATATAAAGAGTAACTTAAAATAAATTGAGAATGACTCAAAGTAAGTTAGGAAGTGTTTGACAAGGTCAAAAATGACTTAAAATAAGTAAAAAATCAAATCCCCCTACTTTTTATTTTTTGACTTAAAAGTCTTTTCAGATTGACTTTTTATTTTTGACTCAAAAATGACTTTTTTAAGCCAATCCAAACGGGCTCTAAGATTTATTTCCATAAATATTTGCTCGAGATAAATTCAAATACTTTATGGGTGTGATACTATCAAAACAAGCGTTCCTTTAAATCTTTAAAGTTTCTACTCATTTGGTTTAAAAGGTTTATCTTTCCAATGCAATTTTGTTCTTTCTTTTAATTATAAAATTAAGTGCCTTATTATATGTTTCTACTTTGTCATTTATCTCATTTGTGTACTTATGCAAGTTCTTTTAGAACAATATTTAGTGTATAGTATGCTTACAGGTCGTTTGGTAGGATGCATTAGAAACATACTCCATGCATTAGCTTTGTATATTACTAGTTTACTACTTCCCTTGTTTGATACACCTTTTCAACCTATTTATGATTAATTTATTAGTTATGCACTCTATTTGGGACTATGCTATGCATAACTAATATGTAGCAAACCATGGTATTAGCAATGCAAAGGTTCTTAATGCATGCATCAACATGATTAAATAGATACCTCTCAAAATTAGAAATTTTTCCACATCATATCTACCATTTTGTGGAGGACATTTTTGTGAACATTTCTTTTTCGGAATTATACAATGCATGTTGTTTTTAATACACCACACCAAAAATTGCATAAGAAATAATCTCAGCATAACTAATACTACATTATTAATGCCATCATTACTAATACATCTTATTCAACACTTCTCTTATAAAAGTAAGTGTCATATTATATGTTTCTACTTTCTCATTCTTCTCATTTTGTGTTTTTCTATTGCAAGTTTGTTTTATAACAATATTTAGTGGTATAGTACATTTATAGGTCATTTGGTAGGATGCATTAGAAAAAATACTACATGGTTAGCTTTGTATATAACTAATACTTTGTCCGGTGCACCTTTTCGACTTATTTGTAACTAATGTATTAGTTATGCATTTTATTTGGTACTATACTATGCATAACTAGTATGTGACAAACCATGGTATTAGCAATGCAAAGGTTCTTAATGCATGCATTAGCATTAAATACATAATTACCTCTCACAATTAGAATTTGTTCCACATTCTATCTACCATATTTGTGGAGGACATTTTTGATGACATTTCTTTTTAGAAACTATGCAATGCATGATATTCTTAATACACCAACCAAACAATGCATAAGAAATAACTTCACTATAGCCAAGACTGCATTTCTAATGGCATCATTACTAATACATCTTATGATCTCATACACCCTATCAAACGACCCCTTATTGTATTTATACGTATCTTAAAAATTTCTACCTCAGACACCTGCTGACCATGAAGATGCTGAAATTCGAGAGGACTATGAAAAATCTGAGTTAGTGAATATTCCAGTTAAAGATAAGAGCAGAGATAAGAGTGGTAGATGGGCGAGAGCAAATTTTATGATTGTCCTTTCTTACCATGGTGGTTCTTTTGATGGATGGCAGAAGCAGCCTGACTTGAATACCGTTCAAGGGTACGTATTTTATAACATAGGTATTCATATCATGAATGAAGTGAACATATGCTCTATGGCCTTTCATGTGGAAACTATCTGGAGTTGATGATAGTTTTCGACATGACATTCTTTTAGCAGTATGTATGCTCTCAATGGTTTAAGTTCAAGTTGATGGATTTCTTATGTCATCTTGAATGAGCAGTTCTGTATCTTCAGTAAATGACTTCATTTTGCAGTGTTTGGTTACCTTACGGAGATATGGATATGATATACGCAACATTGAGAATTGTTTCTTAAACTAGATTCTTTGGGCAGATCCCAGCAGAGTTATAAAAAAGGAATTATTTAATGATATAAAAAGAAAGAATGTTAAAAACCATAGATCCTCATAGAAGACATCCATTGCAAGAACTCCAGAAATAAGGTCACGCAGAAACATACAGAGGTGGTGCTGAACTTCTGTCTGCCTTATTTGGAGCTCAGATCATCTAATTGGATCATTCATACCAGATCCAAAGGGATCTTCAGCAAAATTATCATGCATGTCTATTTCTCTTTTTAACGTGATAAAAGCTGATTTTATTTGAGGCTAATCCAACTGATAACTTCTGTTGGATATGGTATTCATGTGTATTACTCTGTTTTATTCAGATTAGTTGAAAGATCTCTCGGTGAGTTTGTTGATGAGAAGAAGGCTCAATTATTAAAAGATAAGAACTTACCATTAGAAGCATGCGCTTTAGTTGCTGGACGTACAGACAAGGGCGTTTCAGCCTCTCAACAAGTTTGTTCTTTCTGTAAGTCACCTTGCTTGGTGTACATCCTTTCAGTTATATGAATCAGTTTCCAATATTCCCCTGTTAATGATCACTGTTGTTAAAGGCATGATTCAGCACTGAAAATAGGTGCAGAGTGAGCTGGGCGCTTCTACTCGCTTCAGTTGTGCTTTTTGTGCAGACACTAAAGCACTTTGGTGAAAGTGTCAGCATCCCATGAACTCCTCTTGAACAGGGTTGTCTAAAAACTAAATATAGCTCACGAATCGACCTATCAATAGTTAAAGAAATGTAAAAGTTGAATATGATGTAGTGATTTGGTCATTAAATCGGAATTGAAACAAAAAACTTCATCATTGCACTTTAAATTTCTTGTTTATGCTTAGTCTTGTATTCTGCATGCATTGCAGATATACTTTTTAATATTTCTTCATTTCTCCTTTCATCACTAAAGCAGACACTTCAATTGCAGTGCATGCTTAAAGCTCTAGCATATCTTGGCTCTAAGAGTGGGATTTTCTCTTTCTGATTTTCCCACCGATTCCTTAGATCCATAGTCTTTGAGGTAAAGGAAATCTTCTAACTATCTAATTCTTCGAAGGAGAAGGCGGAGTTAGCTTTCCTTTGCTATCAATAATAAGGAATACCAGGCTGTCGTTAAAGTAGTTCACTCTGCTCAACGATAGAAGTCCCTGTAGTTCAACTAATTTGACTCACTCTTCTTGAAGCTCTTGTGAAATTGTTTCTGTCCTTAGCTTTCCTTCTTTCTTATGGTAACTAGGGCTGGCAACATCTTTGCTAGTCTTGTCGAACTAGGAGCTCTACTAGCCTTGAATAAGGGAAACTATTTTATTTATGAAAGGAAGAATGACCTAGGGAGATAGAGGTAGTAGGAAATCCCTTCAAATGGAATGATTCATTTAGAAAAATATTCGATACCAAGTAAGAGTGCACTACCTGGTCGGTGTGAATGATAAAGGCGTAAGTCGCATTGCTATACGCTTCGTCTTTGAAAACACTATTTCTTGACGCCTGTGTCCTTCACTTTTTATGCATCTTGTTTTTTGCTTGCTCGATCAAGGATATGATATCGACTTTAATTTAGCAGTTAAGTAGTTTTAAACATAAAAAGAAAATGCAGTTTACTGTCTTGTGAAGTTTGGATGCAATTCCTCGATTTGTTAAGGGTATAATTTGGTGTTCCGCATTAATTTTTTCTCCTACTTCAAATCAAGACGGCCACTTGCCTGTATATATGTTTTTTTATCATTAAAAGTCGTGTCATTGATGATTCAGCAAATAGAAGGTGCTGTAGAATATGTAGAAAGGAGCAACACTACATCCTATGAATAGAACTCAAACAATCTACTATGACTTTTCTGTCATGCTGTTATTTGAAATAGTCATGTTAGTTGTTAAAAAAAGTCAAAATAAAATATAGAAATGCATTTGTACTGAATATTTATTACAGATTCACTTTATTTCAGAAGAACTCTGGCGTTCTTTTTACCTCTCCCTCGGAGCTAACCCATTAATCTCCTTTGGTGACAAAAAACCGTAACCTCAAGGTTGGAGGTTGAGGTTCTTACAATCTTACCACTTGAGGAACCCTCTCTTGTCAAAACTTAGTGTTCTTTTTCTTCCAAATGGTCCATAAGACAACTGAGGGGATTTCGTTCTAAATTTTGATTTTTATTTCTTTCCAATTCCTTTGAGATACCAACCTTGCAACAAGTCCTTGTTCTCCGCATAGTTTAGTTGACACCAACGATGTTCCGGACTCAGATTTCTTGGTAAATGAGCAGTGGATGAAAAGGTGATTTATGTCCTCATTTTGACTTGCAACAGAGAACATGTTGACTCCCCTCTCTTTTGAAGATTCTCATGAGTTAGGCATGCTCCATGAGTGACTAACCAAGTGAAGCAATCCACCTTCAATGATGGCTTACTCTTCCAAATACACTTCCAAAGCCAATAGGGAATGATGGCAATGGATCACTTAGAAGTTTGTAGCAATTTGTGACGTAGAAGTTGCCTTTGTGTGTCCTTTCCACCTAAGGGACATTTTTCTGTGAAGTTCCCTATTCATATGATTTTGGGATTGTTACGTCTCTTGCTGCAGCTAGTAGGGGTATTACTAAAAATACCCTCTAGCTATATATGTTGAAATCTTTTTTAACTCTAAAATAACCGTTGGACCCAAATTTTCTTTTTGTATTTTGATCATATTGCATGGTCTGACTTTGAGAAAAAAAAGTAAAATGTATTTAGGTCCTTACTTAAAAAATTTCATAAGCTATGGAAAGGCCCTTTGAATACTTTCTCAAATGTTCTTTAGAACAAAATCACGGAGAATCCGCTCAGTGGAAATGGCTTGATGCACTGAGCGGATTTTGGATTCTCCTCTCCATATAACATAGTTGGACTAACCACCACTCTCGGTAGAACTTGCCTTTAAATTTAGGTGGTACTTTCTTATCACAAAATACTCCAGATGTGAACTTCCATTTCATCCACCATGCACTAATAAAATCTGTGACATCATCATCAATCTCCCCATTTCTTTGGATTATAGACATATGATACTTGGAAGTTTTCTTTCTCCGTGACGGGTGAGTTTTCATCCCTTAATCCGCTCAGTCCTAAGTAATTTTTCCAATTGAATGTATGTTGATAAACTTAATTATACTAGTAACTGAATAGCTCATAAACACTAAAACAGATGTTGAACTGATAGACACTTTATTTAAAAGCATCTTATACATGTAGAATTGAATCAATTGATATATTGAGTATTTAACTGATCATGATGAATTTCTACTATCCTTACTAGAAATCATGCAATTTAGCTATCATAGTTTCAGGACATGATTTTTCCTATTCTAAGGGATCATGAGGATAACTATATGTATGCTGAAATATAAATAAAGCATGTAATTAAAACTGTACATGAAAAATGACTGAGATATAATGAACATGATTTCTTATGAAGCCTAGTTTTTTTTGTAGAAATCATAAGTGAAGAGCTGGGGTTTTACTTTGGGATTCAATGGGTGGAAGGATACCCATTGATGAAATCCCACAGACCTAGAATGGAAACCCTAGTTTGATTCCTTGATTTGAAACTTGAAGCTATGTGTGAGAAATATTGGAGAAAATATTATTGAATTGCGTATCTAAATTGTTACATGAAGACCCTATTTATAGACACTACATTGGAAACCTTTTCCAACTAGAATTTCTATTCTTATTCCTATTCTAATTCCTATTCTAAGTAAGAAATACTTATTCATATTCTAACACTCCCCCTCAAGCTGGTGCATCGAATCATATGCACCTAGCTTGTTACAAATGTAATTAATACGAGGACATGTGAGAGACTTGGTGAACATATCTGCAAGCTGATCATTTGACTTCACAAATTTTGTAACAATATCTCCTGAGAGTATCTTTTCTCTGACAAAGTGTTAGTCAATCTCAATGTGCTTAGTCCTTTCATGAAACACTGGATTTGATGCGATATAAAGAGCCTCTTGATTATCACACACAAGTTCCATATGATCAATTTTGCCAAATTTTAGTTCTCCCAGTAACTGTTTGAGCCAAACTAACTCACAAGTTGCTGTCGCCGTTGCTCGATATTCTGATTCTGCACTAGATCGAGCAACCACATTTTGTTTCTTACTCTTCCACGACACCAAATTACCTCCAACTAAAACACAATATCCGGATGTTGAACGTCTGTCAGGGTGATCCTTCCCAATCAGCGTCTATATATCCAATGATATGCTCATGACCTTGATCCTCAAAGAGTAGTCCTTTGCCGGGGTTGACTCTATATATCGAAGAATATGAACAACTGCTTCCCAATGACTATCACAAGGGGAAGTCATAAACTGACTTACAACAGTTACGGGAAAAGAGATGTCTGGTCTAGTCACTGTGAGATAATTCAACTTTCCAACAAGTCGTCTATACCTTTCAGGACCCCCTGTCCCGGAAGAAGTTTAACATTCGGATTCATCAGAGTGTCAATAGGTCTACATCTCATCATTCCTGTCTCCTCAAGAATGTCTAAGGCATACTTGCGTTGAGAGATAACATTGCCTGATCTAGACTGAGCAACCTCAATACCTAGAAAATAATTCAATCTGCCAAGGTCTTTTAGTCTGAAAGTGCTTAAAAAGATGTTGCTTTAAATCGGTGATACCATCTTGATCATTATCGGTGATAACAATATCATCAACATAAACAACCAAATAGATAAATCGAGCTGGTGCAGAATGTCGATAAAACACAGAGTGATCCACTCCACTATGAGTAATGCCAAACTCCTAAATTACTGTGCTGAATTTCCCAAATCAAGCTCGAGGAGACTGTTTCAGACCATAGAGTGACCTACGCAATCGACATACAAGGCTACTAGACTCCTTGTGAGCAACAAAACCAGGTAGTTGCTCCATATAGACTTCTTCCTCAAGATCACCATGCAGAAAAACATTCTTTATGTCCAACTGATAAAGAGGCCAATGATGAACGGCAACCATAGATAGAAAAAGACGAACAAATGCTATTTTAGCCACAGGAGCGAAAGTGTAACTATAATCTAGCCCAAATATCTGATTATACCCTTTGGCGACAAGGCGAGCCTTAAGTCGATCAACCTGACCATTTGGAGCAATTTTGACTGCATAAACCCAACGACAACCAACAATAGATTTACCTGCAGGAAGGGATACAAGCTCCCAAGTACCACTCCTATGTAAAGCAGACATCTCATCATCCATAGCCTGCCTCCATCTAGAATGAGAAAGAGCTTCACCTGTAGTCTTAGGAATGAAAACAGAGGACAAAGACGACACAAAGGCATAATTGGGTGATGATAGACGATGATAACTTAAGAAGGTATAATGCAGGTTAGTGATTCGAGTAGATCGTATACCTTTTTGAAGTGCAAGTGGTGGGCTAGGTAGAGGCAAGTCCGCAGTAGGAGTAGGGTCTGGCGCATGACATGAATCATATGGGACTAGGGTTGGACGTGGACAACGATGATAAGTTAGTACTGGTGGCACTCCAACTGGAGATGTAGACGTAACTGTAGATCCCTCAAAGGTTCGCAAAGGTAAAGTTGAGCTATGGGTAAGACCATAGAGACATCAGTATGATCAGAAGATGTATAGTAAGGCTGAGACTCAAAAAATGAAACATCAGCGGACATAACGTATCGATGAAGATCATGTGAATAACAACGATACCCTTTTTGAACTTTAGAGTAACCAAGAAAGACACATTTGAAGGCACAAGGAGCTAATTTATCTTTCCCTAGGGCTAAATTATGAATAAAGCATGTGCTCCCAAAGACACGAGGGGGAATAGGATGAAGATGTGACTGAGGAAACAGTATGGAATGTGGAACTTGATTCAGAATAGACGAAGAGGCATTCTGTTTATTAAATAACAAGCTGAAAGGACTGCATCGCCCTAAAAACGCAGTAGAACATGGGATTCAATGAGGAGAGTGCGAGCAGTCTCTATGAGATGCCTATTCTTTCTTTCTGCGACACCATTTTGTTGAGGAGTGTATGGACAAGATGTTTGGTGAATGATTCCGTGATGAGACATAAATTGCTGAAATTGGGATGATAAATATTCTAAGGCATTATCACTACGGAAAGTACGAATAGATACACCAAACTGATTTTATATTTCAGCAAAGAAACTTTTGAAAATAGAAAATAACTCAGAATGATCTTTCATTAAAAAAATCCAAGTACATCTTGAATAATCAACAATGAAACTAACAAAATAACGAAATCATGAGGTAAAACTGACTCTACTAGGACCCCAAATATCAGAATGAACTAATGAAAAAATAGACTCTGAATGACCCTCTGTACTATGAGAAAACGTAGAACGAGTGTGTTTCCCAAGTTGACACGACTCACAATCTAATATAGATAAACTAGACAAACTAGGCACGATCTTTTGCAGTTTGGATAGACTCGGATGTCCCAGACGTTTGTGAATTAGATCTGGGGAATCTGTAACGGAGCATGCTGTCAAGGAATTTGAAGAGGTAAGATAGCAAAGGCCTTGTGATTCATGTCATGTTCCAATCATCTGTCCGTAATGCGGTTATGTATGAGAAAAAAAATCATCAAAAAAGGTTATGGTACAATGTAGGAATTTCGTCAGACGACTAACAGTTGATAGATTAAAAGGAGAACCAGGAACATAAAGAGCAGAGTCTAAGGTGACAGAAGATAGGGGTTTGGCTTTTCCAACCCCTTTTGGTTTTGTCTAGATCCCACTGGCTAAAGTAATAGCTGGAAGAGATTGCGAATAAACAATATCAGATAAAAGTGATTTATTACCAAAAATATGATCAGAAGCCTCAGAGTCCACGACCCATGTACCAACAGTACTAGATTACGACACACAAGCAAAAGAATTATCCGAGACAGACACATCAGGTTGTGCAACCGAAACTACTTGTGGAGACGTTTGCTTATTTGCACAATACTGAAGGAACTCATCATATTCTATCTGAGCAATATGAGCATTATTGGATGGTTGATTAGGTTGAGAACCATATGCTACTGGTGGAGATTATTGTATACTTGCGCGATTTCGAAGGAACTCATTATATTCCTTTAGAACAAGAGGATCATAACTGGGTGGTGAACAATGCAAAATATGACATATGTCACGAGTGTGTCCAGACTTATGACAATTACTACACTTGGATCGAGGTTTCCCAAAACATCCTCTCTCTCACCGGTTCTCCGTAGACTGATATGTACGCTTTTCAAATGTTTGAGATGCGAGAATAGAGGAGTCAATAGTGGGTGATGAAACAACTTTGTGACTAGGAGGTGCCGCAAGACGAAGGAGGCGAGAGAATAATTCATCGATTGTAGGAACTATAGGGCTAGCTAAAATCTGGTCACGTACAAAATCATTATCAGGAGGAAGTCTAGCAAGAGTAAAAACTAGAAACAATGTTTGTCTATGTTGTTGTTTGTCCACATCCGTTACTGGCATCAACGTGTCGAATTCCTCCATGACTGCCTGTACCTGTCTCAAGTAAGTAGACATATCGGATTCTTGTTTCTTTTAGTTGGTCAATCGAGATATCACATCATAGAATCGAGAGATGTCATTAGTGTATAAACACTCGCCTTTTCCCAAACTGTATAACACGTTTGGAATGGGCGAAACAAGGGCATCAATTTGGAATCAATCGAACGCCATAGGAGACTACATAATTGAGCATCTACTTTCTCCCAATGTGCTTTGGCTTTTGCATCTTCCTCACTAGTCTTTGCCTTTACATCTACCACATAAATCTTGTTCGTTAAGTGATCGTGCATACCTTGACCCTTGCACCACAATTCAACTGACGAAGACCAAGATAAATAGCTTGAACTTCCCAATAGAAGTTCTGAAGTGATTATAGGCCTAGAATTTCCAATTCCTATGTTTTTAGAACAAAAAACATTACATCCAAAAGACATTATGCTAAATTTGTCTCGGGAACAACAAAAAAATCTTGATTATTGAGATCTGATCGTCGGAAAATTCAAATCTCGAAAAAGAATTGCCGGAAACAGCCTGAATATAGCCGGAACCTTAATTCTGGCAATCGAATCTGGTCGGAATCATAGAAAAATTACATAGCCTCGGAATGAAGAGGCGACTCGGATAGAAAAAAAATTATCGAAAAAACTGGCCGAAAAAAGTCACACGCGCCGGTGCGTGGGTCTGACAGTTCGCCGGTGAAAATCCTACCGGCGGCGCGTGTAGAACTGGTTCCTTGGGGATGACTGGGCTTTGTTTGCCGGGAAATTCCGCAGCTAGTGGTGGTGTCAATTTTATGAAAATAGTGACGGAAAATAATAATTTCCGGACAGCAACTAGGTTACCGAAATATATCAAATTTTTTTTATTTTTTTTTCTTCTCATAATTGCTCTGATACCATGTGAAAAATATTGGAGAAAATATTATTGAATTGCGTATCTAAATTGTTACATGAAGACGCTATTTTTAGACACTACATTGGAAACCTTTTCTAACTAGAATTTCTATTCTTTTTCCTATTCTAATTCCTATTTCTAAGTAAGAAATACTTATTCCTATTCTGACACTATGGAACCTAGTTCTTGCTTGAGAGAAAACTTGAGTGCAGAGATTTTGATTTATGAGCATATGGTGTGAATCGGGAGGTTTTTGCTGACTAGGTTCCCCTTAATCAAACTTAGGAAAAGCTAAAACGACACAGTGCAAGGATTAAAAGAGTGGGAAAAGACAAAAAGGACCTTGAAGAAAAACTGACATCAGCAGATTTCATGAGGCCATCTACGGTTCATGGTTCCGTCTACTGATCGGAGATCGCGTCTGTGGAAGTTAGGCTAAAATTTAAAATTTTGAGGTTTGATTCACGAGACCCATCTACGACCGTAAAAGGATAGTAATCCATGGTTTTGGTTCGTGAAACTCAGTCTGGTTTTCCAATCTCTGAACTTGATTTAACGACGTCATCTATGGTCTGTGGTTCATCGAGTCGTGAAGACCATCTGTAAAAATCTGAAAAGTTTTCCTGTTTCTGAACTTAATCTATAAACCTCATCTATGACCCATGGTTCCATCTACGGTCCCTAGATGATGCTCGTGGATTCCTATTTTTTGCAAAATTCTCAACTTCTCACGATCGAATCTGAACTTAGAATTTCTGAGGCGTTACAGTTCAGGCATGTGAGGAAAGACACAAATGCCTTTGTACATAGGTGTGAGAGGTTAACTATGGATAGTTTCAGGAGAGGTAGATGGTAGAGCCTAGAGGAGAGGTAGAGGTAGACTAAAGAGTATTCAGGAGAGGTGATTAAATAAGGCAGGACGTAGTTGCAACTTACAGTAGACATGACCTTAGATAGAATATTATGGAGGGCAGGGATTATGGTAAAAGGTTAGTAGGTAGTGGATTTAATCTTGCTTATCCTTTCATATTGGTAGTAGTAGTATTTATCGTCTAGCTTCTTGTCTTTCGATTTCTGTTAATATTCATTGTATCTTGTACTTCGATTATTACACTATTTTCTTGCTGTGAATGTTCCTTTTTTCCATTTAGAATGCTTTGTCATGCTTCCTATAATATTTTGCCATTATTTCTTCTTTGATCTGTTTTGATATGTCTTTCATTGAGTCAAGGGTCTATCGGAAACAAAACCTCTATCTCCCAAGGTAGGGGTAAGGTCTGTGTACACTCTGCCCTCCCCAGACTCCACTTGTGGGATACACTGGGTTTGTTGTTGTAGTCCTTCTATTTTTTTAAAAAAATAAACAATTCTCAATGCCTTTTGAGGTAACGAAGAGTTAAACTACTTATTTGGCACCCAGTAAACTTATTTCATTCTGCTACTAGATTTCAAAGCTTTCTTGAGCTCTAGTTTTTATAAACACCTTTTCAACTCAAGAAATGCTTAAGCTATTTAGACTTTGAGTTTGTTGTAAAAATAGCTTTTTAGAGTTTGTATCTGTAACTAAGTAGCCAAAGTAGGGCTTTGTGCAAGAGCAACTCGAATGTATTTTACTTCAGTCCCAGTTTTGGAAGATGTGACTTAAGGGCTTGTTCTGAAAAGGGATCAAAGAGTATGTAGTTCATTCAAGGCTCAGACTGAATTATTCAGAAGCACCTCGATCTGTTGATATTGACTTGATGTGATGTTCACTTTTGTGCCTGTAAAACACAGGAAACATCCTCAGTATCTTTCAGCTCATTAAGGATGATGCCAAATATTCCTCTTTTTAAGGGGTGATTCTATGAAACAACTGTGTGGATGGCTCATTCAAATGCATATGAAAATTAAAACTTAAACAATAAGTTTGAGTAAATGACTAAAGCGAATTGACTCTTTATCGTTTCTCCTAAAAATTATATGTTGGACACAATAACAAAAGATCTGTTTTTCATGCCAAAAGATTTAATTAAGATTGAAGGACCCTGAAACCGAGTAATGCTGATCATTCTTTCTCTGGGGTCAATCTACAAAAAAAAAAGTGGCTATGGCTAGAAGTTTTAAACCTTTTTAAGCAATAATTCATTACTGCTCTATAAACAGTATCTTAGATGTGATTAGAATAAGTTTTCCAATTTTCTACCATTGAAATACTTATATACAGTTGACTATGGATGTCATGGGTATACAGCTTATCATTAAACCATGTGTACATTCATATCCAAAAAACTTAATGTTCAACTTGCGAATTTTTTTCCCTTTTTTTTTTTGAGATAAGAATATTGGTTCACTTCTATGTCTAGACACTTGGCGAAAGGATGTTAAGATTGAAGATGTAAAAGCTGCTCTTGATAAGGCAGCACCAGGAAAGATCAGGGTAGTTTCTCTCACCAAGGTAACTGATTATCTGGTTTATTGATTTTTCAAGAATAAAGATGCAACTTGCTTTTTGTCATCTGTTGGGGAAAATGTATTTCAATATTTTCTGGTTAAATACAGCTGTTACCATTTGCGTTTTCAGTTATTTGGTGAATGCCCACTAAAGTTTTAAAAGTTGCTTTAAATAATTTATGGTTCAAAGTCATGTGGAAAGGTCGTTCTAGCTGAAAAGTTGTCTAAATCCCATGTGTAACTGAGCATCATGTAATCGCGGGAAAAAAAGTGAGAACAGACGTACTTTTTCCATTTATGCATGCACGGACAAAAGGCTGATCAACAAGACGAGAAGCCTTCAACTGAATATTCCTCTTTTCAACGTTTGTCACCCACTCACCCTTGTCACATTGTTATTTCCATCCATGAATAACAAAAAAGCTGGGAAGACTGGTCAATATTTAGGTTCTGCATTCTGTTGTGGGACAATTCTCATAATCTGCTGTGCTGGACTTCCCAGATCCTTTTTCCAAGATACCCACGGTTGTTCTACTAGTCCTGATGCTTTCTGAAATGAATTTTTGAGTAGAACTTTCTGTTTTTGTTTTTTGTTGTTCCTCTTCTCGACAGCTTGCATGATCTCTTCATCACTAGTTCTAGTCAGTTAAATGGTGTTTTTTGTCCTGGTTATGCATAAAGGGGGGTTTCTTGGCTATCCATCTTTCCTCACTAGTAGTTCAAATCAGTAAAAATTTCATTCGCAAAGCATGGTGCCACTGCTGCCAAATTATCATTTAGCAGTCTGATACTCACATGCACCAATCTCCTATAGGATTTGGAGTATGATTGGATTTTTCAATTTGTGAATAACTAATTGTTTTATTGCAATCTTTTTGGGTTTATCGAGCAAATTGCACATATGCATCTTTCGGACAATTTTGTTCGAAAGAATCAGTATGTTTGAAGGGAAAGCACCATCTGGCTTCCCGGTAAAATCTAGAATATCTTTACTCATTGAATTTATGTGTTGGATGGCTTTTGGAAATTATGTTATTAGCAATTTCGGGTTGTTAGAGTTCCTGCATAATTAAAGGGATTCAGTCCATCTTTTTGTACACAAAATTTGTACTTGTTGCTACAGAAATTGATAGAAAGTTTGCTTTATTTATCAGAATTAAGGCATACTACCATCCACATATTGTTGGTTTCTCCTTGTTCTTTTTATCTATGAATAAGATGTAACAACAAATAATTTTTTCCTGCTATAGGTATCCCGGGAATTTCATCCCAACTTCTCAGCAAAGTGGAGACACTATTTGTATATATTCCCTATTGATGATGTATTAGGCGAAAAGCAAGGGGGTCAAATCTGGATTGACGATAGCACTGATGTTCATCAACAGAATGAATGTGGTAAAAGCGATGTTGATAAAAGTAACGTAAATGAAATCAATGATGAAATTGACAAGCTGGTGTATGGAAATAAACCAACCAAGTTTGAAGTAGGCAAGGTTAACCGGCTTTTAGGTCAGCTTGAAGGAAAGCTTTTATCTTACAAAATGTTTGCACGAGATACTAAAGCTTCAAGGAACATGTAAGAATTCATATTTCAGTATGTTTCTTTTAGCAATGATTCTTTATCCCGTTATACACTAAATCACAGATGATGTTAGATTCTGTTGATCTTTGAACCCTACAAGTTTGACATCGTAATATCGCATTCTAGATGTTTAATGAATGACTAGTATTACTGAGATTTTTGTGGATGAACTGACAAGCTTTTCATCTTATGAGCTACCTTATCATTGCTAGCTCCCAATTAAGTATATTCATGTATGATACAATCTTGATCTTTATTCCTATCTTAGCTTGTTGGGGGCTCCATGTTCATTTCCTAAGAATATTCCATGTAGGCAGCTTTTGTGATTTCTTTTGTTATCAATATTACATGTTTATTTCATGGTGTTGGATGTCTCATACTCTTTGTTTATTTTTTTAGTTATTTTACAATACTATCTCATGGATATATGTCCTAATTTTAACTCGAAAAAGGATTTGGCCATTCTACAGAAAGTTAATAATCATTGTTTTTTTCTTGATAGTTAAAACAAAGAGAACAATGCAAATATCATCATGCACTTAGGCATTGTAGTATTATTGTTCTGGTTGTCATCCTCTTTATCTTAATTATTGCTAAAATACCATTAATAATTTTTGAAATTACTACCACCACTATTAGTAACGCTAGTGTTATTGTTATTATGATTGTTTACAATTCGTGATGATCCTTGTTCATGGAGAAGAAATAATAATAACTTAATACAAAAGACCCAAAAGGTGTCTCTATGATCAGCTTCTAGTATTAAAAATTGCAGAAGAGAACTACCACTGATCTTACTTAATGTACAGAAAAGGAAAAAAGGATCTGCAGCTTATCTTTATTACTTTTGGTTGAGTATGGATGATGGATACAGTTGCATGCTCTTGTAATTTGCTTATTACATCTATTTTGTCCATATTCCTTGTATCACAGATTACATTACCTTTTTTTTTGAGAGAAATATCACAGATTACATTACTTAAATGAAGTTTGTTCTGTTCAAATATGATAATGGATCTCGCATAATTACAAAAAGAAAATGACAAAGGATCTCCAATTCAATCATTCAGACAAGAGGCATCATCGAAATTATAATCATTTTAGCTTTGGATAATTGATTATGTCCCTAGAGAAGTAAAATGAACTTACTGATGAAAGAAAAGAAAAATGTACTTTCGTGATTTTCCAACACCAAGCCATAGAAGTAGCATGCTCAGTATAAGTTAGGTTTCTGTGTATCAACCTTGATGGTAGACTGATCACCAGATTTTTGTATCTTTATGAATGTTTCAGTGGTCCTCCAACAGAGTGTTTTGTCTTCCATGCTAGAGCTATTGAAACTTCAATACCGTGTGCAAAGGTATCAAACTTTTTACTTACTTCTAAGTTTGTTGTTTTTGCTGTTTCAAATTGTGGATTTTCACATGCTTCATGTTGAGAACACGTATCTTCATATGCTTGAAGATCCATGTTCTTTCATCTGGAATAACTTCTAGAAATTTCCTTTATGGCAGTGTGGCTGTTTAGGATCTGGTGGATATATTTTTGTGAAAATTTCATAAATAGCAAGAAATGAAACTTAATTAGCCTCCTTAGCTATAGTTGGCCTAATTACACTCCATAGCTATAGTTTTAGTTGCTATGGGTATTTCCATGTGTATATTTCGCTTGCATTTAATATTTTATACAATTCGGTTTTCAAGAATTTAAATGAAAACTGGCGGTAATTTCGGTTGAAAAAAACGAAAAAAGTCCCATAAATCACGAGATTGTATCTCATTAGAGTTTCATGCCAAATATGACTTCCTCCATATGAACATGATTCTGCCTGAGTCCATGAGATCAAGGAAGTAACCTTAAAAAAATCAATCAACTTCTTCGTTTATTAATAAAAGGTACATGATACAATTAATTCACTTCGTCCTTTCTATAATTTTTAATCAATCCAATTGATTGAAATATAGAAATCAGTAAATGTGTGCAAATGCTGAAACTATACAAATAATAGTTGGGGCATATGCTTGTATATAATTGTTTAAAAATATACAAATAAGGTCTAAAAAAGTAATGTGATATGTGAAATGTATTGATACAAATTCAAATCACAAAAAATATACAAAATAAATTATACAAAATACCTCAATAATGTTGAAATTATACAAAAAATAGTTGGGATGTATAAGAACATGATAAGTTGTGGCATCTTCACCATCATCTTGGTTCATTAACCCAGATTCAACTTCATTTTCTTCAGATGTTTAAGAACATGATAAGTTGTGGCATTTTCACTGGGTCAATGTGGTGCTTGGATCTAATTTCTTGTTGATTAACTCCAGATTTAGCAAGAGATCCTGCAATTTCTTGGAACTCTCGAGTTAGACCCAACGAAAAGATGGGAAATGGTCCAACTTTTGTTCATGCATTTGTATACTCATTTGTATACCTTGAGTGATTCTTGTGAAAGGAGTTTGTTCATCCATGATGCATGATTTGTATGTATCTATGGAGATAACTGGAAAACTAAAAGAAATCAGTGGCATATACAAATTCAAATAAAAAACAAAAGGTTGAAACTGCTGGAAGAGAAATAAAAATAATAATAGAAAGAAACCGCAAGAAGTCACCTAAAATTGTGGGAGCACTATTTGAGAGGGAGACACAAAAACTTTTCAATTTGAAATTTGATTTTGCTTGAGTGAATTAAGGAGAAAAATCAGTAAAACAAATTAGGATGAGAGAGAGGCTATTTGTATAATTGGGGAAAACGGAAAGTGTGGTAGAATATATTGGATATACAACTCTGCAAGTGTTTCCTAGTAAACAGCATGAAATATTAGTGGCGGAGCTGTAATATTTTACAGCTATAGCTATGGTAAATAATTAAGTTATATGTTTGCTTAATCGCGTAATTTTTCATATATTTTTGTTTTTAACTAGGTAAAGTTCTATTAATAGAAGTACCAAGAAGGTACAGTTACATCAGACCTACAATGTCAAAAAGCATGACAACTAAATATCACCTATCACCTCTTGCAATGCTAAATACTGTTCCAAGTTCCGTAAAACCCCTTTTACACCAAAAAATAAATAATTCAAAAGACATTTATTTGTAACCTTGGATGCATGCCTTCTTATTCCGTCACAGAAAATCTTGTCTCTCAAACCATTTTGTCACAAAAACACATAGGGGGATTGTTCTCCACACTGCCTTCAGATTTTTTCTTTACATTTTGTGGCAAAACTCACTTAATACCATACATATTAAGGAATAGCTCCCAGCATTGTCTTGCCACTTTGCAACGAATGAGGAGATGATTGGCCGTTTCTAACTCTTCTTCGCACATATATCATCAACTACTTGAAATTATACCTCTCTTTTGTAGATTATCCTGGGTTAAAAAGCTTTATTTTCCATTCTAAGAAAAAAAAGCTTTATTTACTACTACCCACCGAAAAGATGCTACTTTGACTTCCATATTACTTTGCGTGGCCAATCTAATGTACACATCCCTTATTGTTCTGTAATAGAGTATAACATCACTCAACTGTGCATCATCTGAGAAATTCATCTACTTCCTAGTGATTGAGGTCCTCACTAATGATCAGCTACCAACCAGTACTTGAGTAAAAATCTGTTACCTCCCATTCCTATTAGTGGAACATCTATATTAAGTCAGAAATTTGGATTTGAAACTTCCATTTTCCAGCCATAATCAGACCAGAATTGGTTATTATTACCATTGCAGCTTCAACTTTACAATCTGACCATATTCACTCAATAGACTACTAATATTGCTCCAAACCCTCTCCATTGGAAGAGGATTGGACTGTACAGGGAGTCCAAAAATCTTTCTGCCATATTTGACATCTCTTAGTTGCTTTCATAACTTGAGCTTTCATCATTAATTTTTTTTTTTGAGAAGGTAACCGTCTTGTATTATATTCCAAAAAATCAAACCTGTCACAACTTGTTACAGGTTTACTAATTACAAATGAGTATCAGGAAGATCTTCAATCCTAAATAAACAAAAATTACAAGGTGCCTAAAGCATTCATTACTGATTCTAGATCTTCCATATACTCCTGTTTACACCATGTGAAAACAAACCAAGCAATTCATCTTCATCTTCTGGATGCTGTTGCTTTTGTTCTGGAAGGATCTGAGGTTCCTCTCTTTCCACACAGACCACCAGATACAGGTTGGGATGATCTTCCATCTTTCTTTGTGACCAGAAACGTAGGCAAAGCTACTCCATATCTTCAGGGCCTGGATAATATTTCTTGGATTCACCCAAAATAGGTCCTTCGAATTGATGAAAATGCTCCACAAAATATTAGTGATCCTACAGTGAAGAAAGAGGTGGTTGACTGTTTCAGCCTCTTCTCCACACAAGAAACACCTAGGACTCAGTTGGATACCCCTTTTCATGAGGTTCTCCTGAGTCAAAACAGCCTGCTTCACTAGTAGCCAAGTGAAGCAGGACACTTTAGGAGATATTTTAACTTTCCAGATAAGTTTCCAAGGCCATCCAGTAACCTGATGGGTGAAAGAGTTGAACTTTTTTTAAGCTTCCTTCACTTTGAAATTTCCGTTGCAGTTATGATTCCAAAGTCATGATTATACCTCCAAAGCCATTTAAATAACAGGGTTATGTTATGCAACCTTCAATTCCTATCCCCTGGATATTAGTTAATACATGTTGATTAGAGATGGAAATTAGATTAAGAATAACTTCTTTAAGATAATATTTTTCTTCATTTCTGATCCTGTTCTTTTTTATTCTCGTTGCCAACATAGACCCTATATGTGCTTAATTGTCTGCTGAAGATATTGGACTCAAAGTGCTGTAGATATCTGATCTGATAGTTGTACAGTTAAATTGCCATTAAATCTATTCATTCATTTTTAATCCGTTTCTTTTCTTGAACTGAAATTGTAGGACGGGAGTCATATGAAGACGATGTGCATTGAGTTAGTTGCTAATCGTTTCTTGCGGAAGGTATGGTCTATTTCATAAATTCTGTATATGTCCCCTCATACTCGTAATTCACATTAACGTCACATGTAAACTCCAAAATCAAGGTCACACTTACAATAGAGTGTTGAGAATTCCAGAAGGGGTTTGTCCCATATGGATTGTATTAAGAATTCCAGAAGGGGTTTACAAAGTTTTTCTCTCCATTTGTTGTGTTGTTTTAGATGCTTAGATTCTTTCACAATTATCTACTCACACTCTAGGCTATGTAACATAGGAGGTACTTATTTGTTCCTTCTGTTTTTGGAGTGATTGAAAAACTTTATGCAATAGGGTAGAATATCCCTCTACTTTTACTCCATTCAAAGAAGGAAGATTATCATTGTCTGTATCTAATACTTCCTTCGTATAATAGCTGGATATAGTATTTGGATAGAATCACACACAAAACCCAGTCTGCGCGATGTATATTATATAATATATGCACATATGTATGTAATGTATTACAAAGTATTGGTGGATACAGGCTGTATGTCACATCTGCTGACTTCAATTTTTAGATCACCCTCTACTTCCTAACACTTGTTATAGAAGGAACAGGAATAGGATTGTATAGTCTTCTAGAAGAAAAAGGATTATAATGTAGTGTCTATAAATAGGGGTCAATGTAATAGCATAGAAAACCCAATTCGATAATACTTTTATCCTTTATTTCTCACATGGTATTAGAGCATTGGTGAGAAAATGTAGTTGTGCAACCAGCTTCTTCTCGGAAAGAATATTTCACATTGTGCTATTTTCCTGTTACCTAAAGGCTAACTCCGTCAATATCCCTTTCTGGAGGTGTTCCCCAAAAACCAACACCACAAGGCAGATCAGCCTCCGGTGACCAAACCTCGGAAAAAATCTCGGGCAGAAGACCTGTCATGAGTCTCCACCCGTCGCTGACAATAGTTTCCCCGCAAAGTTACCCATGTGCATTTTTCAACCACCTTTTTGGGCAGTCATAGTTGGTCCAGATGGCCAAGTTGATCAGCTTAAGGCTCACTTTGTTGCCGAGTGGTATACTAGAAATTTTGTGTTGATTATACAGTGGTATATTTTGTGTTGATTATACAGTGGTACTTTTTCTTCCATGGCTAAAGTAACGTTTGTCCATCTTTTCTATCCATGGCCATTGTCCGTCATTGTCCTCTTTATAAGTTGGACATTAAAAATGCTTTTCTAAGGTGACTTAAGGAAGATATTTATATAGAGAAACCACCTAGTTTTGTTGTTCAAGGGGAGTCTAGTAGCTTGGTATGTCGATTGCCCTGATTATTCTATGGTCTGGAACAGTCTTCTCAAGCCTAATTTGGGAAGCTTGACGCAGTAATTAAATAGTTTGACATGATTCACAGTGAAGCTGATCACTCTGTGTTTTATCGACATGCTACTCCAAATCTGCGAATTTGTTTCGTGTTTATGGTGACGAGATCACCGGAAGTGATCAGGATAGTATCTCTAATTTAAAGCAACACATCTTTCAACCTTTTCAGACTAAAGACCTTGGCACACTAAGTATTTGTAGGTGTTGAGGTTGCTTCGTCTAGATTACACAGTGTTATTTCACAAAGAAAGTATGTCCTTGACATTCTTAAGGAGACAGTATTTGTAGGTGTTGGGGTTGCTTAGTCTAGATTACATATTGTTATTTCACAAAGAAAGTATGTCCTTGACATTCTTAAGGAGACATGAATGGTGGGATGTAGACCAATTAATATCTGAATGCTTAACTCCTGCCAAGACAGTGGGAGACGCTCAGTGATCCTTGAAGATATAGCTGGCTGATCAGTAAGATGATTTATCTACGGTGTCGAGACCTGACATTTTTTTTCCTGTGATCGTTGTAAGTCAGCTTAAGGATTCTCCCTGGATAATCATTGGGATGCATTTGTCTGTATTCTACAACATATTAAGTCAGCTCCAGGCAAAGGACTACTTTTCGAAGATCGAGGCCGTGAGCAGACCATTGTATATACACATGCTGATTGGGACATTCTACATCTCAATATTGTGTTTTCATAGGAGGTAATTTGGTGTCCTGGAAGAGTAGAAATAGAATATGGTTGCTCAATCTAGTGCAAAAGCAGTGTATTGAGCATTGGTTTGGATCAAACAATTTTTTAGAGAATTTAAATTTGGAGAAATCAGATGGAACTTGTATGTGATAATGAAGCGACACTCCATATTGCATCAAATCCGCTATTTCACGAAAGGAATAAGCATGTTAAAATTTAGTATCCCTTTGTGAGAGAAAATATACTTTCAGGAGATGTTATTATAATACTTGCGAAGTCAAGTATTCAACCTACAAATGTTTTCATCAAGTCCCTAACTGATGCTCGTATAAGTTACATATGTAACAAACTTTGTACATATGGCTTATGTGCAGCAGCTTGAGAGGACGGGTTTTGAATAGGAATAGGAGTAGGATTGTATATAGTCTCCTACGTGGAAAAACATTATAATGTAGTGTCTATATAGGAGCGTGTAATAATGTAAAAAACCACAATTCAATAATACTTTTCTCCTTTCTTGGTCATAACACTTCTTCTTTGCACTACAAGTCTACACAAACAACAATAGTGTACAATTCATGCATAGAAGCACAATACACGAAGAGTGAAATAATATTGTTAAAGAATGACAAAAGTTCTACATCGGTGGTTAATAAGATGGGTGAACTCCTTATAAGGCTTGGACAATCCTCCTCCCTTTGAGCTAGCTTTTGGGGTCTGAGTTAGGCCTAAGACCTAATTCACATGGTATCAGAGCAAGGCCCATCTCACCTGATGTTGGGGCCCCCAAAATCAAAATTGTCCACGCACCAGATGCTAAGCACTGAGTATGAGGTGGGGTGTTAAAGAATGACAAAAGTCCCACATCGGTAGTTAATGAGATGGGTGGACTCCTTATAAGGCTTGGGCAATCCTCCTCCCTTTGAGCTAGCTTTTGAGGTGTGAGTTAGGCCTAAGACCTAATTTCACAAGTATATGCATTATCAAATAGGTACCCCAAGTTAAAAAAGCAAAACAATTCTAGACAAAGAAAGGATGTGAACATCTACCCATGTTACCTGTTTCTAAAAAGGATGTGAACCTACCCAAAACCTTAAGAGTTAAGGCAATGAGTAGAGTGGCCCAAGACCTTCATAAACTCCAGTGTATCTCCTTACACAACCTATATGGGACAATACTATAACTCATCACCCCCTGGTCTCCAGCATGTGTAATTCAATTTTTGGGTTCATGCTTGAACTTTAATGTGAATTTGCAGGTGAAAGCATGGGCTTGCCAAGTATTAGCTCCTATACTCTATGAAAGAATTTAAACATCCTAGAAGAACTTTAATGCAATTGAACTCCTCGCACAATCGATGTGGCACAGCAATATAACTTAACTCAGACAATTATTTGAAACAAGATAAAAATAAAGAGAAGTGTTTGCCACTCAGTTACTCTTATGAAGAAGTGGTTATTTATGTCATGCTTTAATCTTCCCCTTTTTTCTCCATACCTGAGGGCTGAGGTTAGTTTATATGTAACTGATAATTGTACCATAGCAGTGGGCTTTGGGTAATATCACAAATTTCCCATGTAATGATAATTTATAACTAATCCAAAACATTGTCCTCTAAGACAAGCCTCTGACCAATTTGTACAATTAGTAAGACCAAAAAAGGAAAATAGGTTCTTTTTGTGTTGCCATTACCCTGATTGCGTTCTCATCTGTGCACTTTGAGAAGGCCCTCATTTTCAATATCAGATATATGATACATAGAAATAAGTTAATACCAGACCCTCGTCTTTGTAAACTGTTTCCTATTTTTGAAGCATGATGTCTATGGTTTTTGTTCTATCATTTGTATATGTAATTTAAAAGATTAAAAGCAAAGATGCATCGACTTGTTTTTCACTTCTTCTTTTTTCGTTTATAATTTCTAAAGGCATCACTCTGAGGATAATGAATAATGAGGAAGCTACTGAATGTAAAAAAACAGAAGAAGGGAGCTATACAGAACTTAAACTTGCCTTAAGAAGCATATGAGTCCGGTTTCTTCCTCAGTTACTGCCTCGCCAATTTCGGCCAAGAGCAGTTTATATCCCCCACTAATTTGTAAATAATTGACGTAATAAAGACAGACCTTCTTCCAAGTTGCTGCCTGTTAGATAACTCTGAAGGACCAACAGAGGAAAGTATCATGAAGTCAAATAATATTTAGAATTGCATGCAAACTTCTCTTGCTTACTGTTTGGACTGCTTAACTTTGTTGAATTTGGTAACGGCCATACTATTTTATCATTCCCTGTGATGAGGCCATTAATATTTCTTACAATCAGAGTGAAAATACAAGGTTATATTCTTCAAGTCGCCTCTGGATCTTTCAGATATTTGGTTGTGTTGTTTTCTGCTGTCTGACGTGTTTTCGCGATGTATCAGTAATGATCTACTATTACATGAAGTTCATTGAAAACATGAGAGTTTGATTATATCTAGATCTTACATATAGAGAGAGAGAACCTGATTCCATAGGAACTTTGGGTTCATGTCCTTTAAACTGTTGCAACATGCGTAATTACTTACTATGCTATGCAGATGGTTCGCGTTCTTGTGGCAACTGCAATTAGAGAAGCAGCTGCTGGAGCCGATGATGATGCCTTGCTGAAGCTGATGGATGCCACCTGCAGGCGCGCCACTGCTCCACCTGCTCCACCTGATGGTCTTTGCCTGGTCGACGTGGGTTATACAGATTATGATATAAGACACTGCCTAATTCCTTAAAGAGACAAGGCAGACGAATTGTCTGCTTACAAGCATTTATCTTTCTCAAATGGAATGAACTTGGGATGGCTGCATCAAGCCTCTCAACCAAAACAGAGACTATCATTCACTTCTTATTACATTTCTGAGTTCCTGTAGTTTATGCTCTTAAAACTGTTATCTTGATCTGCACTTCAGTGTTTCAAAGAATTATCATTTGATTTCATGTCAATGGTTTGTTTCCTATTGCAATTTTTACTAAGGGATCATGTGATTGTACATTTCCAAATTTTCTTTCATTAAGTATATGATTTTGCCCCCTTTTTCACTTGTACAACAAGAAAATAGGGGTGACAAAAAATCATACCCAACTTGCTCACTCGCCCAATCTGGTTAAGTTTGGGTTGGTTATTGACCTACCCATTTCATTAGTTCAACCCATTAAGAATTGAGTCGATATGTAAATCAAATTGGCTAATGACAAATTTTGTCAATTTTTTTAATAAAAAAAGATGATATGTTATATATAGCCATAATAATAACAAAAAAAATTATTAGGTATTAAAATAGTTTAATTAAAAGAACAAATAAAACAAACGATTGAAGATTACAAAAACT
The DNA here is from genome assembly GCA_027705065.1 of Solanum peruvianum. Classification (NCBI taxonomy): domain Eukaryota; kingdom Viridiplantae; phylum Streptophyta; class Magnoliopsida; order Solanales; family Solanaceae; genus Solanum; species Solanum peruvianum. The sequence continues at coordinate 6,174,706 of JAKWJD010001761.1, read as the reverse complement.
ATACTAAAGACTTTATTTAACAATATATCTACATACTTCAATTTTATTACAAAAGTAGTTTTTAAATTATAAACGTAGCATATTAATTAATTTTTGAATTCTAATTAATTACTTTCATCTCTCTCCTTTTGGATAATATTAAATTGCTTCTGTTGTTATCGCTCCAATAACAGTTCCAACTCTATACGCTACTGATTTTATTCTCATCTTTATGATAACTGTGCTTCTTTCCATCTTGTTTATACAATTCATGTAAAAAAGTAAAACCTTTTATGTTATCAAGTTCCTTTTTAGTTATTCCCTGTAGGGATGTCAATGGGCGGGACAGAATGGGTTTAAGGCTACGTGGAGCGAGGTAGGTTTAAGGTTGTGTAGGGCGGGGCAAGTTGAAAAGGATTTTTTAAAATTAATATGGGGCAGGGTGGGTTATGTGATTTTATATGAGTTCAAAACTTTTTAACTTTTTTTACATGTTATAAGAGTGATTGAGCATTATTTATGAAGATAATTTCATTAAAGCTACTAAAATATTCAAGATAATAATTGAAATTGGTTCAATAAAAAACAATACAATTTCTTACATATTTCTGAATTGACCTCTAAAAAAATACAATTTTAAGTCACTATCCTATCAAATTATTACAACTTAATGAAAAGGTGGCATAATACATAAATATACCTTTTAACTTGGTTTCGAATCACATTTATGCCCTTCAACTTTGGGTATTCACAAGTAGACACTTAAATTTGTATAAAGTTGAACCAATAGACACACATGTTCTACATGTCATTTTTCGTCCTACGTGGTGTCCTAAGTGTATTTTGCCATGTAAGACTCATGTGTTTATTTATTTAAAAGTTAGATAGTTAAAGTGACTGTTTGTTCATTGTGAAAGTTGGACGTCAAAGTCAAAATTTAAAGCTAAGTTTAAGGATTAATATTTGTATTATGCCTAATGAAAAAAAGAATTTATATATATGAATTTTATTTTTGGCCAAAGTCATATGCGGCCACTCAAACTTGTCCCGATTATTCATTTAGACACCTCAGCTAGACGTACTACCTGTTGAACACCTCAACCACCCAGATTTGAACCGTACAATCATTTTTAATCACTTTTCATTAATTATGTGGGCGTGTTGTTAACCTCCCCACGTATATCTGACGTGATTTGAATGACCATTTAAAAAATACCACGTGTATCCGACGTGTATTTGTTAATGCCTAAATTGGGGAAAAAATCTCAAATCGTTAACTTTCACAGAACAGTTCTCTCTCTCTCTCTCTCTCTCTCTAACTTCACAATTTCTTTCGATTTCAAGCTCTCCATCTCGCGATTCATTCCAAATTGAAGTTCGATTGTTGTTTGATTCCTCTTCTTCGTGTTACGATCTATCCTCCTGTAAGTTTGATTTTTGTTTCTTTACATCATATCTTATATGAATTTCATAAAACTCTGGTTTTGTAAAAATGTAGGGTTTGCGAATATTCTGTCCATTCTTTACTATTACCAAAAAGTATGATTTAAAGCTTTGTTTTTTAGTTGTTTGTATGAGTATATTCCGTTAAATCTAGGGTTTGATTGATATTTTGTAGGGATAACAATTGACCATGGAGGAAATAATTTTACGAATATTTACCATGGTGGAACTTATCTGAGTTATCTGTCCCCACTTATATTGAAAACTGTGTGTCAGCACTCAGGTGTATCATCAAGGACCACTTTTCCATTTTGGAACTATTGTATTATACAAAAGAATTAGGGTTTAAAACTATTGGAGACTTTTATGTGAAAGATTTTTTGAATAAAAAAATAAATCCTAATTACAACTTACCAACATTTATTATACATTATTAAAGACTTAAAACATGAGGAAACTTTTGAAGTATATGTCTGTCATGTATTAGATAAACCCTTACTTGATATTGAGGTAACTATAGGATATCTAACTAATGGTGAAGATGGTGAGGCTGTTAACTTAGGTGAAGAAGGTGAGGCTTGTAACCTTAGTGGTGAGGGTGAAGCTGTTAACCTAGGTGGAGAAGGTGAAGCTTGTAACCTTGCTGGTAAGGGTGGTGAGGGTGAGCATGTTAACCTAGGTGGATATGAAGTGGATGATAACCTAGGTGGAGAAGATGCATCTGATTTCTTGAGTAGTGATTCAGATTTAGATATACCTTCAGAAGATGGTTCAGATATTGATGAGGAGAGCTGAGAGCTTTTAGAGAAGAAATAAAAAACAGAGAAAAAAGGCTACGAAATTTGAAGAAATACCAGTTGGAGAGGCTGGTGGTATAGATAGAGGCTTTGAGGATATTGAAAAGAACAAACCTGACAAATATGCAGGAAATTTGGGTGGAGATGAAGATTATATTGATAGTTCTGACTGTTGGAGTGATGATAGTGATGAACAACTAGATGTGGATGTTGTTAGGGGAGTAGACATACCTGCTAGAAGGAGAAGCAAAAAGGTTAGGTATGATGAATATTGTGAAGTGTCAATTTTTGAGCTTGGAATGGTCTTTGAAGGTGCAAATCGGTTCAGGAGAGTAGTGGCAGATTATGAGGTAGAGTATAGAAGACAGTTAAAGCTAAGACCTACTGAAAAACATAGAGTGAGGGTGAAGTGCAAAAATTTTAAGTAAGTGGTTGTTATATGCTTCGATTGACAGGGACTCAGGTGATTTCAGTGTGAAGAATTATCATCATGTTCATAAGTGTATTCCATTAAATTGAAATAAGTTGTGTAATTCTAAGTTTATTGCTAGAAAGTTTAAGGACAAAATTATTATCTCAACCATACATAAGGATTTGGGAAATTCAAGATTTGATTAGAAAGACATTGGGTCTTTATGTTGGTAAGACTCTTTGTTACAAGGCTAAACAGAAAATTATGAGGGAAGACATGGGTGATTGAAATCTGGAATTTTGCCAGATTGTGTGACTATGCAGATGTGATCAAACAAACCAATTCTGGAAGCTCTTGTTGGGTAAAAATTGATAAGGAAACTGAACCAGGGAAGAGCCTTTTTGTGTATTTTTATGTGTGCTTTCATGCATTTAAGCAAGGATAATTGGAGGGGTGTAAGAATATAATTGGATTTGACGGTTGTTTTCTCAAGGGAGCTTGTAAGGGTGAATTATTAGTTGCTGTTGGAAAGAATGGGAACAATCAAATGTATCCCATTGCCTGGGCTGTTGTGGATACAGAAATAAAACATAGTTGGAGTTGGTTCATAAGTTATTTAGTTGCTGATCTAAACTTGGGAATTGGTGAAGGTTTGACTGTGATGTCAGATATGCAAAAGGTATTGTTTACACAATTTCTTCTTTTTTAGTTTTAGTTTTACTACTTCAATTACTTATTTTGTATATACTTTTTGTTAGGGACTTATTCCTGTCTTGTTGGAGTTGTTACCAAATGATGAGAAAGGATGTGTGCTAGACATATATGGAGTAATTGACATGTTTACTGGAAAGGAGAAGAAAGAAGGAAACAGTTTTGGAGATGCTCAAAGGCCTCGTTTGAAGTCAAGTTTGGTGAAGAAGTTCATGCAATTTCTAAGCTAGGTAAGAAGGAAATAACAGAGGACTTACTACATTATGATCCCATAAACTGGTATAGAGCTTTTTTTCAAACTCATTCCAAGTGTGATGTTGTAGAAAATAACATGTTTGAGACTTTAAATTTCTGGATCTTAGCTGCTAGACATAAATCAATTATTACCATGCTAGAGGATATTAGGCATAAAATGATGAATAAACACATAGACATGATCAAATTTGCTGAAACATGGATATCAAACATTGCACCTATGGCAAGGGAAATACTAGAAAGAAACAAGGAGTATTCAAAGAACTGTAATGTTCAATGGAATGGGGTGGATGGTTTTGGGATTAGTGATGGTGAATACTCATTTGTTGTTGACTTGGAGAAGAAGCATTGTGAATGTAGGTTGTGGATGTTGAGAGGTATTCCTTGATCTCATGCTATTTGTGCTTATTATTACTTGAATCAAGATCCTGATCAACATGTAGAGAACGGTATATGAAGGAAACATTTCTCAAGGCTTACAATCATTCATCCAACCAATACCCAATATGAGAATGTGGCCTAAAACTACAAATCCATCAATAGAGCCTCCAAAACCAAGAAAAATGTCAGGCAGGCCTGGCAAGAAGAAAAGAAAGAGTAAGGATGAGCCCAAAAATGGGGAAAAAATTTCAGAAAAGGAGTAAAGATGACATGTTCCATTTGCAAGAAAACTGGTCATAACAAAGATGTGTGTGCAAGAGTAAGTAATACTAGTTATATTCACATTTGTAAATTGCTTAAAGTTTATAATCATATGTTTTATTTGTGGTGACATAGTATGGGAGGGGGAGCACTTCTCAACCTATAAGTCAAGGAAACAACCAACAAAGTTATTCTCAAACAAGAGTAAGATTTGCTTTACATATTCATTTGACTTAATTTCCATTTAGACAATTATTCATATGTACTTATTTTTGTTCAACGGGTTAGAACAAAGTTCTATTTGTCCTGATACCTGTGTTGTGCCAAGAACTACCCAAACAACAGTAAGATTAGATAATGGATAGCCTTTAAAAATTCAGTTGCATTTTAAGTTTGTTCTACAAGTTTTCATCTATCCTTAGTTATGTTATATTTGGGAGGTCCATCACATTCTAATTTCAGAATCACATATATAACTACACAATCAAGTCAACCAACTTCTATTTGCGATGACACAACATCTGTACCAAGACCTGCTCAAAATAGGATTCAAGTTGAAACTGGAAGGGGATTGGGAAGAAAAAAAGTTAATGCAAGAGGAACCCCATTTGTTACAGAAATAGATAGTTCTTATAGTCAATTGCCACCTTTATCAGGTCACAAGAGACCATACAGTTTTGCCTCATTTGCTGCTGCTACTGGAGAAAACAGAAGGCCTGCCTGCAACTGGTTTTGGTGTTTACTCTAATCCTACAACTGGAGCCCAAGTACTTAATGTATGTTCACTTAACATGTTTACTCTGTTTTAGTGTATATTTTATAGCCTTATAATCTAACCTTATTTTACACTTTCTATCTTATATTGCAACCTGGTACATCAACTGAGAAGATTATATGTGGGCCAACAACATTGAAGAGTGCTTCACCAACCAATATAGACATTGATTTTAAACCCCGTAGCCTAAAATGGAAGGGAAAAGATGCAGTCAGCACCTCACAGTTACAACAAATGAAAGCTAAAAAAAATGAAATTAGTTCATTTGGGAAGTTGTTATGATTTTGGCCCATGTTAAAAAGGGTGTCTATTTGAAAATAATTTACTCTTTAGTTTATTGGAACACTCGTCTAATGTATTTTTGAACATTGTATTTGTGTTAGCAAGACTATGTATTTTGTAAGACAATGATTTTTTATTACCTCTCAATGCATTTGTGTTATGTATTTTTCAATCATTATTTTGTGTTATGTATTTTTCAGTCATGCATTTGTGTTATTAGCTCACTTTTTTAACAACAACTACATTACCTTTTAATGCATGCCTTGTGTTTTTGTCAATAAGACTACTGATCAATTCAATTCAACATTGATCAATTCAATTCAATTTCAGAAAAAAAATAATTAAAACACATGGCTAGTGATCAATTCAATAGTGATCAATTCAACTCAAACTTCCAATTTCATACAAAATATGAAGGCCATATACCAATTAAAACATCACTAATTGATCTAAAATAGTTACCTAACTACTGCAAAACTAAATAATTAAGTACTATAATCCTGAACTACTATCAACTACAAAATATTAAAGAACCATTTAATAGTTAGTAGACAAAGAAAAACAATCACAACTCGGTTAAATTTGACATTTTTCCAATCCCTTTGTAGTTTAACTTTCTTAAGCTTCTTGTTCAATACCATCAATTTCACTTCACTTTCATTCAATTGAAATTTCAAAGAATCTTTTTCTTCTTCAAGCTCTTTACTTTTCTCTTTAGTCTATCAATCGGATTTTGACCGTCTATGAGTTCATTGAGGACGATTCATCAACATTTTCAAGCGACGAATCAATCCATCTAAAATATTCACATCCACCATTTTCCTACAATCCGTATAACAGTAGTAAGGCGTAATAAATATACAAAAATGTTGATTTTTCAAATAGTACAACAAGAATAGTTTTTGTTCGAAAAATAACAAACCTTTGATGCTTTGCATCCAAAAAATCGACGACCTGAGTTCAAAGGAGTCCTCGAAGTTTTCAGTCGATAATAATAACCACACTTGCATATATCAACATTCTCGATATTCACTGATATTTGCGACATTTGATAAAAGAGAATTGATTTAGAGAAGAAGAGAGAAACTTGGATATTTAGAGAAGAAGAGAGAAACTTGGAGATTTAGAGAAGAAGAGAGAATTAGAGATTTAGGGTTCTAAATGGATTTTGGGGAAGAGGAATTGGGGATTTCACTTCAACGTTAACATTGAAGTATAATATTAACGTTGGTGCCATGTAGGCAGGGTAAAAAATGAGAGAAAAACAAATTCACGCACTCCATTTGCGTGAATCACAAACAATTTGCCATGTAGGCAAAAAATGATTGCACGGTTCAAATTTGGGGTGATTGAGGTGTTCAATAGGTAGTACGTCTAGTTGAGGTGTCTAAATGAATAATCGGGACAAGTTTGAGTGGCTGCATATGACTTTGGCCTTTATTTTTAGTATCAAACATAACTAGAAAAAGAAAATATTATAAAAACATTATGTGCGGCAGGTCTATGCAAGGCGAGGCGGGGCGGATTAAGAATGTTGTGGGTTAAGCTCAATCCGCCCACCCCGCCCTACACCGCCCCATTGTCATCCCTAATTCCCTATGCATATTTTATTCTAGAAAATTTCACACCTCTCTTGCCTCCGTCAATTTTTTCACCCTTCTCTTTCTTTCATTCCATTTTCATATTTTTAACCATTGATTCAATCTGTTCATATGGTTCACCACCAATTCTATCATACCTTTTACCATTATTGACGTTAGCTTTTGGTTCATCTCCAATATTATATTGCTTTTCGAGATCGATGGGAAGCCCTACGCTTAATAAATTGGTTATAGTGTTTGATAGTTTGTCAATTATAGGTTCAGAATCGCCTTTTGAGTTCACTCAATCTCCTGTAAACGAAGGTTTAAGAGACGACAAGAAAATCGCGTGTGAAAACAATGAATGTGTTTGTCATTAATTCAATACATGCATTCGTTAAAAATGTGTATTAGTTATGATTTTCAAACTTAAATCTTTAACTTTAAGTAGTTGTTTTCATATTCATTAATGTTTGAGGTTTGTGTATAATACCAAAATTTCAGTCATTATATACCCCCTATTTTTACCAATATTTGTGCTTATTTTACCACAAGTACACCAATTGTGTACGTGAATATTTTTTTAGTATTACTCCAATTTTTTTACGTTAACATTGTGTGTTAATTCTGCTTTCAAAACCAAACTCCTTTACTTTAAGTAGTTGTTTTCATATTCAATGTTTGGCGTTCGTATATAATACCAAAATTTTAACGAATATTTTTGCTTATACTTGCTTTTTTACATCAATACTACGTAATTAAGTTTTTTTATTCAAATAATTGAAGAATACATCACAGGGTTGGATTTCATGTGGGTTTGAATTCACTGTGATAGGTTTGTATATAACACAAAGATTCAATCATAAATTATAGCATCAATTTTTCGAACATGTTGTATTGTATATTTTCAACTAGAGATGCAACATTGTATACCAAACACGAGAAGGTAAGCATGTGCTCCAAACACGAGAATACCAAACGATATGACAATTAAATCACCAATAAACTAATCAATAATAACCAAAGTTGGATAAATGTACATTTAGCATTCTTAAAAAATTTTGCAACAAAACATCAACAAAAATTATTGAAAATAATACATCTTGATTAGCAAATCTGGGACAAGTCTTTTTGTTATGTTCTAACGTACCACATTTACTATAAGTGACTTTACGCCTCTTGAATTTTTCTTTGTTGAATCCCTTTTTACGATTGTTACGCACATATTGCTATGAATCTTTATTGACCACTCACAAGATATTTCATATCTAAATAAAAGATTGTCGTGTCCACGACCAATTGAAAAGCAATAGCAGTAATTAAGCCTTCATGTTTGGACTTTGGTGTTTGCATCATATATCACTCCTTCAATAACATAATCAACGTATCGACCTGTTTTAGATCAAAACTTATTTGTAGTCAATCTAGTTAAACAAAATGGTGATTTCAATGTATTCAAATTAAACAGTTTGATTTAAAATTGATCACTTTCACCAAATAATTTATCAAAAGAGAATCAATATGTACACTATCGTTATGTTAAAAAAAACACTCCAAAAAAATAAAAATTATAGCGAACTAGCAGTGCATCATTTTCACTAATTAAAAGCGATTCCACTTTCGCCAAATATATATCAAAACACATAATCATTAGACATGCTTTTTAAACCAAATAATCTACTATGTTTAAAAAAAACCCAACTCTACATGACACCAAAAAAATCAGAATTACATTTAACTAGCACTGCATCATATACACTAATTAAAAACGAACTCTTTCACCAAATAAATTACCAAAACACATAAAAAATTATTATGTTTTCTAAATTAAATAATCTACCACAGTAAAATGAACATATACACCATCATTATGTTAAAAAAAAAACTCACTCTGCATGACACAAAAAAAAAAAACATAATTACTAGCACGGCATCATTTACACTAATTAAAAACGATTTCTTTCACCAAATAAATTGGGTAAATCACATCAATATGTTATATTAAAAAAATATTTATTATTTACGGGGATACAATTTTTCTAACTTAATATAGCATTTTTTTGGAATAAAAAAAATTATACAATAAAAGCTTATCTATCTTCGTTTCTTTCCCTTTTTCTCTGTCATTTTCTCTTTCTTCCTCCTCCTCGTCTTTTCATTTAAAAGACTATCCTCAAATTAATTTTTGCCCATATTTTGCGATTTTCACCCAAAGATATGATGCGAAGAGGAACAAAAAGACCAAAAAAATGTACAAAATCATGTTGTCAAATAGAAATTTCAAATATTTAAAATTACCGTAGCAAGAATTCACCACTAATGGTCATTATAAAGTTTCAAATTTTGAATTCATTATTTGAGTTTTACGAATTTGTGATTAGTTTGGCTAGATCGTTCCTACAAATAATTTAAAATATGTTTGGAGCTTATATCTCAATATTATGACGATTTGATTAAGTTTAAAATTGATCTTAGGATAATACTAGATTGAATCTCAAAAAATGATGAAGTTTACGAAATTGTATCACAATTATATTAATATTGTATTAGATGTGTTTTATAATTATATTAAAATTATATTAAAATCATTAATAATACATTTATAATACATATTGCAAATTTCACTCTCTTTCTAGTGATATCAACTAAAATAACATAGGTAACATACTTGTAATACGTTTATAATGCATGAACAATGCATTTGCAATACATATTGCAAAAGCATAATACATATATTGGACCCTAAACTAGGGTACAAATTTTAACTTTGACCTCCAACTTTCATAACGCACAAACAGACACTTTGACTATCCAACTTTTAAATAAATAAACACATGATTCCTACATGACACAATACACGTTGAACACCACGTATGACAAAAAATAACATGTAGGACATGTGTGTCTATTTGTTCAAATTTATACAAGTTTAAGTGTCTACTTGTGCACTCCCAAAGTTGAAGAGCATAAATGTTATTCGAAACAAATTTAAAGGACATATTTATGTATAATGCCTATTGCAAACATCACTCTTTTTCTTAGTGATACAAATCAATATAATTTATAAGACACATATAATATATGCTTTATTCATGAATAATACATTTATAATACTTATTTTATACTTCACCCCTTTCCTTGTGATACCAACAAGAATGATTTTAGTAACACACTAATAATATATTTATAAGACATATTGCACGATATATTTTAATACATATTGCAACCGTTACTCATTTTCTTAGTGATACAAATTAAAATAATTTATAAGACACATATGATATAAGTTTATTCATGAGCAATCAATTTACTATTTGCAAACTTCACTCTCTTCTTAGTAATACCAATCAAATAATTCAGCTAACACACTTATAATACATTTATAATACATGCACAATACATTTTTAATACATATTGTAAACATCACTCATGTTCTAAGTGATAAAAATAAAAATAATTTATAACACATATAATACATGTTTTATTCATGAATAATACAAGTTTAATTCAGTATATAGACTATTCTCTCGTCTTTCCTTAATTACGTTGTTCATTGATTTTTAATTCTCTTTTCTAATTCAACTTTGATATTGTGTAATACACTTTTAATTCAAATTTACTTCATTTGTAGTTTGTTGGTTGATTTTTTACTAGTGGATTACTTGTTTAAAACATTATTAATACGCGTTTAATCCATTCTGTAGATCACTATCAGCTCCTTCACAAGTTACATCTTTATTCATGCGTAATTCTATCTTCTAATTCAACATTAGTATTTGTATAATACCTTTTTAATACAAGTTAAATTCATTTTGAAGTTTATTTGTTGATTTGATACGATTTAATTACTTGTTCAATTCATTATTGATACAAATTTTATTCAGTTTACAGATCATAGAATTCTCTTTCATTTTATACATTAATATTCATGTTTAATTCTCTTTTAATTCAACTTTAATATGTAGGCAATACATGATTAATTCAAATTTAGTTTATTTTACAGTTAATTATGTCACTTCACTTGTAACAAAGATAGAATCATATCTTCAAATCTCACTTTCTTCTACAAATATACATTTCGAAATGAGGAAGTATTAGCCACAAAGATGACATCATATCTTCAAATCTTCATTTATTCAAACCATCATATCTTCAAACATTCATATTGTAATATATTCAATAAATATTTATACTTTCAAATCTTCATATATTTTTAAATCTTCATATTATCAGGTATGAACACAATTATTTGTATAACCTTCACTATAAGTCGACAACACAAAAACAACAAATGAAAAACTAACTGACTTCTTCACTAAACTAAGGAATTTCAATTCTTGTCTTTGTGAAAATTTCCTAAACTTTTCTATAGATGTTCAGCCAATGATAAAATCTGATGTTCAGCCAATGATAAAATCCTAACTTTTTTTCATAATATGGAAAGGTAAAAGAAGAGAACATGTGATCAATTTACACTATTAGATCATGTATAAAGTTTACAAATGGGTTTCTAGGGTCAAACCGAGGTGTTTTACAATTGTTGTTTTTCAGCCAATAGGATTATTTTGAATTTTGTGACCTTTCTTCATAAACAAAACATCCCCATATTCACAATTAGTTTTTGCAACTTGAAAAAGCACATTCAAGAACTCTTGCAAAGGCTTAGAAAATCAAGGAGAAGAAATATTCAACAACAACAGAAGCTCAAGTGAACATTGTGTAGTTGTTTGGGAATACTTCCTTTCAATCATACATTGTAAACTGATCCTAAAATTATAAAGGAATCAATGTAGTTTGATCTAAAATTCTAAGTTAGTTAGTTGAACTAATTTAGTGGGTAACCTTTATGTTGCTTAGAAAATTCTAAATCATTAGTAGGTTAGTGGTTTAGTGGGCAATCTTTGAGATTGCTTCGAAAATTTTAAGTTGTCTAGAGTGATATCTTAGTGGGTAGAGTAACATCTACTTAGGATCATCAAGCAATAGAGTTATTGCTTGTTGGTGAGATTAAAAAAATTTTCTCACATTTTGTGTAACCGATTTCCTTTTGCTTGTGAAGATTAGTGAAACGATTGTGAAAATCCTGTGAGACCAGTCGTGATTTTACTCCCTTGAGCAAGGAGGTTTCCACGTAAAGCTCCTCTGTTGTTAAACTGCATTTACTTTTTCCTATATCATTATTTGTGTATCAAGGGACCTGGTCCATTGACTGATAGTGGACGAACATATTCTAACAAGTGGCATCAGAGCGGGTACTCTCTATCTAGTTAATACCAAGAGAGTGATTCCTATTCTATTCGACCTCCTCGATTCAATGGTCACTTCTATAGCAGGTGGAAAGTTAAAATGTACGACTTTCTTATGGCTGAAGACAGTGAACTATGGTACATTGTCTTGGATGGTCCCTTCATTCCCATGATTGAAGATAAAGATGGTGAAATCACTAGGCTTGTTCCAAAGCCTAGGCGCAAATATGATGAAGCTAATAGGAAGAAGATTGAAAAGGGATACAAAGCAAAGAAGCTTCTTGTCTGTGGTATAGGACCTGATGAGTTCAATCGTGTCTCAGCTTGTGAATCTGCAAAGGAGATCTGGGATTGCTTAAAAACAGCCCATGAAGGAACTGAACAAGTAAATGAGTCAAAGATTGATATACTTACCTCTCAGTATTAAAAGTTCAAAATGAGAGAAGGTGAAACTATTCATGAGATGTTCACAAAACTGTCATCAATCACAAATGAGTTGAGAAGTCTTAGAGAACCTATCAGTATGAGCAAGCAGGTCAGGAAAGTGCTTTGAATTCTTCCCAAGTCTTGGGAAAGTAAGGTAGATGACATCACTGAAGCAAAGGATTTGAAAGTGTTAACAAAGGATGCTCTCATTGGAATCTAAAGACCCATGAGATGAACCGAAGTTATGATCAGTCAAAGAAGGAAGTCAAGAAAGATAAGTCCTTAATAATAAAATACAAATCTTAATAGGACTCCAGTAATGATGATGATATGGTATATCTTATCAAGAGGTTTCAGAAGATTGTGAGGAAAAACATAGGTTTTAGAAAGGGAGCAAATGTTCCACGAACTGCCACTCAAAATGATACTTGTCACAAGTGTGGAAAGGCTGGACATTTTATAAGAGAGTGTCCCTTACTCAAAGCTGAAAACAAAGAATATCACCTGGTACTCGATAAAAATGATCAGAAAGTTGTTGCTGAGTATGTGGTAAAGAAAGACCTTGTTGCATGGGGTGATTCTTCGAGTGATTCAGAAGACCTTGATGAACCAAATAATGTGTCAATGGTGGTGGTTCATGAGGATTAAACCATATTCAATGAGATGTTTGCTTTCATGGCTCATTCAGAGAATGAAGATGATGAGGATAAGGTAACTCTTCTTGATTTGAAACATGATCTGAATACCTATTCTCTTACAAAATTGAGAACATTAGCAAATGTTATGGTTGATTAAGTGATTGAGTTAACTTCTAAAAGAGATACCATGAATTTTGAGTTTGAAACTTTAAATGAAAACAGAGATAAAATGGGTGAGAAAATGTTGAAAATTGAAGGCAAAATGATTGTTCTAAAATCTGAAAAAATAGAACTCAAAAACCAATTGTATCTGATGATGGAGAAGTCTGAAAAACTGAAAGGAAAGTCTACTAGTTTACATGTTGAGCTGGAGGAAAAACTGAAAACCACTGAGGATATTGTCAAACTTTATGATGACCTTGCAAATTCTCTTAAATGGACAAAATCTTCTAAGATGCTTTCCAATGTGACAAATCAAAGCAACTACAACAAAAGGGGTTTAGGAAGCTTGAATATTACTCCTCCTTTCAATCCTCACAGCAAATATGTTTTTGTGTCAGATAATTTGTTGTGTCTTCACTGTGGTAGAAATGGACATTTAAAAAGGGAATGTACAGCCTGGAGAGAGTCACATGAAAGATTCTCAAATTATACAGAAAACAAAAGGATTTCAAAAGGGGGACCTGGTCCTGTCCAAAAGCCCTTTATCAAAAAGAGTCTAAAATTACCTCACTGAGCAAGAAACACTTTGATTACTCCTTTATCTGCCTTCTGGGAACTCAAATTGAAATGAGTTCCCAAGTCTAATAAGTGATTCTTGTTGCAGTTGAGTAAGAGGAGGAGCAGTCAATGTTGTTAAATGGATAGTGGATGCTTCAAACATATGACTGGATATACAAAAAACTGCCTCTCGCTCAAGGCACTTCAAGGTGGAGGTGTCTCTTTTGGTGATGGAAAGAAGGGGTAAAGTGGGGAAATCTCTTGAAGAATCCATTGACAATGTGTACCATGTCAGTGGGCTGAAGTATAGTCTTTTGAGTGTTTCTCAAATTTGTGAGAAAGGGAAAAAAGTAAAGTTTACATCTGAGGAGTGTACTGTAGTCAATCTGACTACAAAAAAGTGATAATCATATCTCAAAGATGTAAAAACATGTAGGTGGCAAACTTAGAAACATCTCACGGAGATGATCTGACATTTCTAAGTGCTCAAAATGAAAATGTTGATCTGTAGCATCGAAGACTAGGTCATGTGAGCTCCTCTCTATTGAATAAGTTGATATCTAAGGACCTAATACTAGGTATGCCAAAACTGAAATTTTGTGAAAGTAAAATATGTGAAGCATGTGTCGAAGGAAAACATGCAGGTAACTCATGTGGTGTAACTCAGGTGCAGGTACCAGTGTAACTCAAGGACCTTGTAAAAGTACCTGGTCCATGGTGTAGGAAACTAAGGAGTGTGTCTACTCGACAGGGGGAAGAAATGCAGGTATTGGTGTATAATTTGTCATCATCAAAAAGAAGAAAAATGTTATTTGGAGTTTTGATGATTTGAAAAATTGAAAGACCTTGTGAAGAGACATGATTCATTGTGCAAATGTACATGCAACTGCGAGGTCTATATCGACAGGGGAAAGGAAACATGGAAGAATATGTAAGCACTGGTGTACAAAATGGTGTTAAGGTAAGGTATGAGATAAATGGTGTTATCACTGCTGGAAGAAGACATGGGTCATGCTGAGAGGATGAATCAATGCCAGCTACCTGAAGAGGATCTGGTCCTACCGACAGGGGGAAGGAATTGAACAAGTTTGTCATCATCAAAAAGGAGGGAAATGCTATGTTGATATTTTGATAAGTTGACAACTTCGAGATGATGAAACTCCAATTACCCCAAGAATTCTTGTTGATAGGGGGAATTGGTGAATATTTTTGTCATCATCAAAAAGGGGGAAAATATTATTTGTAGTTTTGATTATTTGACAAACTCAGGGACCTTATGAAGGAACTTGGTTCTTGGTTATATACTTTTTGGCTGCCAATTGGAGAAAGTGCAAAAAGTTGGTGCACAGTCTCCAACAGTGGTAGAAGTGGCAGACGCACCAGAATCCTCAGTCAATGGGAGTGTTTTACATTTTGTGACCTTTCTACATAAAAAAAACATCCCCATATTCACAATTAGTTTTTGCAACTTGAAAAGGCACATTTAATAACTCTTGCAAAGGCTTACAAATCAATGAGAAGAAATATTCAACAACAACAGAAGCTCAAGTGAACATTATGCAGTTTTTTGGGAATACTTTCTTTCGATCTTACATTGTAAACTGATCCTAAAACTATAGAGGAATCAATGTGGTTTGATCTGAAGTTCTAAGTTAGTTAGTTGAACTAATTTAGTGGGCAACCTTTGTGTTGCATAGAAAATTCTAAATCATTAGTAGGTTAGTGGTTTAGTGGGCAATCTATGAGATTTCTTAGAAAATTCTAAGTTGTCTAGAGTGATAGCTTAGTGGGTAGAGTAACATCTACTTAGTCTCATCAAGCAATAGAGTTATTGCTTATTGATGAAATTAAAAACTTTTTCTCACATTTTGTGTAACCGATTTCCTTTTGCTTGTGAAGATTAGTGAAACGATTGTGAAAATCCTGTGAGACTGGTCGTGGTTTTACTCCCTTGAGAAAGAAGGTTTCCACGTAACACTCCTCTGTTGTTAAACTGCATTTACATTATGCTATATCATTATTTGTGTGTCAAGAGACCTGATCCATTGACTGATTGGACGCACAGATTCTAACATTACCTTTTTAAATTTTGATGATATTTTTGGATGATTTTAATCCTAGTTTGTAATTTTGACGGGTGTCTTTGGAATTACTTTAGTGAGTACTTTCCATTCTTGATAGTTGAGAATCGTTTCGGGGCTTTTGATAAAGAAAAAACAGCAGTTAAGTGATTTCAAGTATAGATTCGTGACTTGAGGTATGTTTGACTTATATTTCTTTCAGACTGGATTGGATTACCATGCCTATAGACTAGAGTATGAAATGGGATTGTATTTGAGATTGAAATTTTTAATTATGGTATATTTAGATGCTCTAGATATGAGAATATTCCCTCATCACTTTAATTAAGTAGTTAGGATATATACATAATATATTTGTTTCTTTCCTTATTTACATTATCTGTAACAGCTATTTAAGTCCATCAACTTGAGGGAATAATAAACAATTCAATTTCCCATATCTCTTCTTTTTCTTCTTCTAATTTCTCATAAATATTAGAATTGTTGAGTTTATTATTTTATCCATTTTAGGGATAATTTATATTGTTTTTTTACCTATGTAGGGCTTATTTAAGTTGGTTTCCTCGTGCTGGGGCATATTTGATGTTGGTTCATTGAGGAGGTCTATCAGTGTTGTTTCCCCCATTGAAGAAGTTTTTATGACATTATTTCTTTGAGAGCATGTTTTTTGTGAAATTTTTTAAGGTATAGATTGAAGTTGATTATTCCTGCATGTTTAACTTGAAATGATTGAGTTAGGGGCTTTAGCTGATCTTATCATTTCTTAAAGTGACATGAATTTCAAATGATAAATTCATCTTTCGAAATCTCTTCTGCCACTATTTTTGCCATGTATTATGTGTATACCATGATTTACTAAGTTTTGGAAAATTCGAGCTCTTTTATGCGTTCCATTGAATTAATATTATATACTTATTGTTGGTTTTATTAGCATTCATCCTCATTATTTTATAAGTTTTTTCATGGAAATTTGAGAAAAATGTTGAATTATATAACACCTCACAAATTAGACTCATAATTGACATCAGAAAATCACCAAAATCAATGAACCACGACAGGGTTCATAGACATAAAAGGGACCACAATCCATCGACCTGCCTGTGAATTCTCACCCAACCAAGAACTAGTGGACCACAGGACCCTTCACGGGCTGTGGACCACTACACGGGCTGTACTGGTGCTTGTGGAAGGGATACATGACCTCCCAAGCTCAGGCATCAATCAGACCATAGAGCCCTCTATAGGTCGTGGTGAGGCTCATCAATCTTTACCACTAGACCTCAGCCTAGGTGAAAAACCAAAAAGACCTTCATAGTCTGTGAAGTGGATGCTAGAGGGGAGTGGCCAGGACCCAGTAACCACTGGACCAAGCACCACAACCAGCTTGATGGTCTGTGGTCCCTGTGATGGTTCATTAGAGGGGTATGGTCAGTTGCGTCAGACTTTTTAAGTCGGGGTTTATTTGGTCTTTTCCTTATTCGTTGGACCCCAAACTACGTTGTTCAACCAATAAACTATGTAGTTTTGGTCAGTTTGAGTCTACTGACTTAATTAGAACGTACCTTAATCAATCATTCACCTAAATCAAGTAAAACTAGCGCAAAAAGAAGAGAATTCAGGCGATAACTTTCTCGAGAACATGCAACAAGGTTTCTCCATTTCTATTCTCAAAATCAAAATATTTCTCCGAAAAAACGTCAACAAACATGTGGAATTGCACTAGTGGGTTCATTTCACCCATTAGGTCCCTAGAGTTCAATTAGGTTCTTGATTCCCTTAATTATTCTTAGATCTAGGGTTTCTAGAACTTCAGATTATTGCTATGATTTAGTTGTTAGATTAATCTTAATCAAAATATTGTGTTTTTGTACTATCTTGCTCAATACTTGCATGAATTCAACACCCTAGTTATGTAGATTCTTTTGGTTCATGATTTACACTTGCTAGGCTAGTTTTTAGATATACATGCATCAATTTACAAATGTTTCATTATCAGTTCTTAATGTTGCATTTTCAGTTAGCATGTGAGAATCTTGAGCTATGCAGTTATTTAAGTTATTTTGTATTTTATACATTCTATTGGGAGTAGACTTAATACCGAGTTGGACTAGGCTCAGTCACCCTTATAGTCCCTGAAACTACGTGTGCCACAAGTTAAGTCCCTTTTGTGGGCATTATACTTAGTGATCACACCAGTCACACCTCTATACCCTCGGCAAGGTATATTGTTGTCCTCTGGATGGGGTGTATACATCGGACTCTACAGTTAGCTCATGTGGTTTTATGTCGGTAAATAATAGCTTCTACAATCAGATTCTACTCTATTCACCAGGGTTACCATTTATATTTTCAATATTCAGTTTCAGCATGTTATGTACTTGGTCATTGCACTTAGTTTAGTTACATTCAGTATATCTCAATGTCTTTATCATGTTCAGATTATGACATTGCTCTATATGCTATATTCAGTTACATGTTTGTTCCACTTTATTCTATCCTGCATGTCAGTTTCCTTCAAGTATTGACACATATCTGCGCTAAATCTTCTCGTGATATAGGTTCAGATCCTCATCATCCAGATCACGCATATATCGGTTCCAAATTTCCAATCAGGAGTATCGGTGGTGAGTCCTCATTCTTCAGGACGATATATATGATTCTTTGTATTTCAGTCTTTCATTTTAGTTTTAGTTTTTACTAGAGTTATTTAGGGGCATGTACCAAGATCTCTAGTAAGTTAGAGGCTTATTTCAGACATAGACAGATTCAACTCTTGTATTTGAGTTTTAGTTCAGTGTCTTAAGATCTTCTCAATATTTATATATTCAAACTTAGATTGGACATATTATTTCAATTTCTCTTATATTTAAGCTTTGGCACATTATTTCTTATTTCAGTAATCTTTTAGTATGCTTATGATACGCCATATATAGGTAAGCTTGGGGTCATTCGTGATCCTGGGTCTCATGTTTACGTCAAGAGAGTAGCCTCGGGGCATGAAAAATTACTATGATAAAGAAAGAGAAACATTGGTATAGGGTGGTGAGTGGACGAGATATTGCAATACTGATATATGGTATATGGATTGTGATTCTTCCATGAGTCATTGTCTTAGGATCCCACAACACCTATTTACCTCGAGTCACTTCGTCCCGAGCTCCCCCCCCCCCTTCCCCGCCTCGAGGCACTAAGGGAAAATCAAATGGGTATTGAAATTCAAATTTCTTGGAAAATAAGGTTGGGGCAACATATTTATCTAATTCTCAACGGTAAAAATCTTGTTATATATGCTTTGGAACGATCATTTATATTTTCGTTGTCGTCTTTTGCTCCTTCGGTTATAAACCAGTTCTATAAGGTATAGACACAAAAATTGATGAAGCTATAACAGTCCTCCCCCCTATCCTTGAGGAACCACCCCCCAAACCCCCAAAGGCACAGTTCCCCGCACCTCGAGCGTCCATCACCCACCCTGCCTCGAGGCATCGCACCTCGAGCTACCTCCATCCACACTGCCTCGAGGCACCGCCCCAGATCCCTCTACCCACCCCCATATCGAGGCACCACACCTCGAGGCCCCCTTCCACCCCTTTCTTCGAGTCTCCGCGCCTCAAGGCTCCTAACCCCATCTCGAGGCACAACACCTAGAGGCCCACACACCACACCTCACCGCCCTAAGTCCCCGCACCCACCCACCCACCCCGCCTCAAGACGTCGCACCCCGAGGCCTCCGAGGTGTCGTACCCCATGACTACTCCGCCTCGAGGCACGCCCTCACCCCTACAGGAGGGAAAAATGGTAGTTTCCGCAAAAAAAAAAAAAGAAAATGACCGACCAGATCATTACAGTGCTCATGCTTGCACTTTAGGGTAAAGCAGTTTTTTCATAATAGGATTGAATAGCTCCTAGTGATGGAGGTCAAAGAAAATTAGAAAAATGATCCCATGTTGCTCCAGTTAAAGGAAGAAGTTCATAACCAAAAGGATATGATGTTTGAACAAGGGGGAGATGGTGTATTGAAGGTAAGAGTCCTTCTCTCGTTTTAGATTCAGCACTAATGCTTCTATTTGAGTGTTTTATTTCCCTCATAATGTCTATGCCTTTGTTTTCCTTCTAACGGTTGTTATCTCAAAAGAAGTTCAGTTCAATAAGTAAATTGAGTTTGCTATTCAGTTCACGAGGAATGACCATAAAGGGCGATATTATAGCACCTCATGTCTATGACAATAAGTAGTGTTTGTAGCTATCACTTTGTTTAGTAGAACATAGTTGGGAGTGATCAAGTAAACTCCAAATGGAATAACTCATTTATTTTCTCAGACCTAAAAGTTTGATATAATTTCAATAGATTTATATAATGAGTCGTATGTTGGTTCGACAAATAAAAGCAAAGGAGATAGAAAAATCTTCAATGAGGCAACCTAATGTTAATAATTTGAGGTGATTAATTAGGTTGCCTAAATGAATAAAAAGATGAATGAGAAGTCATCCCAATTTCTTAGGTACAAACATAATATAGTTTTTATTTATTTATAGATGTCAATTATGCAAAGCAATAGTCCCAAATAAGTTTGATGAATGAATAATAATAAAAAATAAAAGAAACACACCTAGACTATAGATTCATAGAGGACAAATTTACAATATGCAAACAAAAATTAAGTAACTTCATTTTTCTATCACTTATTTTTCTTTCTTTTTTTTCTTTTTTTCTTTTTTTGTTTTGTAGTAACCCCACATCATGGTTCAATTTATCCTCCACCATGACAAAAAAAAATCATATACCCAAAGTATATATAGTCATGCAATATGCATCCAATATAATCAAAATTTCCATATTATGATCATGAGCTTATCAATCAAAAATATATTTTTTATCTTGAAGTATGCATATTGTCAACTTCATTACTTGCAACATTAGAGCTGAAATCACCTTTATCTTTGACTTCATCAATCCTTTCAACTGCCTCTTTAATATCCCATCTCTTCTCCACATCAGCCTCACAACAACTTAGTCCAATTTTCAACAACTTCATCATTTCACTCTCACAATCTTTTGTTCCTTTCATTTCTTTATCAAACACTTCTTTCTCTGATGATTCACCCCCAAGAGTAGTATTCACCCATGTTGCTAAATCATCGCTATCTTGTGTCCCTTTGCCTAAAAGATTTGAAGGGAATTTTCCAGTCAAGATCTCAAGGATTAACATACCAAGTGTCCAAACATCAGTTTTTCTATTGACTTTGCCTGATTGTTTCAACTCTGGTGCTTTGTATGAGATCATGTGTTCATGTGCATGTTCAACATTTACTACTGGTAGTAAAGCATAGTCTGTGAGAACTGCCTCAAAGTTTTCAGTTAGAAGAACATTTGAAGACTTGAGGTGACCATGAGGTGATGTTAAGCTTGGTAGCTCATTGTAAAGATATAATATTCCTTTGCTTACTCCTTTCACAATTTTCAAACGAGTTGGCCAATCAAGACTTTGGTTACCACGTGATTTGCTATTACCTGAAAAATCAAGAAAAATATTATTATTAGTTGTATATTGACTTGACATATGGATTAAGAAGAAGTTTCCAACATTAGTTGTATATTGACTTGACACATGGATTTAGAAGCAGTAAATGAGAGGGACTACACATATTAAATATAAGTCATTTAAATATTAAAAAAATGAATAGTATTTAACAGCAAAGGTAAAATAGACATAAAATGTAAATTATTCATTGGTTTATAAACTGGAAAAGTACGGTTGGACATCCCAATATACTAAGTGTATTTAAGTGAAGTACAAAATTTAAAAAAAAATAAAGAGTTATTGTGATAATAAACATAGTAGGTAGGGAACTTACTAAATATAGAAAATGACGCACTTCATAGAACAAAACAAGAGCGAGTTAAAGTAAGACATTTAAATTGGGACGGAGGGAATAATTAATGTTTTATATTTTTAGTTGGTTTCAAAAAGAAAGTTTCTTTCTTCTTCTTCTTCTTCTTTTTTTAAAATTTTTTATTCCAATGATATTTTTCAGACCACAACATTAAATTAAAGGATATTCTACTACATTTTAAGTATAAAGGTATTTCTTTTTATTCTTAAACTGCATATCAAGTTAAAACGAGACAAAGAAATTGACGAGAGTAGAGATATAGGTACCATGAAGATAAACAGCAAGGCTGACATTGTTGACATACTCAAAGACAAGAAGTTTCTCCTCTTTCCTATAATAGAAAGCAATAACAGGAAGCAAGTTCTTATGACTCAATCTTCCAAGCCTTCTCATATGTTCATGGAAATCTTCTTTACCAACTTTATTCATATGTCTAAACCTCTTAACAACCATGACAGGGCCAGTACTAAGTGCAGCTTTGTATGTTGAACCAAACACTCCACTTCCTAATACTTCAGCAGAGGCTTTCAACAAATCAGGCAAGTCAAATTTCTCAATGTCATCTTTCAAGAATAGAAGTTTTTGTCCAGCAACTTCAGCTCTTTTACCGCCATCATTACAAGCGCGATCAGGAGTAGATGCAGCTGATGATTGGCCTTGTTCCATTTTGTTTAGATGATCATGAGATTGAGGGATTAGTTTTTGGTCTTGACTTGTTGGTGAGGAAGAAGTTAATGATGATCCTCCAAGTACTACTTCTTGTTGATGATTCTTGTTGCGACGATTGATCAGAACAAACACAATAATGCCTATCACTACAACTACTATAACCACAATAAGGGCAATCTTCCAACCTGATGATGATGATGATTCTTCCTTCTTTTTTTCATCTTCCTTATTGCATGACTTTGCTAAAGGAGGACCACAAAGACCATCATTACCTGTTTTTACAAACAAGTTTATAATTAAGACATACACCATATTAAGCCATGGTCTAAAATCACATACCTAAGTATATAATTATTTATTATTTTTATGGATCCGAGTTGACACACATGGATGGATGATATTTTAATGATATAATGTTTTAATTGAAAGAAGTTGATGATCTAGGATTGCAAAGGTAATAATAATAATAATAATAATATTATTAATAATAATAATAATAATAATAATAATAATAATAATAATAATAATAATAATAATAATAATAATAATAATAATTGGAAAAAAAAAAAGGTATAGAGAGGTACCATCATAAGCAGGAAGATAAAGATGTGAATAGGAAGGAGGAATTGGACCCTCAAACTTATTGTTTTGAATATTCAACTCCCTAAGATTTGGCATATCACCAAAAATAGGAGGGAGTGGTCCTGTAAATTCATTATTTGCTAGGTGAAGTTTCTTTAATGAATTCATGCCTTCAAAAATCTTTTGATCAATTGGACCAGAAAACTTGTTATTTGAGAAATAAGCAGTTTTTAATGTAGGCAATTTATTTAATATTGGTAATGGACCTTCAAATTTATTTTTGAAAACACTTATGGTTCTCAAATTTGGCAACTCTTTAAGTATGTCCAAATCAATGGTACCACTTAACCCAAGATTTTCAAGATTCAAACCATAAACCTTTCCGCTTTCACAAAATAGATTGTTCCATTTAGGCTTATTGTTCTCTTTGACGCAAGGTGGTACATTAGCATCCCACGTCGAGAAGGGATCTCCATCGAACTTTAATGATTCACGAAACTTGAGAAGAACCTCAGGCTCTGATAAGTTTGCCTCTGTCACAAATGCTAATGAACACATGATCATAACAAGGAGGAGGACATGTTTGTTTTTGTAGTTTTTTTGTGATGCCATGATTGCATAGAGAAGAGAGTCGGTCTTCTTTATTTTTTTTAAACTTTTTTTTATTTTTTTCTTTCTTTTTTCTTGGTGCGCGCACTTGCAGGTGCGCGCCCTCTCAAAGGGCTCCTACAAATGAAAGAATGATACTTTTTTATGTAGTTTTGAAGCCAAAAGAAAGGTGGGAGAAAGAATATTATTTTTTTTTGCATACAGGACAAAGACAAGACAACAAGTTTTGAGAGTTAGTTGGAGAAATAGACAAATGTGAAGAGGGGAATGTCAAGTTGACATAGTCCTCTCTTTTTTTCATAAATCACTCAGAAAACTACGCTTTACCTTTTGAAATCACCTTCTTCTTCGACTTTCACTACTTTTATAATTAATAATAAAATATTTTTAAGTTAAACACTTTATTTTTAAGTTTGACACGTGTTATTTCATATAAATTATATTATTTTTTTACAACGATAATAATATATTCCCAAAAATATAATTTGGAGAGAATAGTGTATACGCATAACTTAGGGCCCGTTTGGATGGGCTTAATAAAAGCAGCTTTAAAAAAGTACTTTTGAAAGTGCTGAAACTTATTTTTAAAATAAGCAGTTATGCGTTTGGATAAAAGTGCTGAAGTTGTTATGCCAAACGTGAAAAGGGAAAAATAGAAGAAAGAGATGTTAAGGTTATATGGATAATTTGGAGATTGTATAAAAATATTAAGGGAAAAAACATAAAAATGTGGTCAACTTAAAACAGCTTATAAGCTAAAAAAAAAAAAAAGCACCCCTACCCCAGCTTTTAACTTTTGGCTTAAAATAAGTTTTTTTTTAACTTAAAATAAGCTGTTTTGAGTATTGCCAAACAGTCAAATAAGTCAAAAACCAGCTTTTAAGTCAGTTTGACCAGCTTTTAAGCTGAGCCAAACAGGCTCTTATTCTATCTTGGAAGGATTTTTTTTTATTTTTTTTTTTTTGCATTCAAGTATTTATACATTTATAATAAAGATGTACATCTTCTAGCAAGAAAATAATTTAAAGAAAAAGTACTTCCTTTTCTTCATTTTGGTTGTTGATGTTTGTGTAGAGATAAATTAATTAAGGCAACTTTCAAAATGTTTAATAAAATCAAACCAAAGAAATTCTTTTATTGATTTTCAGGGCCGTCTCAACAAGTTTGGGGCCTAAAGCCAAACTTCATAGTGATGTCTTATCTTTTATTTTGATTTTTCATTTATGAATTGATGAATGACTATAATATATTCAATATAATCTTACCAGTGAAGTCTCGAAAAAGTTGGATGCATGAAAATCTTGGAGTCTTCTAGTAAACCATATTGCATTCAAGCCTTGGAGTATAATTTTCTAGGTTATGTCCATCCTCAAGTTAATTGTTGATACTTCTCCTCCATGTTTCATTACATTTATTCTCTTCCATATGTTCCATAATATAAACATGGAACAACCTTGAAAATAAATTTGACCTTTGGTAAAACATCTTCCCTCCACCATTTATAAATGTATATTTCATATGGATAAAAGGGTCATTGATTATTGTTCTTGTTGTAAAGAAAAGTCATAGAGACTTAGAATCAGGATAATTCATAAATAGATCCTTCAAAGAAAATTGTCACCACTTTATAAAATCTTCACTAGTTATGCTTTGATAGTCAGTGAATTCATCCATGCATTAGGCCAACGAAGATGTCAGTACAGTCATTAGCTAACACATTAGCCTTAACAATGCAACCTCCACCCAGAATTTGAAAAACTTGAATGGCCTTCTAATATAAGAAGGTTGACACAAGATGGAATGGTTGTGTTCAACCTTTACCAGGCCATTCCAAAACCAAGAAAGCTTGATTGAACAATCGACATGTCCAATGTACGGTCTGCCCTCTCATTCCACCAAATTCATAATTATACCGAGGTTATAAATGTCATGCCACATACTTGTTCATCACACTTGGCATAGACAAATTAAATGTGGTGAGTAAAGGTTGTCTAGTCTCTTTGAATTACAATTGTAATGATAATTGTTGCTCTCAATATATGATAATACTCCAACATTATGATTGTAATTAGCAGATTGCATGCCTAGTCTCTTTTTTTATTTTGTGAATTTGTCTTAACACCTTAAAAATCATTTTATTAAAGTAATAATGAAGAACCAATGGTATCTATGAAACATCTGAATTCTGTGGAATGAATTTTGAGTTCTAACAGAACTTACATTCCAGACTAATGTCTTTTAACTTCATTTAGTAATTACTTTCACTCCCCTATTATGGTTTACCCTAATAGGTTTATTTTCCGCCTTGTTTCTGCCTTTGGTGGTGCTAGTGTATAGTTGAGGATATAGAGCAGCATCTATCAATGCTTGGGTCATGTGCCTTTTATGTTGGACTATTTCTCATTGTCTAGTGTTAAAAATTATCAAATGTGAAACCAGATCATGTAATGTTCTAATTGGCAGTGTTTCTGTGTAGGGTGTTATCAAGGTTGAAGTTACTTTGGGGTCTATATCTGTAACATGTTCTAGCATGAGGGTGTTATTTGGAGTTGGGACTCTACCTTTTAAAAGACCATAAATGTCAATTGTGTGTGAGCTGATCTTAGGCATATTTATAGTCCTAGAATGCTAAAAATGCTCGTATTCAAGTTTATTTTGAATTCAATATATATGTATTTAGAGTCTTATCGAGTTGTTTGTTTATTTATGATTTATCAGCATGATTAACTATGTAGGCAAGCTTAATGGAAGAAACTAGCACTAAGGGACAAATAAAGAAATTTGAACATTCGAGTCAAAAGAGAGCAGGGAGGAAGTTGAAGAAAATGCACCAAGGCATTTGCGTGTACTCTCCGCGTCACGGAGAGGGAGAAGAATCTTAGTCGCGAGAATTCACTTTGTGATAGAACACCTCGTGTCGTTCGCGTGTCGCGCAAAAGGCAAAATTCTTGGACTTGGAATTTGGGAGGCGTCACACGTCGCACACTTGAGCCCTAGAAGTAGTTGTTTCGAAATATAGTATAAATAGGGTTTATTTTATTTTATTAAGGATCTTTTTTTCTGGGTTTTGAAGAACGACAACTTTGGAGATGTTTTCTTGAATTTGAGGGTTATTTCTCAACCTATGTTTCCTTTCAATCATTTGGATGATTCATAACCATTGTATGATTCATTTTTGGACTATGAGTAGCTACATACCCTAGTTTTATGGTTGTAGTTACAATATGAATGTAATATCTTGAGTTTGTTATTGGGTTATCATTGACTATCATATGAATCTCTCCTATGTTCTTTTTTTATGTATTTCATGCTTTATCACCATAGAAATAAATTCATTGTCCAAATTGAACTAGGGAGAGGAATAAGAGGATAGAACGTGGAATATAGGAAGCTTGTTAAACTCTAAATAGCTAGGGTTGATTGTTTCTAGGATAAAGATATATCTAGAAACCTCGCTTGGGTCACCATACAAGAATATAACTTAATTCTCGATATTTGATCACTTTATCCCTGCTCAACGATGTAATTAGAGTGTTAAGTATTGTAGGCAATTAGAGGTTGGGAGACCAAAATCATACATCTAACCCTGTGATTTATTGATTCGATAGTTAGTAATTACCTATTTAAAGAATATTGATTTCATAATTCCTGATAAAAGCTACAACCCTAGACCTTTCACAAATCATTGTTTGAAAATGTTGGATTATTAAAAGGTAATCAACAACGAGATGTGTACCTTGTAATTCACAACGAAAGTCGTCGATCTGCTTCTTTGACATGTTGGTGCTCAAGTCCATCTTTGAATCACTAGGAAACAAAGATCTTGTTTACAAACTAGAAGTCTCCTTTTGTGTGTTGATGAATTGGCCTGAGAAACTACTCAATCCTTTGTTTCTTGACTAACCGCTTGGTTTTTTATTTTCTTTTTTTTACTCACTTTCCTCTCTATTTTCACGTTTGATGTTCCACTGCTCACTCATATCTCGTATAAACTGCTCCCACTAGGAGTCTTTTAAAGAGAATTTATCCTAATTAATTAATTAGATAAGACATTAAAACATATTGGATCGGGTCGGGGCGGTCCACATGGGTGACTCATGACCCTAAAACTTACAGAAAACCTTGAAATTGAATCGTGGTAGTTATATCTTGTTTTAAGTAGAAATAGAAAATAAAATAACTCTTAAATTGTTAAGGGTCCAGCCCATTTGATAAATTTTTTTTTATATAAGTGAAAGCCCATATATTTTGGCTTTGTTGACTTCTTCTAGAAGTCTTTTGGGGGAGCTGCTGTCTGGCTTAGGGGTCTGTTTTGACGTAAAAAAAAAAAAGAAGAAAAAACAGAGAGTGTGTGAGATAGAGAGAGATAGAACAGATTTTTGAGAGAGGGTTTGAGAGCCTTGACAGAATTTCAGTTTTCCGGAGATCCGACCGTTGGATAGTACTGAAATTTTCACAGCTGGTTCACAACACATAGCACTACATCTTGACCGTTCAGATCGTCAATCGGAGTTCTTGGTCGTCTGTTATTGCAGCTGGTGTAATCTGCGTTTTTTGGGTGATATTTCCCAATTTCTCTTCTCTTTTTTGTTGACTCTTATGTATGTTGTTGTTGGTGGGCTGTGACATCCTTGTATACTGATTTGGGTGTTTTTACCCTCACTTTGCATAATAAGAGAAGAAGAAGGGTGGACTCCTACAAGTCCCATGGTTTTTTATCCTTCATACCGAAGGGGTTTTGCACGTATAAATCTCGTGTGTCACTTGCATATTTATAATTCATATTTGCTTGTGATTTAATTGATCTGTTGCTGATTTGAGCTTGGTTAATAGAGTGGTGAATTTCTTTTGGTAAATTGGTGAAGTATATTTGGTTGATTGTCTTGAAGTCGATCCTTGTAGGTGTTGTATCCTACTTGTGTTGTTTTGTGCCTCCCCCTACATTTGGTATCAAGAGCGGAGTGTTAAACCATAGACATAGAGCATGGAAATAACTCTATGGTTAAACTGACATCAACCAATTATTCCATTTGGCGTCCGATGATGGAAGATTTGCTATATTGCAAGGATTTGTTTGACCCAATTGATGTGGATAAAACAAAGAAAGATGACCACCCCACTAAGCCAGAGAAGATGATAGATAAAGAATGGGAAAACCTTGGGGACAATCAGACAGTGGATTGATATTAGCATATTCAATCATGTATCCCAGGAGACTGAGCCGCTTGAACTATGGAGAAAATTGGAGGGTCTTTATGAGAGGAAGACCGCTCATAACAAGGCCTCGTTGATTAAGAGGCTTGTTAATCTCAAGTTGAAGCCAGGGAAGTCTGTTTCTGAGCATCTTAGCGACTTTCAAGATATTATTAACAAGTTGACTGTTATGAAAATTGTTCTTGATGATGAGTTGCAGGCTTTATTCCTCTTGAGTTCTTTGCCAGACAGTTGGGAAACTTTGGTTGTGTCCATTAGCAACTCAGCTCCAGATGGTACGCTTTCATTGGATGTCATCAAAGAGAGCATGTTCAATGAAGAGCTTAGAAGAAAGGAGATGGGTGTTGATATTTCGCAGGCACTTGTGGTAGAGAATAGAGGAAGAAGCAAGAGTAGAGGTCCCAAAGGGCGTGGCAAGTCAAAGTATAGGTCAAAGTCCAAGGATGGGAGAGAACCTACGATATGCTACTATTGTAGCAAGCCTGGCCACATTCAAAAGTTTTGCTACAAGTTGAAAAGAGACCAGCAAAATAAGAAAATGACCATCATAAAGAGGGTGATGACAAGAATACAGCTGCTACAACTTCTAGTTCTGATGATCGTGTTTCTTTGATATGTGCTATTGGAGAGTGTTGTCATGTTGATAGTTCTGACACTGAATGGCTTATTGATACAGGAGCTTCCTATCATTGTGTTCCTAATAAGGAGTACTTTATTGACTACCGAGCTGGAGATTTTGGTAGTGTGAAGATGGGGAACCACAGCTAAGCAAGTATTGTTGGCATTGGAGATATTCGAGTCCAAACCAATGTTGGGTGCTATTTGACGTTGAGAGATGTTCGCCACATTCCAGATTTACACCTCAATTTATTGTCTGCTAACGTACTTGATGAAGAGGGTTACAAGCACACTTTTGGTGAGGGTAAATGGAAATTGTCTAAGGGTTCCTTGACTGTTGCTCGTGGCAAGCTTTGTTGCACCTTGTATAAGACACATTTGAAAGTGTGTAGTGGTGAGTTGAATGCTATTGAGGAGAAAACTTCTCCTAACTTATGGCACCGAAGATTGGGGCATGTTAGTGAGAAGGGTATAAAGTTGTTGGCCGGTAAGTCTCTTATTCCTGCTGATGTTACTATTTCACTTGACCCTTGTGATCATTGTTTAGCAGGAAAGCAACACAGAGTTTCTTTTCCGAGGACATCTACAAGAAAGAAAGTGAAGTTAGAGTTGGTTTACTCTGATGTGTGTGGTCCCATAGAGGTGGAATCACTTGGTGGTAACAAATACTTTGTTACTTTTATTGATGATGCTACTCGGAGAACTTGTGTTTATATGATGAAGCACAAAAGTGAGGTGTTCGGTATCTTCCAGAAGTTTCATGCAATGGTTGAAAGGGAGACAGATTGCAAACTGAAGCGTCTTCGAACTGATAATGGAGGTGAATACACTTCAAATGAGTTTAAAGCATATTGCTCAAGATATGGCATTTGACATGAGAGAACAGAATCGGGTACCCCACAACACAATGGCGTTGCCGAGAGGATGAACAGAACCATTATTGAGAAAGTGAGATGCATGCTTAGAATGTCCAATCTTCCTAAGTCATTTTGGGGTGAAATAGTTGGAACTGCTGTGTATTTGATAAATAGAGCACCATCAGTTCCTTTGGAGTTTGATATTCCCGAGAGAGTTTGATTTGGGAAAGACCCCTCTTATTCTCACTTGAGGGTGTTTGGATGCAAGGCTTTTATGCATGTGCCGAAGGAACATAGATTGAAGCTTGATTTCAAGACCTCTCCTTGTGTGTTTGTTGGATATGGTGATGAAGAGTTTGGTTACAGACTTTATGATCCAGCAAAGCAAAAAGTTGTGAGAAGTAGAGATGTTGTCTTTTATGAGCACGAGATGGGTTTTCATCTCTTGGGTGCTGATAAGACTTATTATTCTAATTTCTCTCATGATGTTATTGATATGCCCATGCCTCATGTTTCTGCTGCAGATGATCAATTAAGAGGTGATGCTCCAGAGGATGGTCATGAAATTGCTCATGAACATGACCATATTGAAGAGGTACAACCTGATGTTGTTGTACCACAACCTGATGATGAAGCTGTAGATGTTCAACATGGAGAGTCTTCTAATCAGGGGGAGAAATCCAGCCCACAGGTAGAAGAGCCAACACTTAGAAAATCGACCAGAGTTCGTCAACCTTCAAGACTTTATCCAAGTTCAGAATACATCCTAATCACTGATGAGGGGGAGCCTGAAAGACTTCAAGAGGTCTTGTCACATTCAGACAAAGACCATTGGCTCAAGGCTATGCAAGAGGAGATGGATTCTTTGAAGAAGAATGAAACTTATGACTTGGTGAAGCCTCCAAAAGGGAAGAAAGTCTTGAAGAACAGGTGGTTGTTTAAGAACAAGAAAGTTGACAACAAGCTAGTGAAGCGGAAGGCAAGATTAGTGGTGAAGGGATGCCATCAGAAAAAGGGCATCGACTTCGATGAGATTTTTGCACCAGTGGTGAAGATGACTTTCATTCGTATAATTTTGGGACTAGCTGCCTGTTTGAATCTTGAACTTGAACAACTTGATGTTAAAAC
The DNA here is from genome assembly GCA_027705065.1 of Solanum peruvianum. Taxonomy (NCBI): domain Eukaryota; kingdom Viridiplantae; phylum Streptophyta; class Magnoliopsida; order Solanales; family Solanaceae; genus Solanum; species Solanum peruvianum. The sequence goes on along the minus strand of JAKWJD010001761.1, from coordinate 6,143,147 downwards.
TGCTTTCTTACATGGTGATTTGCATGAGGAGATTTACATGGAGCAGCCGGAAGGATTTGAAGTTAAGGGAAAAGAGAATTTGTTTGCAAGTTGAAAAAGAGTCTCTATGGACTCAAGCAAGCACCAAGGCAATGGTATCACAAGTTTGATTCCTTCATGAGTAGTAATGAGTACAAGCGGACTACTGCAGATCCTTGTGTGTATTTAGAAAATTCTCTGAAGGTAACTTCATTATCCTTTGCTTGTATGTTGATGATATGTTGATTGTGGGACAAGATGTTGAGATGATTTGCAGGTTGAAAGAGGATTTGTCAAAGTCCTTTGATATGAAAGATTTGGGTCATGCGAAGCAAATTCTTGGTATGGAAATTACTCGTGATAGAAAAGCTGGTAAGCTTTGGTTGTCACAAGAAAAGTATATTGAACAGGTGCTTGAAAGGTTCAATATGAAGAATGTCAAGCCAGTTAATACACCACTGCAGCCCATTTCAAGTTGAGCAAGCGTTGTTGTCCTACAACCGATAAAGAAAAGGAAAGTATGTCTCATATTCCTTACTCCTCTGCTGTTGGTTCATTGATGTATGCCATGGTGTGTACAAGATCGGATATAGCACATGCTGTTGGATTGGTTAGCAGATAATTGGCAAATCCGAGCAAGGTTCATTGGGAAGCTGTAAAGTGGATCTTAAGATATTTGCGAGGCACATCAAATCTGAGTTTGTGTTTTGGAGGTGGTGAGCCTATTCTTGAGGGATTTACGGATGCTGACATGGCTGGAGATCTTGATAACCGGAAGTCTACCTCGGGTTACTTGTTCAAATTTGCAGGGGGAGCCATTTCATGGCAATCCAAGCTACAGAAGTGTGTAGCGTTGTCTACAACCGAGGCAGAATATATAGCAGCAGTGGAAGCAAGCAAAGAAATGCTTTGGTTAAAGTGTTTCCTTCAAGAGTTAGGATTGAAGCAAAGCGAGTATGTTGTGTTTTGTGATAGTCAAAGCTCTATGGACTTGAGCAAAAACAGCATGTACCATGCTCGCACAAAGCATATTGATGTGAGATATCATTGGTTGCGTGTTGTCATTGAAGAACAACTAATGAAGTTGAAGAAGATTCACACCAACAAGAATGGTGCTGATATGTTGACAAAGGTGGTCCCTCGAAGCAAGCTTGAATTTTGTTCCAAGCTTGCAGGTATGTCTTCTTGATGACCTTTTATGTTTGGTCTCCCCGAACTGGGCTGGAGGGGGAGATTGTTAAGGGTCCAGCCCATTTGATAAATTTTTTTTTATATAAGTGAAAGCCCATATATTTTGGGCTTTGTTGACTTCTTCTAGAAGTCTTTTGGGGGAGCTGCTGTCTGGCTTAGGGGTCTGTTTTGACGTGAAAAAAAAAAAGAAGAAAAAACAGAGAGTGTGTGAGATAGAGAGAGATAGAATAGATTTTTGAGAGAGGATTTGAGAGCCTTGACAGAATTTCATTTTTCCGGAGATCCGACCGTTGGATCGTACTGAAATTTTAACAGCTGGTTCACAACACGTTGCACTACATCTTGACCGTTCAGATCGTCAATCGGAGTTTTTATCGTCTGTTATTGCAGCTGGTGTAATCTGCGTTTTTTGGGTGATATTTCCCAATTTCTCTTCTCTTTTGTGTTGACTCTTATGTATGTTGTTGTTGGTGGGCTGTGACATCCTTGTATACTGATTTGGGTGTTTTTACCCTCAATTTGCATAATAAGAGAAGAAGAAGGGTGGACTCCTACAAGTCCCGTGGTTTTTTATCCTTCATACCGAAGGGGTTTTCCACGTATAAATCTCGTGTGTCACTTGCATATTTATAATTCATATTTGCTTGTGATTTAATTGATGTGTTGCTGATTTGAGCTTGGTTAATAGAGTGGTGAATTTCTTTTGGTAAATTGGTGAAGTATATTTGGTTGATTGTCTTGAAGTCGATCCTTGTAGGTGTTGTATCCTACTTGTGTTGTTTTGTGCCTCCCCCTACATAAATTTGGAAATACATTTGTGGTTAACTGAAAGTTAGGAGAATTAATTGTTTCTAGTCATAAGTCCTTGTGGGTACGATATCCGGCTCTCAAAAAGAGTCACCTTATTACTTGTACGACCATGTGCACTTGCCTGTGCGATTTGGACGAAACATTAGTTGTCAATCTTTAAAAGTTTTTGACTACTGCTGAAATACTTCATTTTTTTGGTGATTAACAATCATAAAGCCTTTTCACTTTCACCCTTTTGATGTTATGATTGTGTTACAAGTATACTTTAATCTTTTGTACTCTAATGACATTTGTTCTTCTACATAGTCCGAAAGTTCAGTAGAACTTTAACTTATACACAACTTGGACAGGTTCTATTGATGATAGCCATATCTAGGTGGATTGGCTTTCACACTGCATATGCTAGGGAAAATAGAGATTCTCTCACAAAGAAGGTTGGGAGGAGGTTTGGAAATGATATCCATGCCATCACTTGTGTGGTTTCCTCTTCTGGTTTGAAGTTTGCATAGTTAAAGAGCTTTTGAACCCCATAACCATTGCACTAAACTCTTCACCTTGTGTTAAGATGTGTTGACATTAATATAATATAATTTTCCGATAAAGTGGTGTCACTTGACACCTTTTAGGCAAGGGAGTTCCGCCCCTACCAAATCCCTCCAACCCCGCACCCCCCGAACTCTCACTCTCAATCCTATCTCATTCCTCCTCCATAGAGATATTTTGTATAACATATCAATTCTCTTGGAGAATATTTTCTTGCTTACTTACCATAGACCAAAAAAATAAAAGTAAAAAACCCTCTTATTTCTAAGAAAACATTTTATAGGAAATCATTTTTTTGTGAAAAAATAATTTTCTTTATACCAAATACACTCTTAGTTTGAAGTTTTGGGTTTGTGTCCCCATAGCATCTTTCTAGGTCTCTTCTCCTTTTATAGGGTCGATTCAAGTGAGGATTGAAAATCTTGGCTAAAAATTATATAAACACAACTTTATAGGCTACAATCGATTGGTATTATTTCAAGTATAATTTAAATAAATATCATAGTGTCAAGAGATATTTACATTATTACTTCACTCTTTTCCAAATTATAAAAATCCCACAAAATTTATGGATTCCGAATACATTATTGGACTTTCAGATATATCAATAAACATCTACACGCGCAAGGTGTATATCCGAGAAGGGAGGGATGTATCAGAGAGGGGATAGGACATCCCGATACATAGGGGATAGGATTCAGATATATAGGGGAGGGTTATATCCGAGAGGGATAAGGATGTATCAGCAAGAGGGACGTGATGTACCCGGGAGGGGATTTTTGATTTTTTTTTAAAAAAAAAAAAGGGTAGGAAATTTTAGTAATTGTGGTAAAATATTATGCGTATTTGGGTAATTTTTCCTTAAGAATTATAAATATAACTAATAAAATTACTCTCACCTCATGTGGCAATTTAGTATCACATAATTTATAAATAATACTTAAATCCTATCAGTCATTAAAACTAAAATACTATATTATCTTACATACAAGATTACATAGTAACAAACACTAATAATATAAGGAAAATGATAATTATAACATCTTATCATTTATCCTTCAATCAATCATCTTTAATTAATAATAAAGGAAAATGATAATTATAACATCTTATCAGTTATCCTTTAATCAATCATCTTTAATTAGATCTTATAATTTATATTTTTGCTAACGGGAAGTGTTGCTATTTGATATTTTTTGGGAATCAAATGAACATCAACATGAGATATTTTCTGATAAATAAACGGAAAAGGGCCCAAAATACCCTCCAAGTATTAGAAATGGTACAAAACTATATCTTTCATCCACTTATTGGCTCCAAAATATCCTTGTCATCAACCTTTGGATCCAAAATTGACCACTTATTTAACTATTTTAAATTTAAGCTATTTAAATATATATTTTAAATATATGGTGGTCAACTACTAATTATAATATAATTAATTGATATAATTTATAAACCCACCCATTACTAATTAAATCCAAGACACCCCAAATCCACCTATAAACAAAACCATCAAAGTTGTATTTCAATGAACCCCTTTGTAATATGGTCATGGATCACCAAAATTAGAAATACAATGTGGTTGTTAGCCTTGTCTCTGCGGTTCCTCGGGGTGAGGGGTAAGTGGCCTCGAGGTAGGGGTGGGGGGCCTTGGGGTGAGGAGTCTCGATATAGGGGTTGGGGGGCCTCGGAGCACAGAGTCTCGAGGTAAGGGGGTTTGGGGGCCTCGAGGTAGGGGTGGAGGGAGGGAGCCTCGTGGCACGGTGCCTCGAGGAGGGGGTGGGAGCCTCGACGCGGGAGATGAAGGGGACCTCGGGGTGCGGTGCCTCAAGGGGGATGGGGGCCTCAGGGCATTGTGCCTCAGAGTGGGGGGTGGGGGCCTCAGTGCATGGTGACTAGAGGCAGGGGCGGGGGGTCTCAGTGCGCAGTACCTCGAAACGAAGGGTGTGTGCGGTGTCTCGAGATGGGTGGGGGCGGTAAAACGAAAATTAGGAAAAAAAAGATTTTTATTATTTTGTGATTTGTGTGAAATGCCAAAAGTGGCCTTTTGTTCAGTTTCTTGTGAATTCCAAGGAAAGTTTCGTGGATTTTTTGGTAGAAGGTTTTAAAGAGTGGAGTAATTGTGAAGAGCATGGTTGAAGTTTTTTTATGTGAGTGATTTAGACCATCAAGTTTAAAAATGAAGCAATTGAACCACACAAATTGATTTTTAACTATATCTTTGAGATTAAAAATAGTTTTTTTTTTAATATTGTTGAATTCTAAAAAACGTTAAATACACGTGAGTAAGTTAGAATCAGCTTGAATTAACTTTTTATAGAAAAAAATTAAGTAACTTTTATAGAATTAAGTATGATTAAGAAACACTAACTTTTCAATTTGGGGGAAACCCCATAATCCTATTTTGAAATCTTCGATTTTTAAGAATTTAGAAGATAGAGTTGGTAGAAAATGATTTAGAATCAAGTTAGGTGCTTGCCCAAGCTCTCAAAGTATTGAAAATGGTGAAACAATAAAAATGAAAAAGAAATTTTGTCAGAAAAAGAGTTGTCAGCAAAACAGTGTGTCCAGAAAAACAACAATCATAAAACACCTTGATTGGACCCTATGAAACCCATTTGTAAACCTTTATATATGATCTAATAGTGTAAATTTATCATAAAACATGTAATGAACCAATGAAGTCATAAGATATCTGGAAAAAAAAGGATCGTTTAGTCAAAATTATCCCTCTGACTCCTTTTAGGAGTTTCATCCTAATGATCATTTACACAATATAATCTTGGGACCCAAACTAACCACCTTACTAGCCTAAACTCAATGTTCCAAAATCAGCGAAACTGATAGAATCACTATCTAATGGTCGATTCTAAAATATTGATTAAAGTCAACTCTCTCAACATGAATCATCCCAAAAGTCTCTAAACCTCAAACACTATGAACGCTTTGATGACCGTGTCAATCAACCTCACACAAAAATAAAACATAACACAAGTATGAAAAAGGACAAAAAAGTCATTTTGTAGAAAAAAAATATTATTTTTTTGCGAGAAATGTTACACTAAGATACCTTTTAGTATGTGTAGTTCATTGATACTATACTTGATGTACCTTTTTGTTGGGTGCATCTTTCAAGTTGTTCGAAGCTTCTATCTACACTTTTCTCAAGTGGAAGTTCTGTTTTTTTTTATCTTGTGTGTATTCTACGTAGAAGCTCTTATACATGTCTAATTAGATTTTTGAAAAATGTCTAAGAGGTTTTAGTATATTCAAACTAGTGTTTCTTTCTAGTTGATATAATATGTGTATTTTAGATGTATTTCTTTTTTAAAAAAAATTATAGAAGGGAATAAGTTGCAAAAATTTACCTATTGGATTAAAATCTAGTTGGTAGCACTAGTCAATAAATTGAGTTATGACGATAAATTTTCCCCTCCTGCACTACGAGATAAAATAATTAGGAAGAGAAAAAGAAAATTAAATGTCAAATAATGAAGAAGCCAAAATTGTGAACTTATATTAAATTGGTAAATACACATAGGATTTGGAGTCTCAATTTGATATTTAGATTTGAAATAAGTTTTTGTGTGTAAAACTATAGTTTCAATTCTTAAGTTCTCTTGAAGAATAAGATTTCAAGTATCAAATTGTAGTTTTAATCATTTTTTAAAAAATATTTAATTTGACCCATAAATTTTATTATATAAGATCAAATATAAACTATAGCTTTGTTTCGTATGCTTGCTAAACCTAAATTTTACTAAATAAATACTACTTAAAAATTCAAATTATTATATTCTAATATAATTTCAAACTTTAAATCACTGAATTGAAATCTATCTTCAAACAAGCCTACAAGAGAACTATAGTCATTATGTGATAGTTATTGATTTATTTGTAAATAAATTAAGTAAATAATAATATAATACTTTAAATTATTGTTAGTAAATTTAGACAATCAACTATGCTTATATATTAGTTTGTTTTTCATAGATATTAACTATTATAATCTGTTTACGTTCTAAATATCATATGCTAATGTTTTTCTATGTATGCTTTACAAGATCATTTAACAAAAAACTCAATCTTGAAATTATTCAATAAATTTGTATATTTATGATTAGGTTTGTCAACTGATATCTTCGTATACTAATTTAATTAGAAAGGGAAAAAAATATCTATCAAAACAAACTTGATGTTGACATTGGAATATATTTATTTTTATTCACTATATAATTGTGGACCAAATTGAATTATTTGCCTCTAACAAATATCATATATTTTCTTCACCTTGATTTGTTTGTTCTATTATTCTTATAAAATTTCACCTAAGAAAACTATCATTTTCTTTTTTTTTTTAGTAACTATTTAATTCAGTTTTCCACATAACATGTTATGTTTAAGATCACAAGATTAATGAGTATTTTAACTATAATTTTATTGTACTTAACATAATTTTAATTTAGTATTACAAGGTTCAAAATTTTCTTTACCTTATAAACTCTTATCGAATTCAAATATGATAAATGAATTGAAATGAAGAGAGTAACAATAAAAAATCTAGTTACTTGTTCACAAAAATTATTTTATGTTCAGATTGAAATATTTTTCTTTATCGACTATCAATTTTTTCCTCTAAATAGTTACATATCAATGAATTGTTGCCGAGAAAAATATTGAAAATATTCCTAAACTAAATGTGAATTATTTGTTTTATATCAGATATAATTATGTGTTATCCATATAATTACATTCAAATTATCGTAACTATTTACTTATGTTGCTTATTTTAATATTCCATCAATATCTTCATATATAATGGACAAAATCGAATTATTTTGAAGGATATTTTATGCATTTTTTCAAACTACTATTATACACCCTCCTCACCCTTTACATAAAGCATAAAGTATATTAAAAGAGGTTATCATTACTCCTCAAGAAAAGGTGAAACACAAACCTTTTAATATCTCATAATCACAACAATGCGCCTAAAGTTTTTCTTTTCCAATTAATACTTCTCCAACTTGAGTTTTGTTTTTTAAAATTTTTATCTGGTGTCTTTAAAATCTCACCTCTGGTAAAAAAAGGGGTGTCAATAGTTACAATAAAATTTTAAAAAAAATTATAACAAAGCTAGTAAAACTTAAACACGAGATTCCGTAGATTTTTGTCAACTCCTTAATTAATAGAGTAAATCTCATGTGTGTATATATATAAAATTTGATCTTTATGTATAATTTTTCGATAAAGGAATGTCGCTTGATACCCCTTGATCAAGGGTGGCTCCGATCCTAATAATCACATCTATTGCACCACGTCTTTTGATGGTTCCAACTTGATTTTTGATAATTTAAAACTTGAAACCAATACTATACTATGCCTTTTCATTGATTGGTGAACCTAGAGTATATGGTCATCTTTTTTTGAAGATTGATTTTATATCTTTAATATTGCAAAGTGGAGAACAAGCTAGATTATTTGTGTTTGTTTACCCCACTTGTTATTTTTTATTAAAAAAATGGATTAGAATAATTTAATTAGTAATTGATTAAGAAATTTATCAATGATTCATATTGATCAATGAAAGAGCAAACTATTGATTCATGCACTGGTGTAATAGTATTTTATGATAGTGGGTTACTGACACTTTCTTTGTTTGGATCATTGTTATTCATTGTTTCATAATATATTATATTATATTGTACTGTATTGTATGGTAGATACAATGTTTGACTAAACTGTATTGTTTGTTGTTGTTTAATAACATTTTAATTGTTTAGTTTGATCGTATCGTACTGTATTGTAATTTATAAATTTACTAAAAAATTCTAATTATTTTAGGGTAGAAGGTTTGACTAGATTTAAAAAATTAAGATAAAGGGTAAAATAGCATTTTGAAATATTATGTAAATATATAATTGAAAAAAGAAATTAAATAACAATGGAAACACACCAAATTGGTTATTCCATAAAATAGAGGTTTTCATTATTACGTAACAACGAAATTCAACGATACAATACAATATATTTTAAGTAACAATTAAAACAAACATTATAGGTATAGTAACGATACAATACAATATAATAGGTAAATGATCCAAACATAGAATAACTGATGTTGCCATTTTTCCCACTATATGGGTATATAATTTGTATCAACATGGTTGCTTAAAAGGCAATTTATGTTTCTTTAGGGATATTTTACGTGTCATTTACCCTAGAATTCAAAGCGTTTTTGCTTTTCATCTATGGTGAGTTTAATTCTCCACTTTTACTTTTTCCCTTCCTTCCTAGAATGTAGAATTTTTTCTAATCTTTTTTCGTTCAAATTACAATAAGATTTTAATGGGTGAGTCAACTCTTCCTTGCAGCAGAAGTACAGATTTATATTATGTCGTTGATACACTATTATTTTGCCATTTAGAGAACATATAGTATAGAGGAGAAAAAGGCAATATTTGACAAAACAAAATTACTTCCTTTACTTCGTAACCTTAGCCTTAGATGTCCTTTCATAGATTCTCGAACCTCCGACAGACAGAATCTCCATGGATGCGTTCTTTCTCTCCTCTCCTCAGTGACTCGAGATTCTCAATCGCTCTTTTTAGTGAAAAGAAATACCGCGAAAAGACAAGCCGACCTGCGAGGAGGGAGATCAGAATTTGGTTCACATGTTGCAATGTTCCAGTTGTAGGGGGAGGCACAAAACAACACAAGTAGGATACAACACCTACTAGGATCGACTTCAAGACAATCAACCAAATATACTTCACCAATTTACCAAAAGAAATTCACCACTATATTAACCAAGCTCAAATCAGCAACACATCAATTAAATCACAAGCAAATATGAATTATAAATATGCAAGTGACACACGAGATTTATACGTGGAAAACCCCTTCGGTATGAAGGATAAAAACCACGGGACTTATAGGAGTCCACCCTTCTTCTTCTCTTATTATGCAAATTGAGGGTAAAAACACCCAAATCAGTCTACAAGGATGTCACAGCCCACCAACAACAACATACATAAGAATCAACACAAAAGAGAAGAGAAATTGGGAAATATCACCCAAAAACGCAGGTTACACCAGCTGCAATAACAGACGATCAAGAACTCCGATTGACGATCTGAACGGTCAAGATGTAGTTCTATGTGTTGTGAACCAGCTGTGAAAATATCAGAACGATCCAACGGTCGGATCTCCGGCAAGCTGAAATTTTATCTCGCTGTCCAGAAAAACCAGCAACTATTTTCTCTCAAACCCTCTCTCCAAAATCTGTTTTTTTTTTTTCTCTATCTCACCTCTCTCTCTTTCTTTCTTCACGTCCAGAAAAAAAAAACCAGCAGCCAACATCAGCTGCCCAAGACTTCTAGAAGAAGTCAACAAAGCCCAAAATATATGGGCCAACCATCAATAAATGTTGGGCTTTCACTTAAAAAAATATAACAAATGGGCTGGACCCTTAACAATCTCCCCCTCCAGCCCAGTTCGGGGAGACCAAACATAAAAGGTCATCAAGAAGACATACCTGCAAGCTTGGAACAAAATTCAAGCTTGCTTCGAGGGACCACCTTTGTCAACATATCAGCACCATTCTTGTTGGTGTGAATCTTCTTCAACTTCATTAGTTGTTCTTCAATGACAACACGCAACCAATGATATCTCACATCAATATGCTTTGTGCGAGCATGGTACATGCTGTTTTTGCTCAAGTCCATAGCACTTTGACTATCACAAAACACAACATACTCGCTTTGCTTCAAACCTAACTCTTGAAGGAAACGCTTTAACCAAAGCATTTCTTTGCTTGCTTCCACTGCTGCTATATATTCTACCTCGGTTGTAGACAACGCTACACACTTCTGTAGCTTGGATTGCCATGAAATGGCTCCCCCTGCAAATTTGAACAAGTAACCCGAGGTAGACTTCTGGTTATCAAGATCTCCATCCATATCAGCATCCGTAAATCCCTCAAGAATAGGCTCACCACCTCCAAAACACAAACTCAGATTTGATGTGCCTCGCAAATATCTTAAGATCCACTTTACAGCTTCCCAATGAACCTTGCTCGAATTTGCCAAGTATCTGCTAACCAATCCAACAGCATGTGCTATATCCGGTCTTGTACACACCATGGCATACATCAATGAACCAACAGCAGAGGAGTAAGGAATATGAGACATACTTTCCTTTTCTTTATCGGTTGTAGGACAACAACGCTTGCTCAACTTGAAATGGGCTGCAAGTGGTGTATTAACTGGCTTGGCATTCTTCATATTGAACCTTTCAAGCACCCGTTCAATATACTTTTCTTGTGACAACCAAAACTTACCAGCTTTTCTATCACGAGCAATTTCCATACCAAGAATTTGCTTCGCAGGACCCAAATCTTTCATATCAAAGGACTTTGACAAATCCTCTTTCAACCTGCAAATCATCTCAACATCTTGTCCCACAATCAACATATCATCAACATACAAGCAAAGGATAATGAAGTTACCTTCAGAGAATTTTCTAAAATACACACAAGGATCTGCAGTAGTCCGCTTGTACTCATTACTACTCATGAAGGAATCAAACTTGTGATACCATTGCCTTAGTGCTTGCTTGAGTCCATAGAGACTCTTTTTCAACTTGCAAACAAAATTCTCTTTTCCCTTAACTTCAAATCCTTCCGGCTGCTCCATGTAAATATCCTCATGCAAATCACCATGTAAGAAATCAGTTTTAACATCAAGTTGTTCAAGTTCAAGATTCAAACAGGCAGCTAGTCCCAAAATCATACGAATGGAAGTCATCTTCACCACCGGTGCAAAAATCTCATCGAAGTCGATGCCCTTTTCTGATGGCATCCCTTCACCACTAATCTTGCCTTCCGCTTCACTAGCTTGTTGTCAACTTTCTTGTTCTTAAACAACCACCTGTTCTTCAAGACTTTCTTCCCTTTTGGAGGCTTCACCAAGTCATAGGTTTCATTCTTCTTCAAAGAATCCATCTCCTCCTGCATAGCCTTGAGCCAATGGTCTTTGTCTGAATGTGACAAGACCTCTTGAAGGATTTCAGGCTCCCCCTCATCAGTGATTAGGATGTATTCTGAACTTGGATAAAGTCTTGAAGGTTGACGAACTCTGGTCGATTTTCTAAGTGTTGGCTCTTCTACCTGTGGGCTGGATTTCTCCCCCTGTTTAGAAGACTCTCCATGTTGAACATCTACAGCTTCATCATCAGGTTGTGGTACAACAACATCAGGTTGTACCTCTTCAATATGGTCATGTTCATGAGCAATTTCATGACCATCCTCCGGAGCATCACCTGTTAATTGATCATCTGAAGCAGAAACATGAGGCATGGGCATATCAATAACATCATGAGAGAAATTAGAATAATAAGTCTTATCAGCACCCAAGAGATGAAAACCCATCTCGTGCTCATAAAAGACAACATCTCTACTTCTCACAACTTTTTGCTTTGCTGGATCATAAAGTCTGTAACCAAACTCTTCATCACCATATCCAACAAACACACAAGGAGAAGTCTTGAAATCAAGCTTCAATCTATGTTCCTTCGGCACATGCATAAAAGCCTTGCATCCAAACACCCTCAAGTGAGAATAAGAGGGGTCTTTCCCAAACCAAACTCTCTCGGGAATATCAAACTCCAAAGGAACTGATGGTGCTCTATTTATCAAATACACAGCAGTTCCAACTGTTTCACCCCAAAATGACTTAGGAAGATTGGACATTCTAAGCATGCATCTCACTTTCTCAATAATGGTTCTGTTCATCCTCTCGGCAACGCCATTGTGTTGTGGGGTACCCGGTTCTGTTCTCTCATGTCGAATGTCATATCTTGAGCAATATGCTTTAAACTCATTTGAAGTGTATTCACCTCCATTATCAGTTCGAAGACGCTTCAGTTTGCAATCTGTCTCCCTTTCAACCATTGCATGAAACTTCTGGAAGATACCTAACACCTCACTTTTGTGCTTCATCATATAAACCCAAGTTCTCCGAGTAGCATCATCAATAAAAGTAACAAAGTATTTGTTACCACCAAGTGATTCCACCTCTATGGGACCACACACATCAGAGTAAACCAACTCTAACTTCACTTTCTTTCTTGTAGATGTCCTCGGAAAAGAAACTCTGTGTTGCTTTCCTGCTAAACAATGATCACAAGGGTCAAGTGAAATAGTAACATCAGCAGGAATAAGAGACTTACCGGCCAACAGCTTTATACCCTTCTCACTAACATGCCCCAATCTTCGGTGCCATAAGTTAGGAGAAGTTTTCTCCTCAATAGCATTCAACTCACCACTACACACTTTCAAATGTGTCTTATACAATGTGCAACAAAGCTTGCCACGAGCAACAGTCAAGGAACCCTTAGACAATTTCCATTTACCCTCACCAAAAGTGTGCTTGTAACCCTCTTCATCAAGTACGTTAGCAGACAATAAATTGAGGCGTAAATCTGGAATGTGGCGAACATCTCTCAACGTCAAATAGCACCCAACATTGGTTTGGACTCGAATATCTCCAATGCCAACAATACTTGCTGAGCTCTGGTTCCCCATCTTCACACTACCAAAATCTCCAGCTCGGTAGTCAATAAAGTACTCCTTATTAGGAACACAATGATAGGAAGCTCCTGTATCAATAAGCCATTCAGTGTCAGAACTATCAACATGACAACACTCTCCAATAGCACATATCAAAGAAACACGATCATCAGAACTAGAAGTTGTAGCAGCTGTATTCTTGTCATCACCCTCTTTATGATGGTCATTTTTCTTATTTTGCTGGTCTCTTTTCAACTTGTAGCAAAACTTTTGAATGTGGCCAGGCTTGCTACAATAGTGGCATATCGTAGGTTCTCTCCCATCCTTGGACTTTGACCTATACTTTGACTTGCCACGCCCTTTGGGACCTCTACTCTTGCTTCTTCCTCTATTCTCTACCACAAGTGCCTGCGAAATATCAACACCCATCTCCTTTCTTCTAAGCTCTTCATTGAACATGCTCTCTTTGATGACATCCAATGAAAGCGTACCATCTGGAGCTGAGTTGCTGATGGACACAACCAAAGTTTCCCAACTGTCTGGCAAAGAACTCAAGAGGAATAAAGCCTGCAACTCATCATCAAGAACAATTTTCATAACAGTCAACTTGTTAATAATATCTTGAAAATCGCTAAGATGCTCAGAAACAGACTTCCCTGGCTTCAACTTGAGATTAACAAGCCTCTTAATCAACGAGGCCTTGTTATGAGCGGTCTTCCTCTCATAAAGACCCTCCAATTTTCTCCATAGTTCAAGCGGCTCAGTCTCCTGGGATACATGATTGAATATGCTAATATCAATCCACTGTCTGATTGTCCCCAAGGTCTTTCTTTTCAGCTTTTCCCATTCTTTATCTATCATCTTCTCTGGCTTAGTGGGCTGGTCATCTTTCTTTGTTTTATCCACATCAATAGGGTCAAACAAATCCTTGCAATATAGCAAATCTTCCATCATCGGACGCCAAATGGAATAATTGGTTGATGTCAGTTTAACCATAGAGTTATTTCCATGCTCCATGTCTATGGTTTAACACTCCGCTCTGATACCAAATGTAGGGGGAGGCACAAAACAACACAAGTAGGATACAACACCTACAAGGATCGACTTCAAGACAATCAACCAAATATACTTCACCAATTTACCAAAAGAAATTCACCACTATATTAACCAAGCTCAAATAAGCAACACATCAATTAAATCACAAGCAAATATGAATTATAAATATGCAAGTGACACACGAGATTTATACGTGGAAAACCCCTTCGGTATGAAGGATAAAAACCACGGGACTTATAGGAGTCCACCCTTCTTCTTCTCTTATTATGCAAATTGAGGGTAAAAACACTCAAATCAGTCTACAAGGATGTCACAGCCCACCAACAACAACATACATAAGAATCAACACAAAAGAGAAGAGAAATTGGGAAATATCACCCAAAAATGCAGGTTACACCAGCTGCAATAACAGACGATCAAGAACTCCGATTGACGATCTGAACGGTCAAGATGTAGTGCTATGTGTTGTAAACCAGCTGTGAAAATTTCAGAACGATCCAACGGTCGGATCTTTGGCAAGCTGAAATTTTGTCTCGCTGTCCAGAAAAACCAGCAACTATTTTCTCTCAAACCCTCTCTCCAAAATCTGTTTTTTTTTTTCTCTATCTCACCTCTCTCTCTTTCTTTCTTCACGTCCAGAAAAAAAAAAACCAGCAGCCAACATCAGCTGCCCAAGACTTCTAGAAGAAGTCAACAAAGCCCAAAATATATGGGTCACCCATCAATAAATGTTGGGCTTTCACTTAAAAAAAATATAACAAATGGGCTGGACCCTTAACACCAGTAGTAATGGTTTCATAGGATTCACGTGCAATGTGTGATTATAAAATAGTTAATTTTTAACATTAGACCAGTTATTGGATATCGCTGATGTTTTCTTCTTCTTTGCAAAGATAGGTAAGGATGAAATTTATTTTTCGGATGTTTTTGAACAAAAACTCTCTGGATACAGGGTCAATGGTGATGGTGTTAGGATCGAATTCACACACACACTTAATGAATGAAGAACACAAAAACTTTCTAGAGATGAGAGATCTAGAGAGAGAAAGAGAGAAATCAATATTTCGTGGTAACACCCTGTGAGAAAATTTCCACGGTGATGGGTATATATATATATTAATAATTCAGAGTATTTTAGGTTACAGATAATAAATAGTACAGCCTAAAAAAAGGTTGAACCGCAAGAACATTAATATATAACAATACATTAAATATTTATCAGACTCTACGACCTAACAGATAACCTGTATGCATTTATGTTAAAAAAACATAAGTTGCTACGCCAAAGTCACTCTTGGTATTTCAGAACCCAAAACAATATAGCAAACATTAATTCAAACTTTAAGTTTTTCTAAAGAGGAGATGGTGCTTAACTTAGGTCCGTTAATGGTTCTTAAAGGGTACTTGACCTAGAAAATACAACATGTTTTTTAGTGTGATTTATGTTTAAGAATCAGTAGTAATATCTTATAACGCTTTTCTGAACTATAGAAATAACTGATGGTGTAATTGTGTGCATTTGAGCTATGTGGATTGCTCATTTTTTAATTTCTAACAGAATATTTATTTTTGATTTTTCTGAAATTTTCATATGCATTAATATCAAAACACAATGCATATATCTCTAGAGCTACATTAGTTGACACCTTATATCGTTTATATATATAGATATTTTACTCGAATGATATGCTTGATGTTTTAAATTTTAGGTCATCTCGATATGAAATTGCACTACGAAAATGGATACAGACACACAACAAAATAGGAAATTCAACAATTTTCACAGCAAACAACTCTATAATAATAGGCTTGGACCAAAGTGTAGCTAATTCTTCACATCCGCCTTTGCCTTTGAAAAATGCGTAGAAAGAAGCAAGATTTAATACACTTGAACGTATATATTATAAAATTATTTTTTGTATTTTCATATTAAATTACCACATATCTATATATGTAATTGAGCATCATTGATATGTTGGTGAATCTATAGATATTCTCTCTAAAGAATTTACTGTAATTTTCAGTTGTTGTTTTTAACTATCATTGTTTGTAAGTAGTGATTGCTATATGGATTACATTATCTTAAATGAATGAAATAATGTAATAGAGAGTAATCACGTAAATTATATAAAGTCAAATGAATAAAATAATGTAATAGAGAATAACCACTTAAATTATATAATGTTTTTTAGGCCCGTGCTCTGCACAGCCAATATTTATCTACTATAATTAGAAACATCACTACATTTATGAAGACAACATTATGATTATTTTTCTTTAATCATAATGTACATTGACAAAAGAATAATGTACATCGGGAAATGGGAGGTCTGCATAAATTTACTTATTTACCCACTTATTTACCCCTCGTTATAAAAGTGGCTCATATATACCCTTACTTGTAAACAAATGGCTCACATATACCCTTTTCCTTTAACGGAAATGAAAAAAAAATAATTTTTAATCTAAATTTTTATTATTTTTTTCTAAAAAATATAATCCCATATGAGTAA
Source organism: Solanum peruvianum (assembly GCA_027705065.1). Classification (NCBI taxonomy): domain Eukaryota; kingdom Viridiplantae; phylum Streptophyta; class Magnoliopsida; order Solanales; family Solanaceae; genus Solanum; species Solanum peruvianum. The sequence continues at coordinate 6,126,443 of JAKWJD010001761.1, read as the reverse complement.
ATGTAATCCTTGTCAAACATATTTTTTTTTTGACTTTTTTTTATTTTAATGACTAATTTATAATTATTATTTTGATAATCAAATTTATTTATGTTTCACTAATATTCTTGCAAAACTTATTGTAGATGACCAATTTTTTTTCTTCGAATACGATATTAAATTACAATACACACAAAAAAATAGTTTAAATTTTTTTCTTTAAACTAAGGAATGAAAGAAAAAACAAAATAAAAATAAGAAACTCAAATAATTATAATAAAAGAAGTCAAAAAATAATTTATGTATGAAAAAAATTAAAATATACCTTGAATTTTGATAAAAGAATCACATGTACCCCTAAATAATTTTTTTTAAAAAAAATTAGAAGTAAAAATTTATATTTAAAACTAATTTTTTAATCTCCGTTAAATGAAGGGTATATGTGAGCCATTTTGTAACGGCAGGGGTATATGTGAACTGTTTGTATAACGGTAAGGGCATATATGAGTCACTTTTATAACGAGGGGTATATCAGCTCTAAATGACAAAATTGAGGGGTATATCAGACCCTTTTCCCTTTTTGCTATTAGTAAATAAGTAGAAAATAACTTTTTTTTCTTCTTACTCACTTTAATAATTAAAGCAGAATAGTTTTACATATTCTGAATTGAAGAAAGATAAAGTATTTTCTAATTAAAAAAATCATCATTAGGAAAATAATTTTTTTTTCAAAAAATAAAGAAATATAATAATATTAGAAAAGGGGCATTTGATAGAGTGCTCTTCATTTGTACTTCACTCCTATTATTATGAGGAATCTGATAACCTACTTTTTCCCAACACCAATAAACATAACATATCTATATTATATATCTATACATCACTCACCTATATCATATACTATATTTTTTGTTAAGTGCTTAAGGAATTTGTGGACCAAAATAACATTAAAAAAGTCAATAGTGTTAAGTTTCAAAAGGTTATTTTAATGTGAATGATTCCAAGAAATTATTATAAGCTTATATAATTATAGTAGACTTATTGACATCTAATGTGTAATTCTTATTTTATTTAGTTATAAATATCGATGAGCGATGACATCATATGATATGGTTGTATGTAATATAATTATTCACTATGAGCCTACCTAGATTGAATTTCGATCAAGAAAATGAAGAGTTATCATTAATTTAGTTAAGCCAAATGCCCTAAAATAGAAAAATCTACTCAAAGAAAGTGAATAGCTTAGTTGATCAATCACTGCATGATGATGAGTTGAAAATGCTTTTATATAAATTTTTACTAATATTAACTTCAAACGAGCACCCTCCTACAGTAACAACAATTATATGGCCCATAGGCCACAATCTAGAGGGATGATTTTCCCAAGGCTAGAAAGAAAATTCTTCATCGAGGTAAGTTTTTTCATCTAACTTCTTAGTTTATTAAACGCTAATACTTTAGAATCGTTAGAACTATTGCTAATAGTGAAATTGTGTCTTAGAACCCCTAGGTTCATGAAATTGTAGGGAAAATCTTATCACCTATAGAATTGCTTCTAGTTTGTAAACTAATGCTCCCTAGCAAAGAGATTATTGCTCTAAAAAGAAGTGAATTGTGGTGAATGAGAATCTTGAGTTCAATAAAGATGTGACGTTTAACATAAAAACTGCTTAAAAATAAGTAATTAGGGGTAATAACTCCATTAATTGAGATAATGTGAGTACCGTAGATCTAATTAATGCATGAATGACCCTTGGATAATGTTGTAGACCATAAATAATGATAAAATTAGAGAATTTGAGTTCTCAAAGCATTTCTTTGAAAAAAATGATTAATTTCTCATATAGTTATTTTGTTTATTAAAAATTCAATCGCTTAGAGGCATGATTTATTTTTATGTAAAAACTCTAATAATTACATGTAGATTCATTGTAGAATTGATGGGAACAACATGAATAGACGACCTATGGACATGGTATTTCAAAAGACAATATATATCTTAATTATTTAATTTAATATTATTTATAAAGATTTTTATTTATTTAAATTAAAATTTTTATTTTTAAAATTCAGTATAATCTTGTTATCATATTTGTGCAATTAAATCACACTTGTAATTATACTATGACAAACAAATAAACTGACATAATTATAATTTATGTTATTAATAAACTGATGATTACTACTCTAATAATTACACCACTCTAATTATTTGATGACTTTTTACACAAACCCTTCATTGAATTAGAAAGGGAAATCTATAAAAACAAAGTTGATGTTGACAGTATAATATTTATTCACTATAATATATGTGGACCAAATTAAATTATTTGCCCATAATAAATATCATATATTTTCTTCATTCCTCTCAATTTACTTGTTCTACCTTTTTTTTAAAAATACTACTTAAAAAGAATTCTATTTTTTCAACAATTCTATAATTTCAGATTTTCATGTTTATATTTATGATCACAAGATTAAAAAATATTTTAATTTATATTTTTATGTATTTAACATAATTTTAATTTAATAGTATAAAATTTAAATTTCTCTTTACTTTATTAAACTCATGCCAAATTAAAATATGATAAATTAATTGAAAAAAAAATAATTTAGTTACTTGTTCAAAAAAATATTGATATTATATACAGAATTGAAATATTTTTCCTTATTGACTACCAATTTTTTTCTCAAAGTAGTTACATATCAACGGATTGTTGGCAAGAGAAGGATTGAAAACACCTATTTGCTTCATTCCTTGAACTATTAAGAGTCGCATACCTTTACAGAATTTTGAAAATCACCTGCTATGCCATGTGACAGATCAAAGATGATTGAAAGTACCTAAGTCTAGTTAATCAAATAGATAAATATTTTTAAATCGCTAATAATTAGGAATAAAATTAATAACTTACACCTAATTTAGGTTGTTTTCAACACTTCTTTGCTTTAGCGTCTAATTCCCTCTTATAAGATAAATAAATAAATAAGTATATTTCCTCTTTTTAATTTGAAATTTGAAAGAAATAAGTTATTGACAATGACAAAGACCAACATTTGTGGAGGGGTAGAAATGTAATCTTCCACCAAAAACAGAAAATGATTGAAAATGTTGAAGTAATTATTTGTGATGTGTTTATATTCTCCTCCTCCATTGAAAAACCAGAGTTGTGCTCCTCTTCTCAGTGAGGGAGAACCAGAAAAAAAAATTATAGAGAGAGAAACTTCTGCTTTCTCCCCTCTCTCTCTCTTTCTCTTTCCTTTCTCTCTCTATATGTATAGATAACTCTGTATTTAGTGAAGGATTAAAACTAGACATTGAGTATAGCAAGGAGATTTAGCAAAAACAAAAAATCCATAAAGATTCAGTTTTTTTTTCCTGTTTTTGAGAGATTTAAGAGAACCCCATTAAAATTTAATCTATTTATCTATCTGGGTGTGTGTTTAAAATGGCTGAAAGAAAAGGAAACAAGAAAAGATTGTGTATAAATCTTTCCCTTTTTACCCTAGCTGATAACAACAGCAGCAGCAATAAATCTCCTAAAAAGTTTGAGGACCCAAATGGTGCTGTTGTTGGGCTTGGAATTGTGGCAGCTATGAATAAGGAGAGCAATAGTAGAGCTGCAATTATTGCTATATCTCCAAGATCAACTACTTCAAACCCAATCCCAATTTTTACTAGTTTTAAGAAGAAGCCTAGTATTGAAGAAATGGAGATGTGTGAGGAGTATACTTGTGTTATTTCTCATGTTGGTACAAATTTGGTTAAGAAAAGAGAGTATTTTGATGGTCAATTTATAGGAAACAGCAACTTTAATGCCTACCAGAAAACTGTTAATCATACAACAAGTTTTACTATGGCTGATTTCCTCAATTCTTGCTTTCTTTGCAAGAAACAGCTTAAGGGGTTGGATATTTTCATGTACAGGTTAGAATTTCAACTTTGTTTTTTTTTGGTTATTGTAATGATTATATGTTACTTTTTGGGATCTGATATTTAGCTGTAGATTATGTTTCATATTTAAGTATGTTGCAGCTTTAGTCTTGAATAGATATATGCTTTTGTTTTGAGTAAAATGGTTGAATGAACTTAGTCATGCTACATATTGAATGGATTTTTAGGAGTAAAATGTTTCTTCAATTGTGGACCCTGCAGAACCTTTATATTTGATAAATGATATGATATCTTATCTTGATTACTTTTTTCTGTTGTTATCATTGATCTATGCAAGTTGGAACATGTTGAGGAACTTGAATCTTTTGCTTTCGATTTACTTTGAACTGTAGTTTTGCCTTCGTGAATCTGATCTGAAATTTGTGGTTGTCCAAGTTTGATTTCAGCCAGGCTTTAAAGAATTGTACAGTTTGAAAAGAAGATGTTTTGGTATTAATGAGTTGATTAGTTAGTTTGGAGTTATGTGCTTAATAGTTTCCAAATAGAGATCTTAGGAATGAAATGATTATTAAACATTTGAGGACTATGCTAGGGAAGTCGAACGTTTTAATGAACAGAATCTGAAAAGCTTTTAGATTGTGTGAGGCGTCTCGTCTTAACTTTAAAATGTTACGAGGCATAATTTGTTAGATCCCTTTGGTGAGAGACCCGAAAGTTATTAGCCTGCATTCTTGGAACTTTTGTCATGTAATGCTTCTTAACCCGCTTTGTGTTAGTCTGGTTACTCGAGGGCGCGGAGTAGTCCATTAGATAATATACCTACAGGCTACATGTGTACTTCTTGCAACTGTTTCTTTCTTGATCAAATGTAAATCTTGCTTCTACTTAGGCATCGGTTGTGAACTCTGTAGTATTGATCTAAGTTGCTCGGACTCTTCAGAAACATCGACCGGTGTGTGTCAGATCCTCCAAAAATGCACTACTTTTGGAGGATCCGACACGCACCCGTCGACGTTTCTGAAGAGTTCGAGCAACATAGGTATTGATCATAAAAGTCAATAGTAAATTGGATCCTTATCTACTTCCATTCTTGCTTTCTATTTTCTATTTGTACTGTTCATCTTTATTAATTAGCAGTAGACTTGTCCCGTTGGCACTTCCTCCAACTTGCGTAACTTAATGATGTATATCATCTTTCCATAATATTATAACAAGAAGAATTTCTCTCATATGTTTTGGATTAGAGCATATTTGCTTGAATTACACACTCAAGTCATGTTTCTCTAACTGTCACTTGCTTAGAATCCACTCTATCGATGTTTCTATCACTAGTGACATTATTTTAATAGCTGAAATAGGCCAATTGCACTAGGGCCTTAATTGTATTCAGAAGTCTCCTTTAGGTTGCTTCCTTCAAGGAACTGCAGAGTTGATTCTAAGTTTGAGATATCTGAATTTCGTGTTTCGTAGTTTTAAGCAACCTATCTTGAATTGTGACCACAGGATGGTTTTAGCGGCAACATATTGATTATGTTCACGTAATGTAAGCTGTGTATTTTAGTTACCTGTTGCTTTCTTTGGCCTTGCTGGAAATCTTTTAGTTATCTTTCTTTGTCAAACACGAATTTTTCATTTTTATAATGTGTGAAGCTTTTAGGTAGGAAAATTTCACATGTTTTTTGTTTGTTCACTAAATTAAGGCAGCTAATATGTGATAGGAATCTCCAATACATCTTGTTTCTATATGCATGTGGTCTGTATTACTTTATTCAAGGAATATCTTATGATCAAAAGATCCAATTTTTTTTCCGTCTTTTCGAGCTTAAAATAACTTTCTTCCCTTTGCTATTTGTTGCAGAGGGGAGAAGGCGTTTTGTAGTGCAGAGTGTCGTTGCACACAGATATCAATCGATGAACACAAAGAGAAATGCGGTTTTGAAGCTATCAAATCACTTAGCGACTACTCTGTTTCTCCTTGCTCAGGTCCAATGCAGTTTTTCACTGGTGTAGCTGTGGCATAACTCAAAAAACTCGTACGTACCACCAACGTTGCATAATATATAAATAAATAAAAAGATATATCGGTTTTGAAAGTTACCTGAATAAGAATTGTTGGTACCCGTCGGGTTAAGAAAGATGTTAGATATTTATGTCATGGACACATCCTGAGCAGGCAATCTTTGCAACTCAAAAGAGTATGAAAAAGAAACATTTCTGGGAAAGAAAGCATGTAATGAAGTTTGTTATAAGCTTAGTAAAGAAGGATTTTACATTTTAATCATAAGTTGGAAATCAATAACACACCATTTTGAGTCTTGATTTCTTATATACATATATATATTTTTTTTGTTTTTCATCTGGTGTTCAATATTCGTATTATAGCTCGTTTAATCCAGACTCATGCCACATAGGGCTTCATTCGGGGAGAAGCATTCTCTACCGATTATTTTTTCATATTTAACGCTCAAATTTGAAATCTCTGGTTAAGTCAAAGAGTGACTTAGTTACTACACCACGTTCTTTCTTCATTATAAGGCTTCATTCGGGGAGAAGCGTTTTCTATCGAGTATTTTTCCATACTCAGTATCCAACTTCGAGATCTCTGGTTAAGTAAAAGAGCGGTCTCATCTACTACACTACATTCGTCATTATAGGGCTTCTTTCGGAGAGAAGCTTTCTTTACCAAGTACTTTCCATATTTAGGGCCTGAATCGGGATCTCTGGTCAAGTCAAAAATGGTTTCATTTACTACATCACATTCTTCATTATAGGGCTTCATTCGGGGAAAAGCATTCTCTTCTGAATATTTTGTCATATTCAAAGCTCGAATTCGAAATCTCTGATTAAGTCAAGAGCAACTTCATCTATTGCACCACATTTTTTTATCGACACTCTAAGTGTTCTTTTCACATGACTGAATTCCAACAAACATATAAATGCTTGTTTGGTAATCTAATAATGCAGTAAAACATGACTCTATATTCCTAATTTAATGTTTATTGTTATCCTAATTAGGCAAACTAATAATGAGCAAATGACTTGCTCTAATCAACTAAGATATTTTTTATGAGTAAAAATGTGTTTTTATACGTTATATTTTTCGAGTCCCAGCTTATGTGATTTACTTTTCTTTATAATTAGTTCAAAAAGAATGATATATATATATATATATATATATATATATATATATATATATATATATATATATATATATATATATAACAATTTAACTATAAAATATATAGTTTACCCTTAATAAAATGATATACAGCCACACAAATTTTTATCATTCATTTTGGACGACAAGTTTTTATAAGATTTCATTTCTTTCTTAAACTCTGTACCGGCTCAAACTACCTTTCATAAAATAATGAGATGGAGGAAGTATAATTTAGTGTAAGTACGCCTCAATCAATAAAATTATATATGAAAAAAATATAAATAAATAGTTTGACGCTAAGATGAATGTTGGTATAAGAATTTTATGTAGGAAGTTAAAAAGTTATTTAAGAAAATGTGAACCTCTTACTTTTATTTTGTTTATTATAAATTAAGATTTGTATAAAGTAAAATATTTATTTAAAATTTTAATTATTAGGACTTTTAATATAGTTTAAATATATATATATATAAAAATGGTAAATTCTAAAGTATACTAAATAATAAGAGATTTTATCTATTCCAAATAAGTAAATATTTAATAGTTATGAGTTAAATTAACTTTTAAATTTGAAATATTAAAATAATAATAAAAATATTTTTTTTAAAAAAATAATAGTAACTGGAGTAATAATTGTGTATCATAAATCCTGTATATGTTTCTAAAGCGTGTACTATACATAATCTTGCCTTTTATTGCACAAAAGGACTTGTCATGTAATCTAGCTTGCCTTTTGTTGATTATTTTGGTAAAAAGTAGAATTGGGTCATCTTTTGTTGACTCTTCTTCCACCCCCATTAAGCAAATCTTAATCATGGTTTAACTAGTGAGATTCTACTTAAAAAAGGAAAAATTACAAATATATATTCACGATAAATTATTATAATTTAAAGTAATTACAATTTATAGCTATAAGTAGAGTTTTATATTTTAAATGGATAATTTTATGTGTTTTTTAAGTTTTTTTTTTGTTCATTTATGTAAGGATTTTGTATTTTGTTATACTTTTTTTTTTTTAAAAGAAAATCAATATTAAAGAATTCCTTAATATTTTCTCTATTTATAAAAAAATAACAATTCTTATTTCACATTATAATTAGTCAGGTAGACCGACATCACATGTACAAGATACCACGTTTTACTCAACTGGATACACATGTTGCTTATTCGATTAAATAAATAGAAATATTAGTATAAATTAATGTATTTGGTCAATAATCTGTCTTTTAAAAAATCAAAAAAAAAAAATTAACGACAATCAATCATAAATGCAGTTCATAATATTAAGATAATCAAATAATTAACATTTATTTTAAACTATAGTGTAAATAGAATTGTATTTTACATAATAAAATGAATATAGACGATTTAGACTATCTATCTACTGATACATAGTTATTATTGTCTATTTCCCACTACAATTACATAATGTTAGTTAAACTAACAAAATTAAGAATTATTTAATCAAAATCAATGGGAAAACAATCTCAAAGAGGAACAAATATTTCTACGAAGTATTCATCTATTTTTAATCAGAGATCTATAAAATTGCCTCTAATATAAAGTATTTACTCATATCTCTCGATCCCAATTGCAGCTCAAAAAACACTCCACGTAATATAATAATTGTATTTTATATTTTTGTATCAAATGTATTTGTATTTCATTGAGATGTATGATACAAATCAATTATATTTATGATAAAACTTGGTACAACAAATACAATATGAATTCATCCTTTTTCGTCAAATGTATTATGTATCAATTATATTCAATCAAATATAGGTGAGAAATTTGTATTATATATCAATTGTATTCATAAAACTATATTTGTAATTTGTATTAATTGTATTTGTCATACAACAAATACAACATGTATTCATCCTCAATTTTCCCTATCTCGCCTCTCTCACCTCCTGATATTTAGCCAATAGTTTTTTTTATACAAACAGTTGTATCAATTAAATTTATGATACAACGAACATAATAAGCATTCAACTTCTCTTGCCTCTTGCCTCTTTCCTCCATCTCTTCGAGAACTCGCCCACCTCTCTCCTCCTTCTCCTAATCTCGCTCGTCTCAATTCCTCCAAAACACGTAACTATAATTAATAATTAATCAAATTATCACTATATATCTCTATTAAGTCCAAACTAATAGTAATTTCTTAAAGTTTCCCACTTACTTTAGCATATTTGCCCCCCCCCCCCCCCCCTTAACTTTTCCTAACCAAAAACTAATTTTTAGAGGGATGTAGCATGTGCCCAAGTTGGTTAAGAAAATACAAAACTAAGATAAATTATTGATAAAATATTATTATGTAAAAATAACTTCTATGAGGGGAATGCTTTTACAACTTATTTTAGCTTTTATATAACATGTTTCTCATTTCGTTATATGTTCACACTTTGATATTTTAACCTACATAAAGAAAGAGGAATTAGTAAAGTCAGTTTGTTTTTATATTTCACAATTAAGTTATAACCAAATTTCACTTGTCAGATTACGCTGACTAATTTGTTATTATAATAATGTAATAGCTTTTTAGTTTAAACAAGAACAAGTTTACTACCAAATGTCTCCAATAAATCAACACTTCAAAACAGGAAACTAACAAATTTAACTAGAGTAAATGTAGAACTAAGGCAATTAACATTAGATGACACATTGTGACGGTGTCAAGAATAATTGGAAGGCTCTATCAATAGGGAGGTTGTCAAAATGTGCTAAATATAGGTAATTTGTAAAGTCATCCAAAAAATTAATGGGTTGAGACTTGAGATCAAAATAATTTAAATTGGGTCAAGCTCAACTAATTCAAGAATTATCCATTGAAATAGATCTTCAATTAAGCCTAATCTAATATTTGATTCAATTCATTTTAAATCTATTTATTTGCATTTGTGCCATGTAAAAAATATATGAATTACTATAAATTTTTTCATTGTGTATTATTCAAATAAAAATGAGTACATCGGCTATGAGATATGGAGGGTTAGTCTTCCCACTCCATCGAACCAGACATAAAAACAATGCTCAAGCAAGACAATCAGCAACCTAATTCGCATGATTTCTTAACAACCGACGAAGAGAAAAAAAGTAAATCTTCGATAAGAGTTTTACAATGAAAAACTAAGGCCAAATTTTAACTTTGACCTCCAACTTTCACAATGCACAAACAGACATTTTAATTATCCAACTTTTAAATAAATAAACACATGAGTCTTACATGGCAAAATACACTTAGGACACCACATAGGACAAAAAAATGACATGTAGGATGACATTTAGGACATGTGTGTTTATTTGTTCAACTTTATACAAGTTTAAGAGTCTACTTGTGCACATCCAAAGTTGAAGGGCACAAATGTGATTCGAAGCCAAGTTAAAGGGCATAATTATGTATTATGCCAAAAACTAAAGAATCAAAATAAAAGTAATTCACTAAATTTTCTTTTAGAGATTGTTTTACAAGTAGATTATCAATTTTCACAACAAGTCCTTTAAGCCAGATAAGAAACTCACGCACCCCTATGAATTATGACCTCAGCCAAGATAATATAGTTTTCCCATGCTTGGACACATCACTATCTGATTCTCAATACTTAACTTAGTCCCTCACATTATCATCACCCCCTTAAGTCTGAAATCGACACTTTAAAGCTATGGATCTATTACATCTTCTTTAAACTAGTCTAAATTCTCTTTACTCTAATACTTGGGAGAAACTAATCTAATCTTCGATTCAATCCATTTTAAAACTATTTGTTTGCATTTGTGCAATGTATAAGATATATGAATTTCTATCATTTTTTTCATCATGTATTATTCAAATTAAAAATGAGTACAACGACAATGAGAGATGGAGGGTTAGTATCCCACTCATCGAACCAGACACAAAAACAGATGCTCTAGCAAGACAATGAGCAACCTAATTTACTGATTTCTTAATAACCGACAAAGGAAAAAAATGTAACTCTTTGAATAAAAAACTAAAGAATCCAAATAAAAGTAATTCACCAAATATTTTTCAGAGATTGCTTCACAAATAGATAATCAGTTTTCAGAACCAGCCTAGTTCTACTGAATTGTTCCTTTAAGACAAATAAGAAACTCATGCACCCCTATGATATTGGCCAAGAAATATAGTTTTCCCAAGCCTGGATACATCGCTATCTGATTCTCAACACTTAACTTGGTCCCTCACCTTATCATCACCTCCTTAGGTCTGAAATCGACACTTTAAAGCTATGGATACATCTTCTTTAAGCTAGTTTATATTCACTTTACTCTAATACCTAACTTCTTCCCGCTTCTATAAAAGTCTTTCTATAATTGATACATGCATTGGCTTATAATATCGCTTAATCTAACTCTTAATAATCTGACTTCCCCTTCTTAGCCCACTAAGACTATCATTTCGAGTTCATATCTACACTTCTAAATACATACTTCTAACTCTAGACATTTATACTATTATTAGATTATAACATCACAACTCTAGACATTTATACTATTATTAGATTACAACATCACAACTCACACTATCTTTCAGGTGAAAATATTACCCAAGCGCTCTAAAACATACTTCCCTCATAAATGATATCACCAGAAAATAATGTTTAGACAAAAAAAATTGAAAGCACATCTTGAATTTAACTCGAACACACTATTCATATAGATAAGGGAGCATTCTCTCTAAGCAATACAGTTACGCACACTAATGAGCTTCTCTCAAACCATTTTGTAGTCTCTTAAATTTTTGAAGATTTTATCTGTCACGACCCAAAGTATACCCTAGATATATCATGATGTATGAGACCCCAATAGGCCCTACACAAGCCACTTGACAAAGATATAATGATAGAAAATATGAAAAGTAAAGGTAGAAAATCACATATAACAATAAAATAGTTTGACAAAAAGAGGAAGTCTAATCATAGTCTCGACAAGCCATCAAAAAAGTGGTTGAGACTAACCCGTACACTACGTAAAAGGTCTGAAAGCTCAAAGTATAAGAAAGCAAAGTAAATGAGGACTTACTAACTCTTGTAACTTTGAAGGTACTAGCCACGAGTAGGCGGGAAAAAAAATCTTCGGACACTATATCAATTAAACAATGCAGACACAAGTATGCATTAGTACATGAAATATACTAAGTATGAGGGATATGCAATAAAACATGAAACATGATCATAAGGAGACATAATCTAGAACATGATATGCATGAACAAGCTAAGTATAGTAGAAACCTTAAAAAATAATCATAAGTGATGGAGCCAACCTTCTATTAGGGGGTTCGGCGGAAAATTTTACTAGTTATACATGGTTCAAACTATTTTTTATGTATATATAATAGATGTTGAAACCCCTTTGGTTAGTTCGTGTGTCAAGTTCTTCAGATAACGAACCCCCTTATTAAAATTTTTATCTTCGCCATTGATCATTAATATGATTAATGCATCTTAAAATCATAAAGAAAGTTTGAAAGAAGGAGAACTTATATGTATAATGAGGATAATTAGGTCATAAGATAGGACTTAGGAAAGTTAATTGAGGGTAAAAGATCAAAAATAAACTCACGCAATAAGATCATAAAAATAAAAATAAACTAACCTTTAAATTAATCCCATTAACCAAATCGGCCCCTTGCCAAAATATTTGACGGATCAAGTATATGTTTGCCATTTTGGTATGTCAAAGGACATTTTTTTCCATAAAATGTTTTCGTAAGAAGGTTATTTTTCTGTATTTGATTACCAAAAATATTTTCTATTGTAATTATTATAAGAACATAAATGCAGAAAATAGTCAATTAACACAAAACTCAGTGTTTAGACGCCAAAAAAACAACTATTTTAGTTAGTACTAATACACTATCTAAAATGATAAATATATATATATATATAGTAGTAAAGAATAGAGGGAGTCTAGAGACACAACCTTTCTAGGTCCATTGTCCAGTCTACGATCTGTAGAACCCAACTTTTGATCCAAAATTTCACTAAGTCAAAATCAGTTCTACGAGTTCCATCTACAACTCGTCAAAATTCGTACGGTTCGTCCTGCCAAGTTGTAGGTCAAACTTTAGAAACTTAATTCTCCAAAACTCAATTATGGGTTCTACGATTCAGTACTTCTCACGGCCTGTAGGACTTTCTTATGATCCGTAGGTCGGACTCGTAGAATGCTATCTCAATAAAAAATTTACGTTTTTTCTCTCTTTTCAACTTTCCAATTTATGAGGTATTGTATTTGTCATGGCTCGAGCTTACACCATGGACATGACTGACATTCAAGAACCATTGTTGGTCCCCAAGTGAACCCTCATTTTTATTGACTACAAGCAAAAAATTAACTCAAGCAATAATATGTAAACCCATAATTTTCTTAAAAATCTATATTCTTCATCTCAATTAAAATTGCTTTTTTATCATAAAATCTCTTTGCAAATTTATAACCATATTTGCCTTAGCCAAAAGAATTTTTTCGAAACTAAAATTGATTAAATCGTACTAAAAATCAACAATATCTCAAGAGAATTGATTGAATGTATTAACTATATAATCAATTAAAAAGAAATTACTAAAATATATTAATTGTAAAACAACAACTAGTGGTTTCACATATAAACAACGGAGAAGGGCCTAAAATACCCTTAAAGTATTGAAATTGGTACAAAATTACCCTTCATCCATCTATTGGCTCCAAAATACCCTTCCCATCCACCTATCGGGTCAAAAATACCCTTGTCATCCACCTTTTGGTTCAAAATTGACCACTTATTTAACGGTTTTATATTTAAACTATTTAAATATTTTTTAAAATACGTGGTGCTCAACTATTTGATATAATTTAACTTATTTGTATAATTTATCAACTATTTGTTATAATTTAACTTATTTGTATAATTTATCAACTATTTATTATAATTTAACTTATTTGTATAATTTATAAATCAATTTATTACCCATCAATTACTAATTAAATTCCTCTTAATAAATCCATCACATTATTAATGCAAGCTACTGCCAATTGAGTGTTTTTAAAAATTATAGAAGTAAATTATCATACATTCAAGTGGCTAAATAAAAATCACCGATAAACTTAAAAGTCTGACTATGTTCATCTTAATATATTCTTACGTCTCAATTATGTGATGTTACTTCATAGGTAACTTTTTTTCAAAATAATATATTAAAGGTTTTAAAACAAATAATAAATAATTATAAAATTATATTTTAAAATAGTGCATACGGGATGTATTACTTATTTACCTTTAATAATAAATTTCTAATTCAATTTTTAAAGAAAGTGTCCTCCTAAATAAGAGGCCCAACCTAAATTTAATTGGGGTTTCGATTCTGACTCAAATAATTTTGGATGTCATTTTCAGGAATCTATAATTTCATCGTGTTTTAGTAGTGTTTATGACGATTTTGATATTAGAATTGGATTATTAATTGAGTGAGGTTTAGTTAGTAATCGGTGATTTTTATTTAGCCACTTGAATGTATGATAATTTACTTCTATAATTTTTAAAAACACTCAATTGGCAGTAGCTTGCATTAATAATGTGATGGATTTATTAAGAGGAATTTAATTAGTAATTGATGGGTAATAAATTGATTTATAAATTATACAAATAAGTTAAATTATAATAAATAGTTGATAAATTATACAAATAAGTTAAATTATAACAAATAGTTGATAAATTATACAAATAAGTTAAATTATATCAAATAGTTGAGCACCACGTATTTTAAAAAATATTTAAATAGTTTAAATATAAAACCGTTAAATAAGTGGTCAATTTTGAACCAAAAGGTGGATGACAAGGGTATTTTTGACCCGATAGGTGGATGGGAAGGGTATTTTGGAGCCAATAGATGGATGGAGGGTAATTTTGTACCAATTTCAATACTTTAAGGGTATTTTAGGCCCTTCTCCGTATAAACAAAATTAGAAAAGTTGATTTCTAATAAAAGTACATAAGAAGAAAAAATTAAAAATTAGGATAACTCTATAAATTTTGTTTTAAGCCTCCATTCTTATTGAGTCGGTCCTAAAAATGAATTGTTGGTTTAACATGGCATTCTACGTGCATTTATCTCTAAATGAATTCTAACATGGTAAGCATATTCATACTATATTCACTAGCATATAATTCCTCTATACTTACCTATCAATCTATCAACTGAAGCAATTAATTCACGTAAATTTAGGGGGTGACAAATTGGTGGATTGAATTAGATTGAATATAGATTGGATTACGATTCACTCATATAAGAAAGGAAAATTTTCAAAATGTCAATATTTTGACATTTAATAGATTTTCTTAGCCACACTTTCAATATTTATCTAAAATGTTAATATTTTAGTTTGTTATGTATTTTTTATTTGTTTGATTTTCAAGATTACAATTATTTAGAAAGGAGAAAATCAAGGGAGATGATATTTTTTAGAAAAAGGAACATATCGCTTAAAATTCTCATCAATTACAATTTCAAAAAAGTTTTTCTTCCTTCGATTAGGTCAACTTTCATTTTTATTATGTTTTCATTATAATTGTATATCAATATTTTTTACATTTTATGTGTTCACTTTACCATTCAAATTAAAATTGATTTTTTCCTTTCAAACTATAAATTGTATTTTGGTGATCAAAATTGTATTACACGATTGTCAAATGTATATTTCATTTTTTTGTATTACAAAAATATTATTGATTGTATCTCAATATATATGAATATAATTTATGAAAGGATACAAGATTTGGGGAAAATAGCATACTTGGTGGAAATAATAAATTTATTGAGGAAGGATACAATATTCTAAAAAATAAATATAAATTGACTATGAAAGAAATAAGTATACAAGATTCTGAAAACAGATAACATACATGGTGAAAATAATATAATCAAGAAATAATATTCTAAAAAAAATACAAATTACTGTTAAAAAATATGACACATATATGCTTAAGAAAT
This sequence comes from Solanum peruvianum, assembly GCA_027705065.1. Lineage (NCBI taxonomy): Eukaryota > Viridiplantae > Streptophyta > Magnoliopsida > Solanales > Solanaceae > Solanum > Solanum peruvianum. The sequence goes on along the minus strand of JAKWJD010001761.1, from coordinate 6,110,416 downwards.
ACAATTTCATATGAGATAGCATACATAGTGAAAATGATATAATCATGATACAGTATTCTAAAAAAAATATAAATTGACTGTTAAAAAATAAGATATATTTATGCTTAAGAAATACAAATTCATATGAGATACATATGTTGAATGACTACAAATAAAAAAATACAATGTTCTTAATAAAAATACAAATGAATGTTCTTAATAAAAATACAAATGATGAGTAAAAGAAAAATATTGACAAACAAAAATTAATACGAATACTATTCTGGTATGAATACAATTTTTGCAACCTTCTTCTTTGACTCTCTCTTTCTTCTTCGTCTGCTATGTTTCCTTTTTCCAATTTTTTTCACCAAATTCAAATCTGAATTTGTGTTTACTTGTGCATTAGTAACCCTATAAGCAAAATTTGAATTATTAAATATGAATATAAAAAAAATCAAACAATATATTATGTATGAATGCTAATATGAATTACTACAAATAACAATCTATTAAATCTCAAATATGAAAACACAATCATAAAAAAATCAAAAAATAGTGTTTCAAATACTAAAAATTTTGAAATGCATAAATATTTGATGAGTATATTAACAAACTCATAAATGACGAAAAATCTATAATACATACAATCTTATTGAAAACAAAATCTCATGAAATCTCGCAAAATAAATGATGATTTCAAAAATACCTTTATGCATTGAAAGATTTCTTGAATTAATCAATGAATCTGAACAAATTGGTATGCACTTGAATAATTAGTTCTTCTTCAACAATGAGAGAGAGAATAATAATGAAAATTTGGTAAAAGAGAAAAAAAATTGAAAACCTGAAAGATGGAAATTAATTTAATGGTATTAAAGTCTATGAAAAAGTCTAAATGGGTAGTGAATGTATTTAATGTTGGAGTGTTATGAGAAATAAAAGAAAGACAAATAATAGTATTTGGATACAAATTATTTTTAAAATATTGACATTTTAAACAATTATTTAAAACTGTAGATGTTTTTACTAATTAAGTTAGGAATTGTGACTAGTTTACTAATTTTTCCTATGAGTAAATGTAAATTTGGTCAAACATAATTTGAATAAAATGGTTGTAACTCACTTTAATCTCCTAAAGCCAAAAAAAAAAAAAATTAAATCAAAGTTAAATTGTTAATGCCTTAACCCATACCACCCCACCTCACCCCTATAATTATTTTTTTAAAAAAAAAAAAGATAGAAAAAAATATATTTTTCCCCACCAAATATTTTTTTTGTAGAAAAAAATTATTAACACTCCCAAAAAAAATTATATTTGTTTTGGAAAAAAAAATTGTCTCAACCCTACCCAACCCCCAGCCAGGGACACTCCCACCCATACTCAAAAAAATCACCCCCCCCCAATTTTTGATCTTTATTTCCAAAAACAAGTAGTGAAATTAGAAATTTTGATTATAAGTGAGTGATACATGGGGTATATATGGATTCTTTTATGGGAAAACTGTATATAATAGCAAACTAATAACCTAAAATAAATGGAGTAGCTAGGGTTTGATTTAATTGTGCTCCATAGCAAATGTTTGCAAAAAATTGTCAGGCGCCTCTCTCCCAAATATCTCGCTCGCCACTCTCCTCCAATCTCTCGCTCGCTTCCTCACTTTTTATACAAACACAAGTGTATAAAAATTGTTTCTAATTGTAAAGCAGAGAAAATTGTATAAATACATATATTTTTGTTCCCTTCTCTCTCCTCTTCCAGATCTCGCTCGCCACTCTCCCAAATCTCGCTCGCCACCCTCGCCTTTCTCACTTATACAAACAGAAGCGAAATGTATAAATTGTGTTTCTGTTTGTATAAAGCATGAGAAAATTGTATATACACATGCAAGTACATGTATTTTCGTCCTATACACTTACAATTATACAATAAAAATACTCCCCTGCCCAGTTTCTTTTGTCTTTCTCTCTTTCTCGTTTTATACAATTTTCAAATTGCATCTAATTTCTCTCTTTCTCGTTTTATATAATTCGATTCAATTGTATATTCCTTGTCAAGTCTCTTTTGTCTTTCTCTCTTTCTCATTTTATACAAATTTAAATTGTATATAATCATTCTATACACTTATAATAATAAAATTCGTTTTATACACTTCGTTTTTATACAGTTCTCTGCCCAAGTGTCTTTCTCTTTCTTGTTTTATACACTTCGTTTTATACAATTTGCTTCAACTGTATATGTATAACGAATTATACAGTTTCTATGTTTGTTATGAAGCGCAATTATGCAAACTTTGCTATAGTATACAAATATGAATTTTTATTTGCTATATGTGAAAGTTGTCCTTTTATTTACGCATTTTGTCCATATTTGTATGAAATTAAATAGGTTGAAGTTTAAATTTACCCATTGAAGAAAATATGAATGATCCATTAAATTTAATATAAAAAGAAAATTAATTCATTTCACTTATATGGGCTGAAATTGACACGGGTACATCCTTCCCCACAAGTCATTAAACATGTACTAATTAATAAAAGGGGAAAAGGGTTAAAAATACCCCTCAACTTTAGCTTATTAGTTGATTATGCCCTGCCGTTAAAACAAAGTTATTTATACCCTTGTCGTTATCAATTCATTATTTATACCCCTCAATTGACAGAAATCCCTAAATAAGCAAAATTGACCAGATTTTATAAATTACTCATTCCCCATTTTAAATTGATGCCCGACCCATGTAAATGCCTTCAGTTGTGTTTGTATTTTAATGATTTTGATTGAAAGAATGAAGACAAATTGTGTTTTAGTTTAATTTGATTCCTAGTTTGTTCAAATGACTTGCAGAAAAAACAATTATTCTCGAACAATTTCACTATCAATTGGACGAATGAGTTCTAGAACAACATATGCATCATCTATTAATACCCCTCATAAAATCTGGTTCCACATTAGTCATGGTGTTTAAAATAAACAAAATTGTGAGTTGTAATGATTTTCAATAGGATAATAGCATAGTTGAAATACCTGAGGAAAAAACCAAACAAGTTTAGAGATCTGTTTATGTATTTAAATTTTGACATATATATAAAGACTAAAATATTGAAGTGGTTAAAGAAGCACAATCATCCGTATAACACGCCCATAATTATATTAATTGATATCACCCAAATTGCTAGAGCATTGAGACAATAAAATCATCAAGTGAAAGCTAACACCTATACCAAAATCTAACAAGATTTTATGCAGCTTAATTAATCTAAATAAAAGATATGTCCAAGTATCATAACATAGATAAAGTTAGCTAATTAGAATATATCATCTTTGTTATTTATATAATAGTCTCGTATAATCTTAAGTATGTTTCAATTGATATTAAAGTATATAATTAAAGGAGATATAGCATATTTTATTTACTTAACTAAACTACCTATTAAACATTCGAGAATACTTACAAAATGAATTTCAAAATTTGAATCAAAAGTATTTGATAGAAATATTTTATTATATAATTAGGTGCTCAATTAAAACAAATTGTAAATGTATCTTGTCTTGTTTAAAAGGATTGATTTAAAAAGATTTAAAGCTCGTGAGATATCACGATTTCATTGTCACTACTACAAAAGAGCCATCTAGTGAATATAATATAATAATGATTGATTGATGGTATCATTGCTGCATAATTGTGGTAAAATCCTCTATTTATTATATGAATTAGTGTACAAGTATTTCCTCAATCTATTTCTAAAATCTCAGAGACACACTTATACTATACTAAGGTTCTATTACCCCTAAACTTATTTTATTATTAATATTCTACCCCGTTTTGGCCTACGTGACACTATCTTGTGAATCCATGTTTGACTTTTTTTTTTCAAGTTAGTGTTACGTAGAACGAAAAGGGGTAGAAAATTACTTATATAATAAGTTTAGGGGAATGATAGGACCTTAGTATAGCATAAGTGTGTATCTGAGATTTCAGGTAAAAATTGAGGAGATACTTATGCATTTATTCTTTATTATTTTGAGGTGAAATAATTAAGTACTAACTATTAGCAAACATTTTTTAAGAAATTAATAGTCAGGCAATCAGTTGGTGAGAAATCTGACGATCAAATCTTAGACAAAATTTAGAAAGATATTGTTACTTATTATAAGAGATAAAATATAATTGAGTACATACGTTTGCCGTTTTGGCATGTCAAGGGACATTTTTCAATAAAATATTTTCGTAACAAAGTTATTTTTTGAATTTGGTTACCAAAAATATCTTCTATTGTAATTATTATTACTTTTAATTTAATTAAAAAAATTAAATTTATCGTTTTGTATTTTTAAGAGAAAAAAATTATCAATGACTCAATGACATGTAAAATTTGTTGAACCAAATAATTAAAAATAATAACCATTTTTAATAAAAAGAAAATTATATGCACACCTCGACCCCAAACTCGACCGCAAATTGTCTTCTATAGTACACCCAAACCCCAACCCTTTCTCTCACCCAGATTTTCTTCTCCATCCACCACCATTGCCGCCCCCTCCTTTACCCAAATGAAATTTTTTATTATGTATGAGGTACAATTATTACTAGTCGTATGAGATATTATTTTATTATTTTTTATTTGAACTGGTGGAACTTATACTTGATTTTTCTTCTTTGCCTCTTATTTCTCGTTCTTGTTTTGCTCTTTCCTCTTTTTTCTCATTTTCTTTTTTTTTTCTTTAATTAATTTTTAAACCAACTTATTTATGAAACCATTTAATTGACTCTCATTTTGTACATATGAAAATAATTTTTTACTTATTTGTTTTAATCATTTCAGGGGGTTTCTTTTTTTCCTTTTTCACTGGATTTTTTGGTCAATGAAAATCAAAAATCGTTGTTTTAGTACATAAATATGGAGTTTCAATCTTTCTACTAAAAATTATATAGCCTATCTATTTGATTTGAACTTTTTCTGTGTGATTATGATGTAAAAAGGCATACAAATGGATTGGAACGCTAAAATTGTTTATTGTGAAGGTAGGATTTGGTAATTAAAAATATGATTTCCTTCCATTTTTTAGTGTGTTTTTTTTCTTCTTGAAATTTATGTTGATTTTTCTCAAATTATTTTGAGGAGGAAGAAGGACAATAAAATGAATGAAAGTATTTAAGCTTCAACATTTATGGGTGCTAGAATTCACTTTTTGTTTGTGGCAATCATCAAATTTTTTCACCATGCAAAAAGTTTAAGTTTGGAAAATGATAGCCAGTCTCATTGCTCGTTCAGTGAGTCTATCACACTTGCTATGTCATCTTAATAGAAAGTGTCAAATTAACACAACAGAACATGACATGAGATATTTATAATGAACGAAACTTAATTAATATGTCTAAGTAAAAATTAGAATCAACTTTGAATGATCACCGATGAATTTGGCCCGTAAATTTTCTTGAAATTTGGAGCATAGTAGGCATTCTTTATTTTCCATTATCATCAATTTGTTGTTGGATTGTTATTGGACTTACAATGATGATGTGAAATTATTTTTTATAGTATCATTATTTTAATTTATTTTTGCTAACCATGATTCGAATCTGCAAATTATTGTCTTTATGTGCTTCTATTGTCTTTTGTACTATATTTTTTTTTTTTATGGTTCTTTTCTTTTTCAATTTTTTGTTTCTTTATATTTTATATCTTTTGACGTGCAATTTCTTTGGATTTTATTCTACTACCATTAGTTTGCTGAATGTGTCAATACTCAAGGCAATCAACTTAGGTTAAAGCAAAAAAAAAAAAAAAAGATAAGATAAAAACTTCTTTTCAACTTGTATTTGATATTATAAGATTAATTTCTCACCTAATAAATTATTTTTTTTTCACTATCAAAAGTTTATTATTGTCGGTTGACGAGTTTGAAATAATTTTTCCATTTAAAAGGTTTTAGGGTAAAAGAAGGGTTAAGTTTTAGCATTCTCATTTTAAACTTTTTTCATTCATTTATTTTTAAAATTTTCTTTTTTATTGTTATTGTTCTTGACTACGTTATTTTTATCTTTAGTGATTCTAATATGGTAATCTATTCATGTGAATGAACATAAAAATTCAAATATTTCTTTGATATATATTATATGTTGAATAAAATAATAATGTGACTCTCTTCTCTATAAACAGGATTATCATTGATTATTGAAAAAATTGTATATAATAACAAACTAATAACCTAAAATAAATGAAATAGCTAGGATTTGATTTAATTGTGCTTCATAGCAAACGTTAGCTAAAGTTTGCCAGGCGTCTCTCTCCCAAAAATCTGACTCGCCACTCTCCATTCTCGCTCGTCTCTCTCGCTTTATACACAGAAGTGCATATATTCTGTTTCTGTTTTATATAAAGCGAGAAAAAATTGTATATACACATGCAAAAATATATATCTTCGTGTTATACACTTAATTATACAATTTACAAACATTTTACTTCAAATATTGCAGAGAAAAAGGCCAACAAATTATACAATTGCGAATTATACAATTGCAGTGAAATACAATTTTCTCTAGTTTTATACAACAGAAGTGTATATATTGTGTTTCTATTTTTGTATAAAGCGAGAGAAAAATATATATCTTCTTGCTATACACTTATAATTATGCAATATACATACATTTTAATTCGATTCAACTGTATGCAAAGCAAATTTTATAAAAATATTGCAGCGAAATAGGCAGCGAATTATACAAATATGAATTATACAATCGCAGTGAAATAAGATAGCGAATTATACAATTGTAGCAAAATAGGCCAGCGAATTATACAATTTAAGCCAGCGAATTATACAATTATATATGTATAACGAATTATACAGTTTTATGTTTGCTATGGAGCGCAATTATGCAAACTTTGATATAGTATACAAATATAAATTTTTTGTTTATTATATGTGAAAGTTATCCTTTATTATTTCATCAATTTTTTATTGTTTTTAAATATATAAAATCTGCAACAAAAAAAAATAATTTAAAACATTTTATTTATATCTCCTCAATGTTTTTGTAATCTATTACTTTTTCTCTTTCTTCATCAATAATATAAGGGAAAAGATTCAAATATGCCAGTGAAAAAAATGCTTATTTATATTATCAGTTAAAAGTTTGGTTCAGTTTATGTCATTGCTTTCAAACAAAAAACTCATTTTTGCCATTATTTTTTAATAGTAATTTTGCAAAATCATTTTTGTCATTACTGTTAAAGAAAATGTTCATTAATGATATATTTGAGCTTTTTCCCGTAATATAATTTATTACTTTCCTTAAATTATTAATGTGACACTTCTATTTTTATAGTTTTCTAACACAAAATTTTTTATTTATCTATCTTCTTCTAAAACATAACAATTTATTATTATACATTGTATTTTACAATTTTCCTAAAATAAAATATCATATGTATCTCTCCTTCTTATTACCATACACTATTCTTCTTCTTCTTAATTATTATATCAATCAATCTTATTTAATCTATTTGCCATAAAAGATTGTAAAAAAATTTAAAGTATTTTCATTACTTTGTTAACTTTTTATTATTATAATCCATAAAATATTTAATAGTCACTGTACATTTTTGATATTTTATATTGTAAACATATAAATCGACTCGTGAAAGTGATTGTGAACAAGAATTCAGAAGATTATACAAAGAATTCATAAATCTATTCTTTTATTTTTTAACAATAAAGGAACGAGTATTTTTTTTTAACAGACTAAAAAAGAAATTGGTTCCTTTTTTAAACAGAGGGAATAGTATTTTTTAAATATAATTTTCAAATACTTAAGAGATAAAATTATATATATATATATATATATATATATATATATATATATATATATATATAAAAATCAAATAAATAACGTTGACTAGAAGCATACATTAGCTTTCTCTATATTTCTATAACTATGTAGGAAAAAATAACAACTTTTTTTTTGTAAAAATTGTAAATTACCATTAACCAACAAAGAACATTACATCATAAGATCATCGTATCATACTTAGCCACCTTCTAGAAAGAGTATTAAGATGCATAGGTTTTCAACTACCCAAAAATAACCAAAAAAAAAAAAAAATTAAAAAAAATAGGCACTAAGTAACTTGGTTATCAATCTTTAACTGTTGCTAGTTTTCCTAGATCCTTTTAAGTAAATGATCCTTTTTTGAAAGTTCGATGGCATATTTGAGCCTTTTCCCTTTTTCTTTTAATCTGTATTATTGCACGATTCTATTTTAGACTTTGTCTGTGTTATTTGACTATGAACATTAACCTTTAATTATTTGAAGTTTGCGATTTTGATCCTTTAGTTGAAAAAAGTTAACTATTAAACAAAATGATTATTTGTAAATATATATAAAATAAAATAAAGGGTTGGTGATTCTAGTTAAAGAATTATGTATATAAAATTAAAATTATATTTATATATTTTTTTAAAAATATACAATTAGAGTAATTACTTTAAATATATAAATTGATCACATTTGCTTCTATGTCTGCTCAATTTTTGATTCATTACCAACTTGTGCTTCCTCTTTTTGAAAATTCATCGATATTGGAGTACAAATTTTCATGTATTCTAGCTGATAGAACTTTCAATTTAAAAAATATATATATTAATTTTCATTAAATTCAATTTTTTATATATACAGAATTCTTCGAGTATTTAGAATCCCCATCCCTTCAATATTATTTTATATCTTTTTAAAATAATAATTTTGTTAAATGGTTAACTTTTGTTAATTTCAGGGACCAAAATTGTACACTTTAAATAATTGAAATTAAATATACATAGGCAAATAATACACATTTTTATTGTAGAATAATTTTCATCACATGAAACACGAATTATGGAGAAGCTAAGAGGGCCCTATACTTCTTCTAATTTTATGTTTTTATATAATTGATTGATGATAGCATAAGGATGATCCAACTTGTTTTTTTTTTTATAATAAGAGAATATTATTATTATTGTTATTATTATAAATTGTTATAATTGTTTTATAAAACATGCTAGTATTATTATTGTTATTATAGTTTTTTGTATTTGCCAAACTTGTCTATATAAACTCTAGGATTTTATATCCATGCACCAAGCAAATATCAATAGCAAGAGCATATCAATTGTACCTCTCTTGAAGATATGAAATCACTTTTTGCTCTCATCCTCCTCATTTCACTTGCCTTGGTAAGTTAAAAATTCTATATCATGCACAAAATATTTAAACAATTAGCTTATTTAATTGTAATTGTACCTAACTCTATTTAATGTTGGTTATCGAAGAAATTCTATCACTATTAGAAATATATGCTTTTTCATGGCAAATCAATGAGTATCTATTTGAGTTATAAAATATGGTTTTCTTCATCTATTTTTCATCGAATCGATTTATTGGAAAAACACATGGTGAGAAATAAATTCACACAGAAGAATTGAAAAGTTTTTAATTTTTGCATGTGAAAACATTATTATTATTATTATTATTATTATTATTATTATTATTATTATTATTATTATTATTATTATTATTATTATTTCACCGATTCAATCGAAATATAAGTGAAAATGGCCACTGAATATTTTTCACTAAAAAATTTAATAGAAAAATAGTGAGTTTTTTGCAACGTATCTAGAGCAATAATTTATTCAACGTAATCCAATAATTAGTTGGGTCTAGAGATGATAACATGCGGCCATTGGGCAGATCTTATCTTTACTTTGAAAGGTTAAGATGTTTTGTTCGGTACTTTTGTCGACTCAAGAAAATAAAAGAAGTGAACAAATGAAAATAAAATTACCTAATATCTAAAAAAAAAAGTATATCAACGATGCATAAAACATGAACTACTCTATTTAATATATGGGAAAAGGGCATACACCTAAATTTTCTCATCTAGAGTTGATATATCTCTCGTTGTGAAAGTGGTTCATGTAAACACCTACTACTATACAAATGGTCCGCATATATCCTTTTCCTTCCACGAAAGTGAAAAATTTAATTTAATTTTTTAATTATTTTTTTAAATAATAAAATCCCGCATATATTAATTCCCCTCACACATTTTTTTTTGACTTTCTTTTTGGTTCCAATGACATTTTTAGGTTTAGTATTATTATGATCAAAATTATTTATGTTCACTAATTTTTTTTGTAAAATTTATTCTAGATGACCCAATTTTTTCAAATACAAAAAACTAAAGCAGCAATATAGTCGAAAAAATAGTTTTAGAATATAATATAGACAAAAAAAATTAGTATAAATTTTTTCTCTCTTTACACTAAAGAATGAAAGAAAAAAATAAAATAAGAATAAGAAACTCAAATAATGATAAGAAAAGAAGTTATAACCGATTTATGCATAAAAAAAATTAAAATACCTTAAACTTTTATATAAAGATCATATACACCCTACATGATTTTTGTTTTTTAAAAAAAATTAAAAATCAAAAAATATAAATTTAAAACTAATTTTTTCAAAAATATAAATATTCTACCTAAAAAGAATCTGTGCATATCCATACTAAATGTTTATGTATATTTGTATACTAGATACAATACTCTGTGCTTGCACATATTAATATATTTTATCTGATGTGTCTTAATTCTTGTGGCACACGCATAAAATTAGGAAAGTCAAACTAAAATTTTACATAACTTTTAAAAAATTCGAGTAGCAATTATTGCAAATCATAACACTGTTTATATACTTTTTAACCAATATGTGTTATTCCCTCTATTCCAATTCTTGTTGCACAAAAAAAATAATTGTGAGTTGAATAATATTTTAAAATATTATTATAATTTATAGTATTATTTTTTGAAGTTTTTAAATAAATAACATATACCAAAGCAAGCAAAACAAATAAATTAAAACGAAGTTAGAATAGAAAACCAACTGACCTCGTATGTATTAGTAAAAAATAAAAAATGAGTGAACCATGTAACATAGAATTCATCTGTCATTTTTGTGCAGTATGGTAGCAGCACAGATGCAAGAAGAGACCCTGGAGAATATTGGAATATTGTGATGAAAAATGAGCCCATGCCTATAGCAATCAAGCATCTTATGCCTCGGTATGACGTTTCTTTCGAGCCAAGGCCAACTGCAACTTCTTACCATGATGATGAAGTCAGTCATAAAGGAGAAAAGTCTTTTGAACCACGACCGACTGTAACTGCTTACCATCATGATGATGTTGGTCTCAAACAAGAAAAATCATCATTTACTAAAGATTTCGAACCAAGGCCAACTGCAACTTCTTACCATGATGATGAAGTCAGTCTCAAAGGAGAAAAGTCTTTTGAACCACGACCGACTGTAACTGCTTACCATCATGATGATGTTGGTCTCAAACAAGAAAAATCATCATTTACTAAAGATTTCGAACCAAGGCCAACTGCAACTTCTTACCATGATGATGAAGTCAGTCTCAAAGGAGAAAGGTCTTTTAAACCACGACCGACTGTAACTGCTTACCATCATGATGATGTTGGTCTCAAACAAGAAAAATCATCATTTACTAAAGATTTCGAACCAAGGCCAACTGCAACTTCTTACCATGATGATGAAGTCAGTCTTAAAGGAGAAAGGTCTTTTGAACCACGACCAACTGTAACTGCTTACCATCATGATGATGTTGGTCTCAAACAAGAAAAATCATCATTTACTAAAGATTTCGAACCAAGGCCAACTGCAACTTCTTACCATGATGATGAAGTCAGTCTTAAAGGAGAAAGGTCTTTTGAACCACGACCGACTGTAACTGCTTACCATCATGATGATGTTGGTCTCAAACAAGAAAAATCATCATTTACTAAAGATTTCGAACCAAGGCCAACTGCAACTTCTTACCATGATGATGAAGTCAGTCTTAAAGGAGAAAGGTCTTTTGAACCACGACCGACTGTAACTGCTTACCATCATGATGATGTTGGTCTCAAACAAGAAAAATCATCATTTACTAAAGATTTCGAACCAAGGCCAACTGCAACTTCTTACCATGATGATGAAGTCAGTCTTAAAGGAGAAAGGTCTTTTGAACCACGACCGACTGTAACTGCTTACCATCATGATGATGTTGGTCTCAAACAAGAAAAATCATCATTTACTAAAGATTTCGAACCAAGGCCAACTGCAACTTCTTACCATGATGATGAAGTCAGTCTTAAAGGAGAAATGTCTTTTGAACCACGACCGACTGTAACTGCTTACCATCATGATGATGTTGGTCTCAAACAAGAAAAATCATCATTTACTAAAGATTTCAAACCAAGGCCAACTGCAACTTCCTACCGTGACAATAAAACTAGTCTTAAAGGAAAAAAGTCTTTTGAACCTAGGCCAAATGTTAGCATGTATAATGATTGATATGGAAAAGTCATTGTGTGTCATTTAATCTCCCTCCGTTCATTGTTATGTGGGCTATGGAATAAGAATGGATAAACATGATTTGTACTATAGTATTTCTTGAGTTAAATGTAATGGTTGTTTCATTGTGTGCAATTTTTCCTTATTCTTAGAGCGTTTAGTATTGGATCACCTCTACTTGAAGGAATTACCTTATCACAATTTCTCTTCACTTATTTTTATTTGTATCCTCTTCAATGGGTGAATAATACTTTGTGGTTGGTCAATTGACATGAGATCTAGACAATTACTCTATTTTGAAGCAGAGTTCTTGATCAATTTTGTTTGTTCCGGCCTCATGCCTTTGAAAAATCATCAAAATGTCAATATTGTCACGACCCAAATCGGGGACGAGACTGGCACCCACATTTACCCTCCTATGTGAGCGAACCAACCCATCTACCTTAACATTTCAGGATATATCAACAGAAAATAATGCGGAAGACTTAAACTCATTAATAAAACAATTCAAATCTATTATTATTATCCCCAAAATCTGGAAGTCATCATCACAAGAACATCTATCCTCAAATTACTATACTAAAATGTCTAAGAAGCTAAAACAAGTAAAAGTTAGTCCATGCCGGAAGTTCAAGGCATCAAGACTTGAAGAAGGAGATCCAGTCCAAGCTAGACGCATTAGCTCACCCTGAATTTCCGATGTAGTGGAGACTGGCTTGAATTACTGCTGAGTTGAAGTTGACGGAACGTTTACTGCATTCCACAAATAACAAAGAAAGAAACAACAAGTAGGGGTCAGTACAACCACAAGTACTGAGTAGATATCATCGGCCAACTCAAAATAGAAGATAATATATATCAAGTAATATTATAAATTCAACTATGATGCTTAACATGTAGCAACAACAAGTACTATATCATTAACAATTTCCACTAAGTTCACACATGAGGACTCAAGCCTCAAGACCATACTCATTTGGGAATTGGGTTCATTAGATTGAGTATATTCATTATCTTTCAAGATTCATTATCTTTCTTCCCCTTGTGTCGGTACGTGACACTCCGCTCCATATACTATCCTGGTGTCGGAACGTGACACTCCGATCCATATTCTATCCTGGTGCCAGAACGTGGCACTCCGATCCTCATTCTATCCTGGTACCGGAACGTGGCACCCGATCCATAATTCTATCGTGGTGTCGGAACGTGACACTCCGATCCATATTCTATCCTGGTGCCGGAACGTGGCACCCGATCCATAATTCTATCCTGGTGTCGGAACGTGACACTCCGATCCTCATTCTATCCTGGTACCGGAACGTGGCACCCGATCCCCTAATTCATCAAGCCTTCTTTTACACTAAGGCATCATCATTAACAAGTGAATTAGGGTTTGTTTCAAAATTTAGGATTCAATAGCTTCATCATGTTTAGTTTATCACGATTTCATAATCACAAACATGCAAGCATACAATTAAGCACATAGCAGGGTTTACAATACTATCAATACATATCATTCACTATTAAGAGTTCACTACGAATATCGTAAAAACCATAATCTACCTCCACCGAAGACTAGTGATCAAGCAAGAAATTCCCAAGCCTTGTTCTCCTCTTTCTCTTCTCTCTCGTTCGACTTTCTTTCCCTTAGTCTTGTTCTCTCTATTTTCTTTATTCAACCCCTCTTTCTTTTACCCTAATTCACATATAATTAAGAATAAAGATGGCAATAATAGCCCACTAATTAACTTAGGGTTACCTCTTCTAACCCCCAAGTAGTTAGACTTATTAATATTAACCCTCTAACTTTTAATTAAGGAAAGAATAGTCCAAAGCGTCCCTTAAAACTTAACCAGAAATCCGACTCCAACTGGGATTACGCAACCTGTGACGGGCCGTCGTGCCTGCGACGGTCCGTCACACAGGTCGTCGTAACAACCAGAGTTCTATTTTTCACCAAGGACACTGTGACGGTCCGTCGCACCTGTGACGGTCCGTCCTGCAAGTCCGTTATGAAGTTCAGAGAGTCGATTTTTAGTACCCAATTTTAGAATTCCTAAGTATATTGAAACGAGACCCTGCGACGGTCCGTTGTGCCTGTGACGGTCCGTCGTGGGGTCCGTTGCCTCAGCCAATTTTCCAGAAATAAAATCTGCTGCTCAAAACAACTAAACGGGTCGTTACAAACATAATAGTTGTCATCCTAATTGTGTGCATCATGTCTGATATTCTATGTGAATTTTGGAGAAGTGGTTGCATTTCTAATTAAAAGAAAAGCTCATCAACCTACCCTTTCTATGCCCTTTCCTGTGTTGATTATCAAGTTGAGTGCTAAGGTGAGAGTGACCTATTTTGAAATTGACAAATCTTGCCATGCTACTGAAATTATTGATATGGAGAAGAAGCGGGATACTAATTCACCCAAAATCAAGAAGTGGAGAATGCAATGCTTGGGTGTGTTTGAGAGTGCAAACGTATATAACCCTGTGGTTACTGTTGTTGCTTTGAGTGAGACCTTCCATTTAAGGCATGTTCTGGATATCTGAAAATGCCTCTGATGATGTGAGGCCTCCTAGTCCCTCACTCCCTTCTTCTACCTCTAGAGAAAATGGCCTCCAAAAGATGGCAGAAATAACATATTCCAATGAAAATCAACTCACTAAATTGGGTAAGTTACTTCCAACTCTCATCCAAAAGACTCTGAAAAATGTTATGAAAGATGCCTTTAATAGCCCAAAAAATTGTGCAAATACTTTGATGTTGTTGATGGGGAAAGCGTTTTTATCTGAGAGGATATGAATATAATGAAAGGCAAAGCTTCAGGCCTTCAAGTATATGAGCTTCTTAGATAAAGTTATAATTACCCCGCAGAAAGCTAGAGGCCAAGTGGATACCTTAATAGGCTAAGATGGAACTGCGCTAGGCACGGTTTAGGGACAGACGAGAATGAATGAGGTGTAATATCTAGGCTTGCTTGTTATTTCTTGTAGACAAGACTTTAAGGAATTAGTAGTGCTTCACAAAATCATATTTGAGCAAGTAAAACTCTAGAAATCGAATTCAACGTGAAAGAAATAATTCATGCATCAAAAGAATGAGGTATGTTGTGAAAATGAGATTTTTCAAGAATTTCTGAGTCTCTGAAGTTCACATAGTTTGCTGTAGTGGGAGGCGTCTGCGATAGAAGGCTTATGCAGATCGCAAAAATGGGGCAAAAATGGAATTTTATGCTGAAACAATGCCAAAAACTCCTTATTCAACACTTTTGTTCTGAGAAGATGGTAGTGCTCAGTGTTACACTTTTCCTAGCAGACCATGGGATTAGGAATTTAGACGTTGTGATAACAGGTACTATTCTTGTCTATGATTGGATGGCTATTGTGTTGTTTGATTCGGGTTTCACTTATTCCTATGTGTATGTTAATTTTTCTGTGGGACTTTATTTGAATTATGATACTTTTGATGCCTTTATCTATTTGCTACTTTTGTTGGAGAGTCTTCCATGTGTATACTTATTTTTATGTGTTTCTTATGAGCCTACAAACTCGGGTAGGTTTAGTCATATTGAATAATCTATAGGTTGATGTGATCTTGGGTTTTATTTTGTTGTCTCCTTATTTTGTTTTAGTGAATTTTAATGCTAATAAGTGACTCTAAAGATCCCAGATTGGGAAGGTTAGAGTGAAAAGGGGAGTATAGGCCTAAGCCATTAAAGATAATATCTTTTTTTCCAGGCTAACAATCTAGTAGGGCATGGTTGTTTGGCGTATTTAGCTCATCTTTGGGATGTTGGTGGAGAGTCCCCTATTATTGAGTTTATTCATATGGGTTTTGAATTTTTGGAGGTGTTTCTTATAGATCTTCTTGATATGCGTTTGAATAGATACATAGAATTTTGTATTGATTTGGACTTGAGCACTAGACCAATTTCTATCCCTCACTATCGCATGACTCCAACAGAGTTGAGAAAACAACTCAAGACTAAACTTGAACATTTTCTTGATAATGGGTTTGTTTGTACTAATTCTTTTCCTTGGGATTCTCTTGTGTTGTTTCCAAGGAAAAAAAGATCATAGTATGAGAATGTGTATAGATTAACTGAAATTGCATAAGGTTACCATCATAAATAAGTATCTCTTACCTATTACAAATGATTTGTTTGACTAGTTAGAAGGTGCTTTCGTATTTTCTAATATTGACTTGAGGTTAGGGTACCATCATTTAAAGATTAGGCTTGAGGACATACCTTAGACAACTTTTAGGACACGGTATAGGTATTATGAGTTCTAGATGATGTTTTTTGGGTTGACTAAAGTGCCTGAAACATTTATGAGTTTGATTAATGGGGTGTTCAAACCATTCTTGGATTCTTTTGTGATTATGTTTATATGTTATATCTTGATTTACTCCAAGGGAAATGAGAAGCATGCAGATCACTTTCGTATTGTTCTGAGTATCTTGGGAACACCAAAAATTGTATGTCAAATTCTTTAAGTGAAAATATTGGCTTCCCTCGGTTGATTTTATCGGGCATATGGTTTCAAAAGAAGGGGTGATGGTAGATCCTTAAAATATTGAGGAAGCAAAGAATTGGGTTCGGCCTAGCTCTATGACATAAGTTAGGTGTTTTGTGAGTCTTGCTAGCTACTACCGCAGGCTTGTGAAAAACTTCACTTTTATTGCTACACACTTAACCAAATTGACTAAAAATGAGGTACCATTCGAGTGGTCAGATAAGTGTGAAGACAGTTTCCAAAAAGTGGAAAGCTCAAGTATCTTTTGACTACAACACCTATCCTGACTTTGCCGATGGAGGGTAAGGATTCCATGTTTATTGTGATGATTCTTATTCGGAATAGGGTGTTGTGTTAATGTAGGAAATGAACATCATATCTTATTCTTCAAGACAATTGAAGGTTGGTGAGAGGTACTACCCCACACATTATTTGGAGGTTGGAGCGGCAATGTTTTCTCTCATAATCTTGTAGTATTACCTTTATGGGTGTAAGTGTGAGCATGTGAGGTATTCACTAATCATCGTAGTCTTTAACATGTGCTAACTCAGAGTATCATTGTCAGTGAGTGTTGTTGATGCCAAAGTCATTATTGGCAAGTATTACTAATGTCGAGGTCAATGTCATGCCAAGGTCATTACCAGCAAGCTCATGGATTATGGGTCTTGCCCATGAGTCCCAATTGACATGTGTGAATGATATTCTTGATATTTGTGTTTAGTGTACTTGATTATTTTGCTTGACGATCTTGATACTTGTAATTGATGAACATGATACTGGTGATTGATGAATTGTAACGGGTGGACTATGATTATGGAAACTTGTGAATTGTGTATTATAAATAGTTAGGTTGGGTTGATTTATGTGTAGATTGTAGTTTTGGTGGTTCGGTTGGGATTAAAGGAGTTCCTGTGTCTATCTATTCTTATGTTGCGTTTATTGGGTTACCGACTGAGTATTGTGTTTTGTGGGTACTCATTCCTTGTTTTTACACTTGCGTAGGTTCCCGATCCCGGGTTTATGTGATTGTTCTCCTTCTATTTATATTTGAGGCTTTCTATGGACACCAGAGATGTAGTTGTTTGTCATTCTGACGAACCCTCTTGTTCTTTATTTATGTTTTGTTCTATTAGAGAGACAAAGATATTAAGATTTGTATTTATCTTTCGAACTATGTATTATTATACTAATGACTTGTACACGTGACAATCAAGTTTTGGGGGTATTTTATAATGACTAAGTTTCCTTGTTTTTGTTCTTATCAGATTATTTCTGCATCCCTTTCTTATTGTTGGCTTATAGATTGAATTTTCTTGGTAAGATTAGATGAGTGTCATCACATCCATTTTTGGATCGTGACAATATTTCATTGCATTCGTAACGTATCTCTGTCAAATGATATCAATTTTATGTATCTTGATGATTTCGCAATCTTACGACTACTTCTTTTTATGCATAACCCTTTTCGAAATGTGTGATAATTTATTGATATGTTACACGTCCAATGATTGTCCTAGTCCCAACCCAAGTTGTCCACTTGAGCCCTGGTCTTTTCAAAACCAACTCCTAGATACTAGTGAAGAAAAAACCAAATCTTGTTTACCACATAAACCTTGGACGACTTATTATCCAAAGCATATTAAGTCCATAAGTAGACCAATGTGTGTCAAAGTTGTCCATAGTCTAAAAGAGACTTCATCTAATTATGCATATTTGATTGAAGAATGTTCGTACAAGTTAAGCGGATTATTTGCTCTAAGAGATCGAGTAGCGGTAATATTTTTCTTCACAGATATGTGAATACCCAATTTGAGACAGATGGCCCACACGTTGAAGATATGGTGGTTTGATCCTGAGCTAATGTCAGAATTGAAAGAACACCATCGATACAACAAAGAGAACAATAGAGTTAATGAAAATATGGGGAAAATATGGAATGGAGTTGGAAGATAAGGCTATAATAATGGAAAAAGGGGTTATCGACATCATTTATTTTTATCTTTGGTGAACTTAGTATCATGATGTTCGTATCAACCTTTTTCTTTTTGGTGAACTTAACATGTTTTCGAAAAGCGTCAAATAGAGATTCTTTATATGACCTGAGTTTCCACAATGAGTGCATAAACTTTTAGACATGTGAATAATGTGCGCTACAAGATTATTCACTTTTCTAAAACCTATCCCACTTCGACTGGTGATTTGCCTTTCTTGAATCTGAGTTAAAATTTAAGAGGACCTGATCCACTTAAGATTTTGTTCTATTTCAAGTTTGGTATGATCAAGATTTTCTTGTATCAACATATTTCTTTAATTTAAGGCCTGACAATTTATGGTTAACAATATTATTTTTTTTCAAAAGCTAATTGAAGTTCACTAGCAGAGTTTTTGCTCTTGTGACTTAAATTTGAGGTTTGAATCCGCCCTTTTACTTTATTTTGAAGACATTGATTGTTTTCCTCAAGATTGTCGTTTTCTTCTCCTAAAGATGCATAGTTTTCCATCATTTGTTCTCTTTCAGATTGATTGACTGGTATGCATCTATAGGAGTACTCAATAGGGACTCTAGTTCTTTTTTAGAATATGACTCAATATTTACTTTAATGTGATGAAAACTTATCTTGCTTTGTTTGTCATCTTCTTCATCGTCTTCAGAATTTGTTTCAGCAATGAGTGCAAGAAAATCATATTTATTTGTTTGTTCTATTGCTAGTAATGATTTATTTTCAAACCCTCCATCCTCAAATTCTTTTTTTGATAAGTCCCCCATAGCAGCAAAGCCCTTTTCATTGAGAGATCAGCTTCTTGATTGGTCATTCATCTATTTTTGGGAATGTACTTATCATTCTTGATTTCCTTTTCTTTCACTAAACTATTCCTCTTTTTCTCTAGTATTTTTAATGGACAAAACTTGACAAAGTGATCGGACTTCCACACTTGTGACATACTTGATCTATTAGATTTTCAGTGATTTTTTGTGAGTTCATTCTGTGGAACACTTGTCCCTTTTTTAACATTTTTGAGAACCTTTTGGTCATTAACGCAATGTTTTCGTCCTCAAAATCTTCTAATGTTTTGTCTGTAAGAACCAGATTCTTCTCTTTTCCTTTGCCTCCAATTTTCTTTTCTTGTTTTTTCTTGAGTTCATAGGACATGAGATTTCCAATGAGTTCATCCATAGCTAACTTATCTAGATCACGTGCTTCAGTATTGACTTCTACTTTGCTTTCCCAAGATTCTGGAAGAACACTCAAATGTTTTCTGACTGCTTTCCCATTGAGAATTATTTTACCTAGTGAGTAGATTTCACTAATGATAGCAGTGAACCTGGTGTGCATCTCTTGGATTGTTTCACCTTTTTCCATTCAAAACAGTTCAAATTGTCTGTTCAAGTTATCTATTTTAGACTTTTTTTACCTGAGTTGTTCCTTCATGCGCAGTTACAAAGTTTCCCATATTGATTTTACATCTTGACATGATGAGATTCATTGTATTCATCTGGACCTATTCCGCATATCAAGATCTTTTTTGCTTTAGCATTGTTCGAAATTGCAAGTTTATCTACAACATTCCATTATTTCCTCTCCTTTGGTACTTGAGTGGTTCCATTCTTCATGGTATGATTGGACCGTCCAACACAACTCACATAGGTTTGGATTTTCTCGTAGTAAGTGATCTATCATGCGATTCTTCCACCATGCATAATACTTTTCATTAAACAGTGGTGGTCGAGTTTGAAAAGCTCCTTCCTGTGGTGTAGGTGGTACAACCATTGATATTTTTCAAGATGTTTGTTTTTTAATGAAAAGACCTGCTCTGATACCAATCAAACTAACCTTACCCTGATACAAGAACTAGATCTTGTAATTCTGTCGCAACACAATAAAACATAGATTTGTCGTGGAAACCTTCCTAAATCAAGGAAGGGTTAAACCACACCGAAGTTTTATATTAATACAAGATTTACAACTCAGTTAATCAATGAATTTAACTCTAAACTTCTACCCTTTTCGATTAACTATAATCGAAAACTCTAACCACTCACCAAGAAGTCAAACTTGCTTCTTGTTTACAAAAACTCTCAACTCTTCTTAACTCTAACCACCCAAGAAGTCAAACTCACTTTTTGTTTACAATTCTCACAACCCCCCAAGAAGTCAAACCCTCTTCTTGTTACAATTCTCTCAAGACTCTACTCCCAAGAAGTCAAACCCATTTCTTGTTACAGAATCTAGGAATTATTACAACTCAATCATAAACCTAGAACAAATCAACAAAGACTAATAACCCTAGACTTTAATTGATCAGACTTCAACATTCAATAGTTCAGAGTCGAACAGAAATCGTGAACCTGGTCCTTACGTTATTGTGACGAAGGCCTGCATGTTTTCTACAGTAAATACTGCTCAAGATGATATATTTCGTGAATATGCCATAGTTATTGTTCTTGTTTGCTGGAAAATTCTCTCGATTTGTGTACATGCAAAGACACTTTTTCAACTTTTTGATCCTTTTATAGAGTTTGATTTGCCTTCAACTTCTACAAGGAAAGGAATTACAAATCTTTTTCCTTCTTGAATTTTTCTATATTTACTTCTTTCCTTATTTGACTTGAATTGTAACTTCTTCATTTCTTTCTTTTTTGGACTTGAATTGCTACTTTTTGTTTCTTTCCTTCTTTATTTCTTTCCATATTTGTTTCCTTCTTTATTTCTGCAGTTTTTCTTCTTTGCCGCTATACTTTTTCTTTTTTGTCGCAATCTCTCATAACTGTATAGGTCATCTGCAGATAGAGTACGCATACGTGAACCATGCCTTCACTTCGTCAATCATCAAAACTAGTTTATATGTTCTCATACTTTCCGACAATACTTGCATCCATGAAATTGTTAGGCCCACCTTTGGCACAAGAGGTCACAAGTTTAGGACGTGATTAAATTGTCTATGTGCTACTTGTGCTATAATTGTCTTGGGTTTTATATGTTGTATTTTAAAGTAGAATTAGTTCACTCTGTTTTAAAACTCTTTAAGCATACATGAAAATACACAACAAAGTTAGTCCAAAATATTTTTCAAGTCTTGTCCTTAACAAGAGTAGTATTAATAAAAATAACATGTACGTATAGGAATCATAGGTCGATCTTAATCCAACACATAATATCTTGCAATTACTCGGAAGAAAACATGAAAGATAAGAATCACCCAACCCAAACTTTAGCTGCACACTCCTACTATTTCGGGTTTAATAATTATGACTCATAGACCTTAAATCACCTCACCTCCTTCCGTTGTAAACTTCACCATCCAAGCCATTTCACCCCTCCCCTATCTATCACATAAAGACATTTCAACCACTTAATCTATTAATATCTATAATTCCTCTATTATTTTCATTCTTGAATTCAAGTCCACTACTAACTCTGGTAATCAGGCTACTACTTTTCTTCAACATCTCATGACAAATCCTGACCCGTGACAAATTTAGTAAACAAACTGCAAGACTCTTACTAAATTTGATTTACTTAAATCCCTATTATCATATATGTCCTAGACTACCCAAACTGACATATATAGTGCAAGTTAGTAAATAAGAAAGATTTTTGTTCAACATCCTGACTTAACAACCATTTGAAACATGTCCAAAATAATAACAAGCACCCATATCCAAATTTTCACACGGTTCAAATAATATGGATCATCATAAATCCTTTAGACATCGTTTAACATGTAATCCTAGTCTACACAAGGACCATTCAAGCATTTAGCTCAAATCTCAGCCATTCATAAACCAACATGTAACAATAGCATTATGAAAAAAGTAAATGTAGTTCACACATGAAATTCACACACAAATGGTCATTATACCCAACGTGGTATCAAAGTTAATCATATAGATATCCTTGTAAAAGGCATAGTATTTAAGCCAATGGTGTCACAACCTAAAATACATCCTAGATGTGACATGGCGTATAAGGCCATGAGAGGCACTTCACAAGTCACTTAACATACATATATACAACATAATAAGGAAAATTAAGAATTCTTATAAAAAGTCATATAAGCGGAAGTAAATCAATATTTAGACAAGCCATTTATTACATCAAAAGACTGATCGGGACATAACTGGTATACCATATACAGAGTATAAAACTAAACATAAGTAAAGCAATAAATGTGACATTATCCTCAAAGAATGAGGACTCGTCTTTAAAATCTCTAAGTGCTCACTAGCCATGATCGAAGGTAGAAGATTCTCCACGCTCTATATTGGTGAAAAACTTTAGGTATAAGTATGCATTAGTATATGGAATGCACTAAGTATGAGGAAAATGAAATAAAACATGAAGCATGATCATAAGGAGACATAATGAAAAACATGAATTCCAAGATCAACCTAAATGCAATAAAATTATTTAAGAAAATCATAAATCATGAACATGGTCGATGCATCATAAAATCATAAAAAAAAAAACTTCATAAAACATTTGTAAGTAAATTAATTCATTTTGTGGGATATTAGCTTTAATCGAAAATAGATCATGCGAGCTATAACATGGAATCTGATGTAACTCCCACACTGAGAAGGGTGAGTCCCCTTGCCAATGTAGAACTCCATATCATAACTTGTGCGATATGTGGATCCCCTAGCTAGGCCATTTAAGGAAAACCCATGGGGGCATGTAGTTTGAAAATAGAGGTTGCTAGTAGAGACTACCCTATTTGAGCCTCCACCTCAAAGTTCTCTCGGTACTAAGTTAAATCCCAACAGAATAATCATTTTCATAAATTCATCATCGTTCATGGAAAATCATAATTCAAATACTAAAAGAAGCTTAAACATCATAGAGTAGATCATGATGTCTTGAATCAAGTCTAAGTGAGAAAACCATTCACCAAGTCATGATCCCATAATATGTGAGAAAATTCTTTCCCAATTTATTTATGCTTATCTTAAAGCAACTTAGATTATACAATATTTCTTTTAATCTTTATAGATTCAAGCTTCTTCATAAATGTATGTAAATTAGGGTTCATAGTAAAAATCATGATCAATGCATGGGTTCATGTGATTTCAACAAGAAAGCATGCAGTTGAGTTGAAAATATTATAACAAGATCAATTTCAAATAATTAAATCCATATAAATAGAACCCAAGAAAAATTCAATTAAAACTGAACCAATTGAAGTGAAATTAAATTGGAGAACTGAAGAATCTTTAGGAACTCATTAATGAACTCCTACATACCTTGAGGATCAAAGTCTAGAATCAAATGGTGAAAATGAAGCTTGAATTTGAAACCCAAGCTTTGTATTCCTTGCTCCTTGGGAGGGTTTGGGGATTTTTGGGAGAACAATATGAGAATAGATAGATTAGGACTAAACATTTGGTTATATGGGCTTATTTATAGGTGAAACGATGTAGTACAGGAATTTTGTGCATAGGAAAAAATCAAGACACCTTTTAAAATAAATGTTGGTCAATTCTAAGGTTGTGATATACATCCGCACTGTTTAACCGTAAAACCAACTTCAAAAACTAAAATATTCAATCATTTCCCATGAAATCGTTCTATGGTCCATATACGGTCCGTAGACTCTATACATAGAACCCAAGTTTCACTCCAAAATTTAAATAAGTATGAAATATTTCTACGAAATCTTCCTATGGTCCGTAAAACAAATAACGACCTATCAAAATCTTTCATGGAACTGGGGTCCTAAATTAAATTTCTGAATCAAACCTATGAGTCAGTCGTACGACCCATCAAAGCTCATGTGGTTCTTCTTGTCCATCCGTAGGTCAAACTTCACAAAATTTAATTTTCCAAAACCAATCTCCAAGTCTACGACTCATTTCCTATAGCCTATAGGACATTCAATGGTCTGTAGGTTGGACTCGTAAAAACTTATTTCGGTTAAATTTCTATATTTTCTTTACCTTTTGACTTTCAGACTTCCACAAACCATTATTATGTACTAGTAGGCATGGTAATCGAGCCAACCTAGTGATACCATGTACCAAGCGTGATTTTTGAGTTAACCATTAGTATGTATCAGGCGTGGTACCTTAGTTAACCAGCAATCACACATCACAACCACAATCACATTGAATACAAATCACACTTTTACACCAAATAAACATATTTATTACATGCGATTGTTAAAAATATACATCTCAGTTTATACTTATCCCACTTCCCTTGCCATACGCTATATAGATAATACTAATGAGAAAATAACAAACACATATATCATATATGGGAATCAAAAAATCATTACAAGTTTAACATTAACAAATCGAGTCCATTATCAGTCTATACCACAAGCAACCATACGTTCAACTATCCAAACTTCGTGCCCCAAAGGCCTATGCTGAAATCTCCCTATAATTTACAAGAATGAGGTCTATATTATATTCAGGTTGTCATATTTTGCTTTACCATAATCTCTTTTGTTATTGTTAATTTGTTACCAGTAGTTGTTCTATATTATTATGTTCATATATAATGTAGTTGCTTTCGCTTATCTTAATTTTAAGTGTGTGTTTTTTTCAATACCAACATAATTTTAACTTAAGTTACTATTGAAAAAATCCTATTCTCTACATTTAATTTTACTCATTAATTATTTGTATGGTGATGAATTATCGCATTTTTCTTTCAAGTGTAGTTTTTCTCTTAAAAATTTTAAGTTATTTTTTTTTGAAAAAATAATACTTAATAATAAAATATACTTAGTGTAGTAAAAATATAGCAAATACTAACAATTCACAACCCTAGTTTTCACGACGCAGGAGTACCCTTAAATGTAACAAGGCGTACAAGACCTTGAGAGGCTTCATACAAGCCACTTAGCTATATAAGATAAGATAATAGAAATGAGCGAAAATTTAAAACATTTGCAACACAATCAAACTCTTTATAAAAACGAAACGAAAGTCTAATACACTTCGTCTCAAACCATCTAAAACATTAATATCTTGGAACATAACCGTAAAATAATGTTCAAAACATAAAATGAAAGGACATAAGAGAAATGGTGGTCAAACTCTTGTATGCTACGAGGACTCACCAATCTTCAAATCTTGCTTCTATTAAGATCCTAGCCATGGAGATGAGAGTCGATATTGTCGAACCCTACATTTGGATAAGAAATGTAGGCAAGAGTATGTGTTAGTAAAAACATGTAATAAACATAATAGCTTGTATAAACATCAACATAAACATAGATATAAACAACATAAGTCATAAAAAATCATGATCAACACATGTGAATCTCATCTTAAACCATACTTATGGTACTTCCTTGAAGTAACCTTGTTTCATCATAAGTATGCTAATTTGATTGAGGAATAATTAATCCTTAGTTGTTCTTATTATCCACGAAATGAATGTCATCTTACTAATCCAAGCTAAGTCATTATCCATGGAAGAGTACTACTTTACCAATCCAAGCTATCCATGAAATAGTGTCATTTTATCAATCCAAGCTATCCATGAAAGTAACTACTTACTGAACCAATCTACCCAGGAGAAGCACCTAATCATGTCAATCCAAGATACCATGAATGGGTACCATCTCACCAATCAAAGCTACCATGAAGAGGTATCATATTACCAATTCAAGTTGTCATGGAAAGGACTACTTACAATCCAAGCTACCATAAAGAGGTCTCATATTACCAATTCAAACTACCATGGAAATTACTACTTACAACTCAAGCTACCATGAAGAAGAACTTCATCATGTCAATTCAAGCTACCCATGAACGGCCTCGTATTACAAACTCAATTACCGTCAAAAGGTCTCATATTACCAATTCAAGCTACCATGAAGAGGTCTCATATTATCAATTCAAGCTACTATGGAGATGTCTCATATCACCAATTCAAGCTAACATGGAAAGATGTCATATTACCAATTTAAGCTACCATAAAAAACACCTCATCATGTCAATCCAAGTTATCCATGGAGAAGCATATCATTATGCTAATTCAATCTATGCCTTTTTATCATAGTTCATAAATTCATTTATTCATTTTAGGTAGGTAAGTCTGTCAACGTAGAATCATTTTATGTGAGGAAATCTTTCACATCATGCATACATATATTCATAGGGTAAATCATGTGGTTAAATCTCTTCCGCAATAATTCTATCTAATAATCAACAACTATCATATAAGTTTTATTCTCAAAGCCCTACTAATTATAATTCATCATATATTCTTTAATCTCAAGCAATCTATATTGTACCATATCAATCCTATATGAATACATCTAAATCCTCAATTTTCCCTTTCATAAAATAAAACTCATTTACATTTATAATCACTGGTTAGGCATGGGTACATGTAAATTCATCATAAAAACATGTAATTCTATCAATTCAATAAACAATCATAAACCAATCATTTGGATCAACACTCATCAACGCCCATAACTTTGGAAGAAATCCTAACTCAAATTAAGGAATTTCTAACTCACAATTGGGGAAATCTCAGGGGCTCCATGGATGGAAGGATTCTATGGATGAAAAGCTATCATACCTTGTTAACAAAGACCATAAATTCTTGAGGATCAGAGACTTGACCTTGATCCTAGCTTGAACTTTTTCTTCTTCTTTAAGTTCTAGAGAGAGAAATATTTGAGAGGAAGAACATTGGAATTTCTTTTGGGGTTTTGGAAATAATGACTTTAATGGGTGAGTTTTGGGGTTGTAATGAACCGAAGCGTCATTATTTAGGATGGACCAAATCCACAGAAAATCTGGACCTTGTCCCGCTTGAGGGGGCCAGTTGCTGTCGGCGCAACGGCGCTGCAGTGGGGTAAGTTGCCGCTACAACTGGATAGGCGAGACAACCTGTAATTAAGAGAAATTCTATTTTGATCCATATTCATAAAATATCTAGAAAAGTCATAAATTACCCGAAAAATCTTAGAAAAGTTGTTCTAAGTTGGGGAAGGAAGGAGTAGGTGTAACACTCTGAAAGCCTGAAACGTTATCTAGAGCCTCACATGAGTATCTAAGGTTTATAAAAGTGTTTTAATGTCAATAATACTGCATACAAGTAATTTAGGAATTTTAGAGTCAAAACGTCAAGGAACGTCCATGACGTTCGGAGACTAGTTCAAAAAGTGTTGGCGTGCCTTAGCCTATTTGACTAGATTTTAAGAGAACAAATTTGACAAAATTTGGTGGTAAGATGTCTAACAGGTATTAGAGTTGGTTTAGGATCGAAACTTCCGGGTATGACTCTCCAAATACCACCCGAAGGGTTTTTGAGAAGGACCTTTGCATTGTGGCTAAAAGTTGTCTTGAGATAATAGCCATCGACAGTTACAGGCTATGAGGCCTGGCCCGATCGATGGGACATCAATGGTCACTTAGCCATTTTAGAAAAGGGTCCATTTAGGTCACTCTTTGACCAAAATGACGTCTGCACAGGACGGTGGGGGTCTTGGTCGTCGACTGACCTACGGCCCGTTAGTCGGGGTCTCGTAGGTCAAGGCCACTGTTTTGCTATCAAGTATTATTTACTTATTTTAATTAAGTTATTCATTTAGGGGGTTAATTAGTGTTTAGGGGTTGGTTAATTAGGGTAGTTAATTAAGTATATAACCTACCCTAAGTCTAAACACAACTTAACACATCTCAATTCCAAAAACACAATTTCTCTTCCTATTCTCTTCTTTCTCTCCCAAATAGAAGAAATCCATTGAAGGTCTAGGTCAAGGTCTTTAAGGAAGCAACAATAGTAATTTTCTCCATAAATATTCAACAATTAACAAGGTATGAGATCCTTTCACCTTTGAAATTTCTTTTCCCAAGGGGTTCTTCCAAAATTGATTTCAAAAAGATGAGTTTCATGTGGGTTTCTTTCTAGTACGAATTTGATCTTCTAAATTGTATTGTATATGGTTTATTTTAGTTATTATACTTAGATTATGATGTATGATGATTCAATTATGCTAGTTCTTAATGAATTAACCTATTTATGTGAAGTAGATCATGAAATTGACCCAAGTTCCTAGCTCTAGGTTATGAACTAGTGATGAATTGATGTGTAGTGATTGAATTGACTTCATTATTGTATTAATTACTATTATGTTATGATATTACACCCATTGTTAGGTTGGATTGTATGGTTGATGGTAAAACCTTGGATGATGGCTTGTGAAGGAAATCGGGTAAGTCTTGTGATCTCAAACCTTTACTTCAATTATGATTACGTGTGTTTAGTGATAAAGTTATATTGAAGTATACCTTATGATAAGATTGATTAGGTTTGATATGATGCTAAATTGAAATGTGTTGATTTGTGGCTTGTGAGTGTTGGTTAAGATGTATGATATAAAGTTGGTGATGAATTGTCTATGTGTCTTATTATGATATGGTGATGTAGATGTTCTAATCTCACATGAGTGAATTGCATTAAAAGGAAATTCTCATGTAATTCATTATGATCTAAAGACTATGACTATATAAGGAGTAGTCTCATATGACCTAAACTAATTTATGATAATTAATGAAAGACATTTAAAAAGGAACTCTAGCTTAGCACCGAGTGAACTAGAAGTGAGCAATTTCTTTTCCCACATAGAGAAGTTAGGTTCGTACTCATGATATTGGAGACTATAATGCATGTAGTATAAAGAGGGTCCCAAACACATCTCCTAGTTCTTGAACTATGTTGCCCCCATAGAAATACTAGCTAGTGGATCCACATAGATGTCATGTTCATATTTTGGTACTACCTTGGCAATTAGTTCACCTTCTTTCAGTGTAGGTTTCCATGACAGTGAATTCCACATTGTCTCATGTGGTCTATTTCGGTTAAGTCAAGATGTTCTCGAAAGTAAAATGAAGTAATAAAGTGAACTCTAACTAGGATGACTTAAGGGGTTTGACTTAGTCTAGGTAGGGGTATGAGACTCTACCTATACATTGCACTAGTTGGCCTTGAGGGAAATCTTAGGAGGATTTTCTTATGCTTTATGATCTTATAAAGTGAAGGAAATGTATGTGTTGACTATATATGTTGATTATACTATATGATGTTGGTTTCTTCTATGAACATACTATTGGTCTATATTGCTAAATATGATGATGATTACTATTGATGCTATGTTATGAGATCGTAGGCATTACTTATGATTCTTGGTTGGGTTTACTTGATTGAGTAATGTTATGGGGCCTTACTTCGTCATTGCACTTGTAGACTTGATGGAGGTTATGAGTAAGGATCTTGTATGTCTTGTTATGACATAGACTCTTAGATGTTCTTTGTTGACATAACATGATGTTGGAGTTATGTTGGTGAAGGTTCTAGTATGATATTAATCATTTTACTTGGTTATACTTGATTATGTTAGTCTTGTGTTTAATAGTTACTGTCCCAATGAATATGTGGTTATTGTCCTATATAAGTTTTTGATTGTGCATAAGGCTTTTCAAACTAGCTTGGCATGGTTTTGAATAAATGTCATTTTTAACATGATTTCAATATTGTGTGTGCATATGATTCCATACTTAGTACATGTGATGTGCTAACCCCATTTCTCCCCTTTTCCCAACATTTTAGGTTCCGGTCGTTGAAGGGTTCGCGATCACTTTAAAGGAAGGCTTGGACATTTCTCTAAGCATGGGTATGTCCTCATGTTCCAAGGATGATGTCTTTCTATCACTCGACCTATGTTACATTGCTATAGTCTTTAGACAATCATTTCATTCTTTTTGTTTCAAGATATTGTTGTAAGCCCTAAGTGACATTTATACAATTGTGTAAAGGCTTTGCCCATATTGGTGTATTTTTTTTAGATGGTTCAATATGAGACATCCTTATGAATACTATATTATGTATATTATCTATATGTGGCACAAAAGTAGAAGTCTATGTATACTCGCTATGAATATATTATGTGTAAGCGAAAGGCCTAAGTAAAACTCATGAAGTAGATGTAGATGAAAAGTTTTAAATTTTCCGTACTTTTGGCTTATGAATGTAATGATGAATGCTAAGAAGGTAGTCTTATTCCTCTCCGAGGACGATGACGTCGGTTACATCTAGGGGGTGCTCCCCGAATATGACAGAAGGATATTTCTAGCGTAGGGATGGTGGAATATTGCGAAGTATTGGACAAACAAACTCACCATCTCAAATCTGGAAAAGCTGGAAACAAAGTAAAAAAAACCCGTACAACAGCTTGGCGTCCAGGTAGGCTAGGTTTTATGCATTAAGTAGTTGTAAATCTGTGTGTACCATGTAATGTATGAAATCAATAGTATGGGTTAGTTTTATACCTTTGTGCACCGAGTGAATTCCGTGGAAAATTGCAATAATTTACGTAATTAGGTTAGTTCTTAAGTATAGATTTTGATGACTTGTCAAGGTTTCTGGAATTGCCTTTTTGAATAGAATTTCTTCAAAAACAAAGGTATCCAATAAGGTGGAACAAGATTATGGGTATATGTTATGTTTGACCTATTGATGTTAGGAAGTTGATGGATTTGGGTGATTAGGATTAAACCCTAATAACGAACCCTAATAAATAACTAGGACTGAGTTTGGCCTATTGCATGTTAGGAATTGAGGATAATTCATATATGATGGTTGTGATGTCATGTTTGTGCGACATATGTTGTAATTATTTCATTATAATGCATGTATGTATGTGAATTTTGCATTATTGACTGCCCTAATCATAAATGAGGATAATTGAATAATTGTATGCCATGAAATCACCTATTGTTGTATGATTGTGAGAATATACATTGTGATTATGATTATGGTATGTGAATGGAGATCGGATTGCCACGTTCTAGCAAGCTAACTTGGATCGGGTTTCCACGTTCTGACACAACTTTGGGATCGGATTGCCACGTTCCGGCAAGCTAACTGTTTGAGTTTGGGTTACATGAGAGGACCAACTACTTGCGATAAATGTGTATTGTGAAGCATGTTATATTCAATATTATGCATGTGTGAAATCCTTGTCGATCGGGTGTAGTTGTATTTATGCATATACATGTGAATATTTTGTGACGTGGATATGTTATATAATGTATACTTGTTAGGCAATAGTGGAAGGTCAAGGTGTTCTAGGGGCGAGTGAGGAACAGTGAGAGGTGTTTGTTTGGGTAAGTACCAAAATAGAGTGGGCTAAGGTTAGGACTTAAGTTAACGAAACTACATGGCCTTGGTTAGGCAAGGTGACGAGAATTTAGGGGTATGACACGATCGAGTGGTAGGAAAGGAAGGTGGTAGTACTTGGGAATATTAGTCGGGGTTATCATGTTTACACTATGATCTAATAAAACCCGAAGTGTTAGTTGTGAGAAAAGTGGTTAGTATCCAGAGGTATAAACCCACAGGTGTTCTAAGAGAGGACAAGGGTGGAGAAGCGAGTGGTTAAATGCATGATCTTACTCTTTATTTTTTATCTTATGAAGTGGGTGTCGGGTTAACCGATGATGCCTACCAGTACGTGTGGTTTTACTGATACTACTCTTGCTATGTCTTTTGACATAGTCTGGATCCAAGATTGGTGATGTCTCATTTGGTGAAGATAAAGAAATTCTGCAACAGCTTCTATTCTTTTTTCTGTATGGTGGGAGTTGTGTCTTTTGTTATTTTTTGTCCAATTTTTACTCTTAGTAGCTCTTGTACCTGTTAGACTAGATCTTTGTTACTTTAAGAGTCTTAACTAGTTCGTTGAAAAAGATCCCTTTTATAAAGATTTTGATCTCTATTATATCCGTCCTTCGTTAATTTTTCCGCATGTTTAAATCTTTGGGGTATAAAGGTTCTTCTACTTAGGTGTTAGAGCGGGTATCCGCACATCCCGGTAGGTTGAGCCGTGACAGGGTTAAAATGACTTTGATAAAGGGTCTTAGGCTTGGGTAAAACGACATGGATTTTATCTAATTAAAATAATAAAAAAAACTCTTTTTGACCCAACTTACAGTGGTCTGCCCCACCTTCATGGGGGCACCACGGCTCGTCTAATATAGGAATTATATTAATATTTTTATTTGATATTTATGTATGATTAATAATTGAAATAGTTAACTATTATATTCTTAATAAGTTATCGATTAACCCAATAACTCAATAATAAAAATTCAATATCCAACCAATAAGCCAATATATTTTTTATAAAACCATTAAATAATTGTTAATCCAATAAACTAATAACACTTTTTTTGGTTCAGTTTATCAAGCGATTCAATTTTTGCACACTCCTAAAATTTACGTATGAAAATAATACTATTTCTTCTTCTTCTCTTACTTTATATTCACTTAGTTTACACAATTATATACATACGAGGATACAATTTTTAAAAATAGTGTGAAGAGAAATTGTGGTAGGGTAATTCCTTCATATAGACCCTCAATTTGCACTCTCAAAATATGGACAATTTGCACACAATGAAACAACCATCACACTAAATTCAAGAAATACTATAGTACAAATATTTATTCTTCCTTATTACATAAACCACATAACATCCAAAGGACGTTCACACGGAGGGAGTTTACAAGAAAACTAAATGAAACACAATGTTTTTGATATATTAATCGTTCTACACGCTAACATTTGGCCTTGGTTCAAACGACCTTTCTTCTTCAAGACTAACTTCATTATCATGGTAAGAAGTTAAAGTGGGCCTTGGCTCAAAATCTTTAGTAAAAGGTGATTTTACTTGTTTGAGGTCAACATCACCATGATAGTAAGCAGTTAAAGTCGGCCTTGGTTCAAAAGATCTTTCTTCTTCAAGACTAACTTCATTATCATGGTAAGAAGTTAAAGTGGGCCTTGGCTCAAAATCTTTAGTAAAAGATGATTTTACTTGTTTGAGGCCAACATCACCATGATGATAAGCAGTTAAAGTCGGCCTTGGTTCAAAATCTTTAGTAAAAGGTGATTTTACTTGTTTGAGGTCAACATCACCATGATAGTAAGCAGTTAAAGTCGGCCTTGGTTCAAAAGATCTTTCTTCTTCAAGACTAACTTCATTATCATGGTAAGAAGTTAAAGTGGGCCTTGGCTCAAAATCTTTAGTAAAAGATGATTTTACTTGTTTGAGGCCAACATCACCATGATGATAAGCAGTTAAAGTCGGCCTTGGTTCAAAATCTTTAGTAAAAGGTGATTTTACTTGTTTGAGGTCAACATCACCATGATAGTAAGCAGTTAAAGTCGGCCTTGGTTCAAAAGATCTTTCTTCTTCAAGACTAACTTCATTATCATGGTAAGAAGTTAAAGTGGGCCTTGGCTCAAAATCTTTAGTAAAAGATGATTTTACTTGTTTGAGGCCAACATCACCATGATGATAAGCAGTTAAAGTCGGCCTTGGTTTAAAAGAGTTTTCTTCTTTATGACTGACTTCATCATCACGGTAAGAAGTTAAAGTCGGCCTTGGTTCAAAATCTTTAGTAAAGGATGATTTTTCTTGTTCGAGACTAGCACCATCATGATAGTAAGCAGTTAATGTCGGCCTTGGTTCAAAAGACTTTTTTTCTTTAAGACCAACTTCATTATCGTGATAAGAAGTTGCAGTTGGCCTTGGTTCAAAAGACTTTTCTTTTTTCAGACTAGCTTCATCATGATAATAAGCAGTTAGAGTTGGCCTTGGCTCGAAAGGAACGCCAGGGTCTCTTCTTGCATCTGTTCTGCTTGCATACTGCACAAAAATCTCATACTCAAAATGTTAACTAAGTAGTGTTTCACATGCAAAAATTAGGATATTTTCTAGTACTTCAATGTAAATTTGTTTCTTTCAGTAAGTTGATTTGATTGAAAATACATATTTTTCTTGAAAAATCATTGTTTTATAACATAATTTTTTCATTAATTACGAGGTAAAAAACCACTATTTCTAATAGAGATAGAATTTCTTCCATAACAAACATTAAATAGAGTTACCTATAAATAAACTAATTGTTTAAATATTTTTGTGCATTGTTAATGCATAGAATTTAACTTACCAAAGCAAATGAAATGAGGAGGATGAGAGCAAAAAGTGATTTCATGTCTTTAAAAGAGGTACAATTCATATGTTTTTGCTATTGATATTTGCTTGGTGCATGGATAAAAAATCCCCCAGTTTATTATATAGACAAGATGGGCAAATACAAAACAATATAATAATAGTAATAAAAATAATAATAATAATTAAAATTAGAAGAAGTATAAAATTACCAAGCGGGCCCTCTTAGCTTCTCCATGTTTCGTGTTTCATGTGATGAAATTATTCTACAATCAAAATATTTTTGGTTAAAACTAGGGAAGAGTGTGTGAAATATATTTAAACTTTAATCAAAATTCTTGTTACGATATCAAATTTTAGAATGATCTTTTACTCCCCTCTAATATTTAATAGTGTATTTTAAAGGTATATATGTCTCCACATAAACATAAAAAATATTGCACAATTATAAATAGTAATGTCTCCGCATTAAGACATATATATACCTTTAAAATACACTATTAAATAGCTCAGGGAGTAAAATGTCCTTCATAAAATTTGATATCATAACAATAATTTCGGCCAATGTTAAAGTATTTTTCAGACCTTTTTCCCTTAAAACTATTAAATATATATATAGAGAGAGAGTAGAAATATAGGGAAGGTTAGTGTGTTCATCTAGTTGAGGGTATTTATGTAATGTTTGTATTTTTTCATTTCAATTTATACATTTTTTTTAATCTTTCTAATATTTGAGAATTATATTTCAAGAAAATACTATAAATTGTGATAATTAATAATATCAAATATTCAGATTAAGAAAATATTTAAAATCTCAAAAGTTTATCGATGTCATAAAAATTGGGACAAAAGAAATAACACATATTATTTAAAATTCGCATAAAAGAACACTGTAAATAACAAAAATTAACTACTTGAAATATTATAAAAAAATATAAAAATTTGGTTGGTTGTTGAATTTTATATCCACTGCCAAGATTGAAATATAGAGAGTAATAGATATTATTTAAAAATATATACAAATTACTAGAAATGACAATAATTACCAATTTCAAATATTTTAAAATTATAATTATTTGGGATGATTCTCCAAATTCCAATGATTTCACATAGATTGAGACGAAAAGTGTAACATATATTGGGCCATGTGCTGAGGTATCATATATAGTATATAGTACATAGAAATTGCTTGGCAAGGCTGAAGTACTATTTGAAAAAAAAATGTATCAACATTAGGTAATGATTTGATAAACATTTTGAGTATTTAAGATTGATAAAAGTTCCTACTGATTAAAGCAAATTGATAATTAAATTAAAAGTTATAATGGTAAGAATAATATCTTACTTATGACCTAAGTTTATTTTTAATCCAAGTAAAATTATAAATAACATTTAATGAAGAATAGTTCTCGTCTTTACATTAGTTACTTGATGGATGTATCATATTAAGTTTTAACCTCTAAATGGTCTTCCCTTCACCCATTAGGATTACCACATATTATCTACATTATTTCCATCGCTGATGACTATGGTAACATAAGACTAGGGCAAGGAGGTAGAAACTAATTTATGACTTACGCTTTTGCTTCTCTCTGGGATGATATCTTCCGCAGTAGATATGTACCCTAACGATCTCTATGTAAAATTATCGTCTTCAAGATCCTGATGTGTATTAATATATTAAGAGTCTATATGTGACATCTAAGCCACAATTGTTTGAACTGATAATCTTCATATATAAAACGTGTGCATATAAAAACTAAATTAATGTATCATTTGCAATTTTGTTAGATTTAGCATATTGAGAAGATCTGCAAGAGTGATAGATCAAAAAACATTTCAGAAGGTCTCAATGACAAAAAAACTATATCAATGAGGATGGTCTCAAAAATTTTATCCATTACCGATAATATTTGGAAAATTAATAGTAATTTTTTAATTCGCGCTTATAATATAGTATGTTGATGCAAAGCAATGTTTAACTGACAATTAAGAAACCTTTTCCCTTAGTCAATAAATGAGGTATTAAGATTTTTTTAAAAAAACTTCCTTTTATTCATCATTTGTTATCGTGTGTTGTTACCTTTGCTAGTGCTAAGTTGTTGCGTTTTGTTTTGGCATATGTCGAGGATCGGATCTTTTGTTTCCAATGGTAGAGGAGAGGCAGTCCTCGAGGCTATTGTTGAGACCCCAACTAGAGGTACAGGTAGGGACTGAGCTAGAGATCGTGCTCGTGGAGTAGCACCGGTTAGAGTTCGTGCCCGTGGAGTGGCACCAATTAGAGGCAAAGCTAGAGAGGCCTCTCCTGAGCCACATGTTGAGGGGGCTGAGGACCAGATTCCTCCCGAATTTGTATCTCCTTATTTCAAGAGACTTTGTTGAGGATGATGTGTTAGAGAAACTCACTTAGGGTAATGTGACAAGTACGTCACAAGGTTCTTAGACGAGGTAGGGTCATAGACCTCAAAGAAGTAGTAGACTCTGGTATTCATGATCTGGTAGGTTAACCACCAGTTGTTCCCGCACTAGGTGTTTGTTCACATAATGCTCCTGAGATTATTCTGATAATGGTTGATCAACAGTGTTCTAAGAGGTTTCAGAAAATGAAACCACCCAGTTTCATGTTAGTAAGAGTGAAGATGCTCATGAGTTCTTGATGTTGTGTGATGAGATGCTTAAGGTAGTGGGTATGGTGGATGCTCGTGGTGTTTTCCTTGTTACACTTCAATGTCGTGATCATGCCAAATAGTGGTAGAGGACTTTAGTGAGGTCTTGATAAGTTGGATCTCCCGTGGTGTGTACTCTGGTACTTTCTAGGACTGCTTCATTCTTTGGAGCACGAGGAGGAGAGTTGGTTGAGGTTTCAGAGGTTGACTTAGGGCATTTTCTCTGTGACCGAGTATGAAGCCCGTTTTTGCGAGCTTTCTATGCATGATATGCCTATTGTTTTGGATGAAGTAGTGAGAGTTCACAGGTTTCTGAATAGGTTGAATTTTTGTCATGTTGTATTTGTTCAGAGCAGACAAAGAGAAGGCTCCCTTCCAGCCCATTGTAAGCACCGCCAAGGAAGGGGGCTTGATGGTTTTAAAGGAGTTTGGGGATCCCAAGAGGTCCCGATCATCTAGTCAGTTTTTTGGTGCCTCATTTGGAGGCAAAGGATTGCATAGAGGCAGTAGCTCCTTTCGGTGTCATGGGCTGATTCATACTTCTATGCTATCAGCTGAGAATGGGAAGTCAAACTCAAGAATCTTATTATTTCTAGTTGAGGTGGCTATGGTAGTTCATCTGGTTCAAAACATCAGATGTCTTGATTTACTTGCAGGGGTCCATGGTCATTTGATACGACAGTGTTGTAAGGGTCCATGGTCATTTTATACGACAGTATCCTCTAAAACTCATTAAGGACCCAGCGTTCTTATTCAGCTACTCAACTAGAGATTCAGTGCCTCCGGCCAGGGGTCAATGCAAAGGTTAGACTGATAGAGGTGGCAGGACTACTGGTAGAAGTACTCCAGCTCCGTAGGGTGAAGGTAGAGGTTCTACTTTGATTGTAGGCGGTCGGAGGGACAATGTTATGCTTTTCCATGGAGATTTGAGGCCAATACTTTAGATGTTGTGATCATAGATATCATTCTAGTTTTCCATCGACCTGAGTTTGTTTTATTTGATATGGGGTTTGCTTTCTCGTATACATATATATGTTTTATTGTTGGGTTTGATATGATGTTTGATTTTATGTTTGTTTCTATTCATGTATCTACACCAGTGGGTGGATCCTTAGTGGTAGATCGAGTGTATCGATCATGTCTCGTTTCTTTAGGCGGGTATGATACTTCAATAGACTTGATCAAGATGATAGACTTTGACGTTATCTTAGGTATGGATTGGATTTCTCCGCATCATGCTATTGATTGTGACATTCACGATGTCTAATGTCACGAGAGTTGAGTGGATCACTGCTTGTTGTTATTATCCCAATAAATTTATCTCCTTCATTCGATCCCAGAGGTTGGTTAATAGAGGGTGTTTTTCCTACTTGACTTTCATTCGTGATACTAGTGTTGAACTACCTCTCATGGATTTTTGTGCCCATAGTTTTAGAGATTTCAGATGTTTTTCCTACTAAACCTTCAAGTGTTGCTTAGGATAGGAATATTAATTTTGTTGTTGACTTGGAACTGGGTACCAAGCCTATCTTTAGTTCTCCTTATCGTATGGCTCCAGCTAAGTTGAAGGAATTAAAGGATCAGTCATAGGATTTCTTTAGTAAGGGATTCATTCGCTCTAGTGTTTCTCCTTGGATTACTCTTGTTTGTCAGGAAGAATGATGGATCCATGTGCTTGTGTATTTATTATCGTCAGTTTAACAAAGTGACTATGAAAAATAAATATCCTCTTCCTCTCATAGATGACTTGTTGGTTAAATTCAGGGTGCATCTTCGTTTTATAAGATTGATTTGAGGTTCACGTATCACCCACCGAAATTAAGGCATCGAATATGGGCACTATGAGTTTCGCGTGATTTCTTTTGTTTTGACTAACACTCTTGCAGCATTTGTGGAGTTGATGAACTTAGTATTCCAACCCTA
Organism: Solanum peruvianum; assembly: GCA_027705065.1. Classification (NCBI taxonomy): domain Eukaryota; kingdom Viridiplantae; phylum Streptophyta; class Magnoliopsida; order Solanales; family Solanaceae; genus Solanum; species Solanum peruvianum. The sequence goes on along the minus strand of JAKWJD010001761.1, from coordinate 6,070,949 downwards.
CTTTTTTTACCATTGACGACATCTTGGTGTACTCCAGAGATTGAGTATCACGATTGGCATTTGAGGATTGTACTCTATAGATTGAGGGAGGAGAACATTTATGTCAAGTTATCAGAGTGCAAATTTTGGATTTATTCTATGGTATGTTTGGGAGATTTGGTGTCAAATGACGGTATTGGGGTGGATCCAACCGAGATCAAGGCAATGAAGAGTTGCACTAGACCTACGTTAGTTATTGAGATCCAGGTTTTTTTTATGACTTGCGGATTATTACAGGAAATTTGTTCAGAGCTTCTCCACTATTGCATCTTCTTTGAACAGATTGACTCAATAGAGTGTGATATTTCAATGGCCTGATGAGTGTGAGGAGAGCTTTCAAAAGCTCAAGACGTTATTCACTTCGGCTCTTATTTTGACTTTACCTGAGATGGGTGTAGACTTCACTGTTCATTGTCATGTTTTTGGGGTCACGTTAGGTGGATTTCTGATGTATATGGGTAAGATGATCGCCTATTCTTCTAAGCAGTTAGATACCCATGGGAAAAATACCATACTTATAATTTAGAGTTGGTAGGCGTAGTACTTTTTCTTAAGCTATAACCATATTATCTGTATGTGGTTCATTGTAAGGTCTTTACGAATTATCTGAGTCTTCAATATATCTTCAATCAGAGAGATATGAACTTTAGGCAACATAGACGGCTTGAGATACTAAAGCACTATGACATCACCATATTATATCATCCATAAAATTCCAATGTTATGGCCGATGATTTGATTAGAAATACTTCTAGCATGGGAAGTCTTGTTGCTGTTAGTGTGGAGTAGAAACCATTGGCTAGATACAAAGGTTAGCCAATAGTGTCGTCTAGTTATAGGTTTCTGAGGAGATGGATGGTTTGATTGCTTTCATTCAGGTCCGTTCTTCCTTAGTTGAGCAGATTTGCGAGCATCAGTTTGATGACGAGAAACAATGCCTTATTCGAGACAAGGTGATGAAAAGGGAAACCAAAGAGGCTATAATTGGTTCTAAGGGTTCCTTAAGGATTGGGGGTAGGATTTGTGTGCCCAAGGTGGACAATTTGATTAGATTGATTCTTAAGGAGGTCGATTATTCTCGACATTCCATCCATCCATATGTAGAAAAGATGTATGACGATTTGAGCTATTACTATTGGTGGTGTGGGATGAAGAAGAATATTGCAGATTTTGTTTCAAGGTGTTTAAATTGCTAATAGGTCAAGTGTAAACACCAGAGGGCTGAAGGTATATCTCATAGGAAATATCCCTACTTGAAAGAGGGAGTTAATCACTATGGAATTTGTTATGGGATGACCAACCACTATGGGAGGTTATGATTCTATTTGGGTGGTTATGAACAGGTTTACCAAGTCTGCCTATTTCATTTCGGTTCGGGTGAAGTATACAATAGAGAAGTTAGTTGAGCTTTATATTTTGTGCTACTGCATGGGGTCCAAGTTTCTATAGTATTTGATTGAGGTTGCTTGTTCACTTCCCTTTTCTAGAAGACATTACAACATGGTTTGGGTACTCGACAAAATATGAGTACAATCTTCCATCCCCATAAAGATGGTCAGCCCGAGCAAATGATTTAGGTTTTGGAGGACATGCTCCGAGCTTGTGTGATAGATTTTTGTGCTAGATTGGATCGTCATTTGCCCTTAGTAGAGTTTGCCTACAACAACAATTATGAGTCTAGTATTCAGATGACCCCATTTGAGGCGTTGTATTACAAATGATGTAGATCTCCCATCAGATGAGTTGATTTCATTGAGACGAATTCATTGGATATAAACTTGCTTAGAGATGAAACGGCTGACACCAGAGTCAACAGAATAGTATGCGGATCGGAGATTTCAGTCCCTAGAGTTCACATAGGGTGATCATATTTGGCTTTGATTGTCACACATAAAGGGTGTGATAAAGTTTTGAAAGAAGGAAAATCTTAGCCCTAGATTCTTCGGGCCCTTTGAGATTTTGAATTGTATGGGAAATGTGGCATGTAAGTTTGTTTTGCCACCTAGTATGCCAAGTGTGCATCTTGTGTTTCATGTCTCCATGCTTCGAAAGTACGTGTCGGATGAGTCCCATGTACTAACTCTTGATTCAGTTGAATTGGGTTCACTTCTCTTTGTGATAATGTCTTTCGAATCAGGTATGTACTCCTAACGATCTATATGTAAGACAATCATGTTCAAGATCCTTATGTGTATTAAAGTATTTAAAAGTTCTCAATAATAATTACAAAAGAAAATATTTTTGATTAACCAAATACAAAAAGAAAAAACTTTCTTAGGAATACATTTTATTGAAAAATATCCTTTGACATGCCAAAAAGGCAAACACATACTTAATTATATCTAATATTACTATTAAGAAGAGGAAATAAGCATACAACTGGGTGTTAACATGCTTGCTTCAGTTCTATGTTTCCCTCCTAAAAAAGCTACTTGGCTTGTTGGCCAAAGCTTGACATTTCATGTGCAAGGTCCTAGTTTTGAACCTAGGTATCATCCTTTCTTCAATTTCCATTATTATTAATGCTTTTTACTTGAAATTTTATATATAAATATTAGTAATTAAAATTCACTCATTTATGTATTACTTATTTATATTTTAGTTATTTTATTTTCTATCTTATATAAAATAATATATAACATTTTATAGTTTATAGTTTATAGTTTATAGTTTATAGTTTATAGTTTATAGTTTATACTTATATCAATTATGCATGTTTCTAAAAAAATTATACTAAATAAGTACTATAAAGTGTAGCAAATATCCCAATACTTTAAATTACAATTTTTGGTTCAACCGTCCAAAGATCTATCATATTTTATTATTATTAATTAATTAAGTAATAGTTTTGATTATTTTATTTGTCAATCTTTTTATAAATATTACTTTTGATTTTTAATGTTAATGTTAGATCGGTAATATTATTAGTAGAAAAAACAAATATTATTATATTTAAAAATTCCATTATAAAGAATTACTTCCTCCGTTTAAAAAAGAATGGTCTAGTTTAACTTGGAACGGTGTTTAAGAAAAGAAAGAAGACTTTTTAATCTTGTAATTCTAAATTAAAGTTATGTCAAATGTACCAAAATGCCCTTAATCTTATGGTCTTAAACATGTCACGTGGAAAATTAAAGTTAAAATGTTGCCAAAAAAAGAAAACATTTTTTTTTAAACAAACTAAAAAAGAAATAGAAACATTTTTTTTTA
>JAKWJD010001761.1:5865200-6065200 GCA_027705065.1 Solanum peruvianum | reverse complement strand
AATAAAATTTTGAAATACTTCCCAAAACTATATTTTTAAAAAAATTGAAGGGGTTATCCTTGTTTGGGTTTGGGGGAAGGGGGGTGGTGGAGAGAGGAGAGGTAGGTAAAAAGAAATCTCTAAATTTGGAACAATTTTTTTAAAAAAAATTGAATTTTTTATTTTTTTGTTTGATGGAGGGAATGGTAGTTTGGGGTAGGAATACAAATATGTTTGAAATTTAAAAATAAGAAAATTTAAAAATTTTATTTTTTGTTAGCTAGGAGGTCGGATACATTTTATGAATAGGGTAAGGGAAAAAAAATCAAAGAATGCAGTAGAGTTTTAGAAAATATTTTTCTTAATTTTGGAAGGGAAGAAGTTATTCTCCTTAAATTTGAGGAAAATGAGTTGATTCAAAAAAATGAAAATATTTTCAAGCAACCAAATATGAAAAAATTGAAAAACATGTCAGTCATCTTTTTGTGTTTTAAGTTTATATTTTCCATATTCTATGTAGTTGTTCTTTCCTTTGATGAAAACTATCAAATAGGGTGTGGATTAATCCAAGCTATGTTAAATTACATGTGAATATTTCTTTAGGCTATTTCATCAAATTTTAGAAAAGGGGTCAATTTCGTATTTGATGTCCGCATGACGATAAACTTAATTTCTATAAATATCTTTTGCGGTTGAAAATTACAGAAAGTGTTTTTAGATCTTAAAAGTCGTGTAATATCTTGATTTTCATGTATATCTGATGATAGTATTCTATTTTTTATTTGGTCACATACAAGTTTTCTTCTTTTTGAAAAATTTAGTACTTTTAATTTCTTAAAAGTTTATAGAAACTTATTATTTTTTATGGAATTTGTTAGTGAGATTCTTGTGATTGACCTTCTTTAACGAGGATTTGTGAATAATTAAATTGTAAAATATGGGGTTCACAATATTTTATGAGTTTGAACTGAAAATCAAGAAAGGGGGGGGGGGATCCTACTCTAGTCATTCGATTCACCTGCACGTTAGTAAAACGGACAAACAGTAATAATAACTTGCAGTGAATGAATAACACAAAGTGTTTTTTTACTAGTTCAGTCACTGATATGGTGCCTATTCTAGTCCCCTTGGGTTACAAGGGTTTCCTTAATAGCTTGTTGAGAACTTGGGTGTTACAGAATGTTACGATTAAGAGCCCATCTGATGTGCAAATCAGACCTTCTTTTTAAAACAACCTCTACCTGTATAACCTACACTTAGATCTTTCTTTCTTTTTTCTTTACAATTGTTCACTCAAAGGTGTACAGAGTCTTATGAAAGATAAAAGAAGATTACAATATAAGTTCAAGTGAAGTGTGTACTTCACATCTAAGTCTGAGGGATATATATATATATATGAACAAAATTGTGCTCTTGTATAGAAACCCCAAGGTAGTATACTTCAATCAAGGATTTAAGGAATTCCTTGATTGAGGAGATTTGTTAATTCATGTCCATATTAGATATGTGCACGGTAAATCACATTCCTTTCTTTTTGACGGATATGATTCAATTTTGTGCTTTGGCTGAAGGATTTATCTCGACTTTTTGGCTTGATATTTTTCTTTCTTCTTTTGATGGCTTGGCTCTATTCTTGGTTTGATTGATGATTCCTTGATCAGCAACTGATTTACTTGATTGATTTGGTGTCAGTTTATTTGCTTGATATGCTGCCAACTTTACGCCATCTGTTAATGATTTGTTGGTTCCTTTGATTATACCTTTCCTTCATGTAGCAATTGCAAAGATCAAAATGCATTGATTTCCATGTGGGTGTTTGCTTGGATCATTTCCTTATTGGATCTCCACGCCTTTATGTAGTAATTGTAGGCATCAGAAGATTTTTTTTCTTCATGTAGGTGTTCTCTTGGATCCTTTCCCTGAATTGTTTTACTTGATTTTATCATATCAATCAAGATATGCTTAGTTTATTCTGAAAGCTCTTTTTTTTCCCTTTCTTTGATTGCTTTGGAGATCAAGATATACATCTTTTTGATGTCTCTACCTGCGAAGAGTATGAATGATTGTTTAAATATTATTTATCAAAATTAACTGCATCTATGGAATTAACAATCTCCCCCTTTTTTATAATGACAATAAATTCACAATTTAGTATAATACTATGGGAGACAATGAAACTTCCATCATGTTTATGTGTGGATTCCATTGGGAATTGTAGATCCCCCTGTCTTCATGAATTCCCTATTGTGTTGGCTCCCCCTGTTTATATGAAAATTATGGGAGCAAAAATTTCCCCCTTTGGCATAATCAAAAACATACGGGATAATGATAAAACAGGAAATAATGCGTAGTGCAACAGACAGAGATGGAACTGGAGTAGGACTCTACTTTTGAGAGAATCAAAATCAACTTGTTAAGTGTAGAGATTCCTTTCTTTTAAACATCGTGTAGAATCTCCAAACCACGTTCATTATTGTCCTACACACTAGGATAGCTAACCCTGCACATACTCCATAGTGAGATGGGCATCCCATATGACAAGGTTGTAGTGGGATTTGTGTCTTCAACACTTTTCAACATGTATTCATCGTTGAACCATAATGTGGTACTTCTTAAGTAGGCGGTATAGAACAAGCACATTATGAGTAGAATTACTGCTAAGAGATCCTTTTCCTAGGAATAAGAATGGTAGCAACAATACACCGCAATTAGGGGTGTATAAAATCGATCGAAAATCGAATCAAATCATAAATCGAGTCAAACTGGAAAAAAAATGACTAGTGGTTTGGTTTGACCTTGTTTGGTGTTGGATAAAAAAACCCGAATATATTTGGGTTGGTTTGGTTTCAACTAAAAAAACCAACCCGAGACCAAACTAACCCGACAATATATATATAATTTTAAAATTTTATTTTATACGTAAAACTACTTACCTTGATATAATTGTTAAATATTTCTTATACTTTTCATAGTTTTTATCTTTTTTTATATTTATCTCATGTTTGGAAGTTAAAATTCTTAATGATCTAATAAAGATTATAGTCCATACATGTTGTTAATTATAATAAAGTTTAAATAAAAATCAAATTAATACTAATGCAAAAAGAAAAACAATTTAACACTAAGAATGACAATAATATTGAATATTTGGTTTTAAGTTTTACATGGATTTAGATAATTAAAATACATGATCTAATTTTACTTTTTTTTTAATATTTAGTCATGTAACTAATACTTACTAAACTTATTTTAGCATGATTTAGTACATTAAATTATGATCGATTTTATTTTGACTTATAAATTTGCAATATTTGTTTTAAGCGATTTTATTATTATTTTTTTGTTGGATATTTTAGTGTCATTAATCATATCATATTTTTTATTATTTTATTAAGAAATAACTTAGATAGTTGCACTTTGGTAGGACTAAAGAAATATTTGAAATACAAGTAAATTATATATTTGTATGAATACTTTATCGGAAAAACTCAAAAATTCGGAAAAAAACTCGAAAACCCCGAAGAAACCCGAAGTTAAAAACCCGAATTTTATTGGTTTGGTTTGATTTATAAGTTCAGAAATCCAAGACAAATGATTTCGTATGATATTTGAAAAATCTGAACCAACCCGGTCATGTACACCCCTAACCGCAATATTTGTTTTTTTTTAATGAGGCACTAATTTGAAGTGAATCCGTTGGTTACCCCATGATGACATTGTTTGAAAAGCTAACATTATGTCTCCATTCTCTAGGCATACCAGTTCTTCTAGTTGGGCCAGTCAACTCTAGTTCTGGAGTAGTTGACTGCTCTATATAATATGATCAGAAGTATTTGAGAGATTCTCAGAGTTCACTATAGGAGTAGTTTCATCATATATATACTATACTTCCTGCATCCTTGGGTTGGTATATGAAAAAACAACAAAATCTTCAACACAAAAAGATCTTATATTAAAAGCTCGAAATATACAACTGGCGGGTGCATAATAATATTTCTTCATCCCTTTTTAGATCAAACTCACCCAAATTTGTCTTACAATTTGTGAATGAGACATTTGCATTCAAAAGGGCGAAAATAGTTTATATGGTTCTGGCAGATTATTTTTTCATTCTACCACCTGTTATGTTGAGGTGATCTAGGAGATGAAATTTTTTGGGTGAATCTATTTTTATCACAAAACTCCTTAAATACTTTATTCTCAAATTCTCTTCCATGATCAACTACGAACTGTGGAAATAAATTATTTTGCTATTTTGCTTATCTTTGTACTCTTCACCAACCAGAGAGAACCGTATGTAGAAGTTGTAAATGTTTAGTGGTACTTACAATATCCTTGACCTTTGAATGAAGAACGAGTTTGCTTACCACGCTGAAACGTCACATATATGGCCCTTTTCAAATTTTAACTTTCTGAAGCCCAATGACTAGTTCAAATCTGAACAATTTTTTCAACACATGCAAGGTGACATGACCATATTTTCTACACCATAGCCAAGATTCATTTGATAGACTGATAATGCAGGTTGTAGCATTGAATGAAACTTTGAATTCAACATCGCATAGTTGACTGATGTTAATCAGGTTGTGTTTAAGTCCCTTCACCATGTATACTTCTGATTATAATCTAAGAGTAATTAATCTAACTTCTACTACTTCTCATTTTGCATTTTCTCTGAACCGTAAATATCTTGCATTGTTTTGGTTATGAGATTTGAAATTTTCTTTCTTTCTGCACATATGTCTTGAGCATCCACCCACATTCCCTTTTTGTAGGTTCTTTTGGTCTACTCCTATAAAACAATTAGATCAATTTCTTTTTGGTACCCAAGTAGTTTTGGGTCCTTGAGGGTTAAGATTAACAACTTTTGATCTCAAAATCCATTTTCCAGAAGAAAATTTCTGCATTTAAATGATTTGTGACAAAAGTCACCACAAATATAACAAGAGAAATTAACAAAGGTTTCAACAGAAAGATAAGGAGAATTAGATATAAATTTGTTGGAACTATGATTGTGGGATCTTCTCCTGTAATTGAATGTAGATCTTTTGGATCTGTCAGAGCTATGACTAGAAGATTTTCTAATATTGTTCAACTTTATTTTTACGTCCTCCGTGTTTCTTCTAGTAAGTCAATTTCAGTCTGTCTTGCTTCAAGAAGAATTTGCCAACCCTTTCTTTTCTTGAGCAATCTTATTGTATTCATCAATAACTTTCTGCAGTTCGTCAGTAACCATATCCAAAGATTCTTGTAAGTCATTACAATATGGACAATTAGAAGATCTTAACTCGCTTGTTTCACCTGTGCAGTGAAACATATATTGACGGTTTCATCATGATCATCTTCAGATGTTTCTGACTTGTAGTGCATCCGAATACACCATTCCAAGTGATTTGAGTTCGGAGAAAACTTTACTGAATCTCGAGAACATGGATTCAACATTTTAATCTTCCGCCATCTTGAACAATTCATATTCATTTACAAATGAACTGATCTGAGTTTCCTTTACTTTAGTAGTCCCTTCATAAGTCACTTCTAGTTTGTCCCACATTTCTTTCGCAGTTTCATATGTTGATATTTTATCATATTCTGCTCCGCTCACTGCACAATATAACAAACTTATAGCTCTAGCATTAGTTTGAATTACCTCTTGTTGTTCCATAGTGATATCAAATGATTCGGGATCAAATGGCTTTTTGGTGTCATCCTTTTCAGTCAATCCTGGAATAGGCTTCGGAGCCTTATTGATTACTATCCATGTTTGATGATCATTAGAAGAGACAAATATTCTAACTCTATCTTTTCAATGAGATTCTTATTATCCATTAAAGTATGGTGGTCGGTGTGAGAAATGTCCGTCTTGAAGTAACGCACCAGGAATTTGATAGTGTGTCATTAGATCTTTTCTCACATGGTTAAATACTGAAGTAGTGATACCTTCTCTCATACCAATTGATAGTCAAGAGGGGGTTGAATTAAAATTCCCTTCAGTCGACTTCCTACTCTGGTCAGTCGACTCACCTGCATGTCAGTAAGACAGACAAACAATAATGATAACTTGCAGTAAGTATAAAACACAGTGTTTTTATACTGTTTTGAATCACCGATGTGGTTCGTAGTCCAGTCCCCTTGGGTTACAAGAGTTCCTTTAAGAGCTTGTTGAGAATTTAGGTGTTACAGAATGTTAAGATTAAGAGTCAGTCTTATGTGCAAATTAGACCTTCTTCTTTGACACAACCTCTACATGTATAACCTACACTCAGATCTTTCTTTCTATTTTATTTAAAATTGTTCACTCAAAGGTGTACAGAGTTTTATACAAGATAAAAAAAGATTACAATATAAGTTCAAGTGAAGTGTGTACTTCACATATAGGTATGAGGAGTATATATATATATATATATATATATATATATATATATATATATATAGATATATATATATATATATATATATGAATTTCAATCAAGGATTTGAGGAATCCCTTGATTGAGGTGATTTGATGATCTACGTCCATATTAGATATGTGCATGGTAAGTCGCATTCCTTCCTTCTTGACAAATATGATTCGATTTTGTGCCTTGGCTAAAGGATTTATCTTGAATTTTTGGCTTGATCTTTTTTCTTTCTTCTTTTGATGGCTTGGCTCTGTTCTTGGTTTGATTGATGATTCCTTGATCAGAAACTGACGTACTTGATTGATTTGCTGCAAGTTTATTTGCTTGATAAATTTGCTGCCAATTTTATGCCATTTGTAAATAATTTGTTGGTTCCTTTGATTATACCTTTCCTTTATGTAGTAATTGCAAAGATCAGAATATATTGCTTTCTATGTGGGTGTTTTCTTGGATCATTTCCTAATTGGATCGCCACGCCTTTATGTAGTAACTTTTGGCATCAGAATATATTGTTTTTCATGTAGGTGTTTGCTTGGATCCTTTCCTTTTGAATTGATTTACTTGATTTCATCATATCAATCAAGATATGCTTGATTAATTCTAGAAGCTCTTTTTCTTTCCTTTCTTTAGTTATTTTGGGGATCAAGATATATCTCTTTTTTATGTCTTTGCTGCAAAAAGTATGAATAAACGTTTTACGTGTCATTTATCAAAATCAACTATATCTATGAAATTAACATAACTCATTAATATAATTATGCATGTTATCTAATGAAATAATATAATTATATTGACAAATAGAAGAATATGAATCAACAGAGAAGAAAGTTTTTTGAAGAAATGGAGGAAGAAGTCGGGGCTTTAAGGGTGGGTGGTTTGTCCATCTGTAAGTGCTTAGGAGGATAACTGTGTCACTTTTTTTACATGTAGGACGCCACATAAATGAGTGGTGACATTCCATTAGAAGGGAGGGTATATGTGATTCAAATTAGACAAGAGGGACAGTTTTGAGATAAAAAATAAACAAAGGATATATGTGATTTATTTTAAATAGTTTTGATCATTTGTCATATATTTTTTATTAAATTAATGGTGAAAAGGATGAATTTGCCCTTAAAGTATCGAAAATGATATATGAATATCCTTTATCACACTTTTTTATACTTATCTCTGAATTAGAAGAATCATCATTAACTCAAATATGTTTTGAGACTATACGATTTCACTTTGTAAACTCTTCCAAGTTTGACTTATCTTTAAAAATTATTCTTAATACTAAACAATTAGTAAAGTAATGTGAATAATTAACTTTAATAGGTTGTCACAATCCATTTTTTCTTTTTCTTTTTCTTTTTTTTTTCTCTAATGTGAGAATTAATTTATTAATCACTGTCACTGTCCATTTTTTCTTATTTTTTTCTATGTGAGTACTAACTAATTAACCTTATGCTTTAAGCATTAACTATTTCACTTAACTTATCTAATGTAATATGACTTGTTAACTCTTCCTATACTGCTGACTTATATGTGTATTGATCCGCTAGGTCGTTTTGAAAACTTGAACTATTTTGACTTTTTTCAAAAAAATTTAAAGCGGATATTTAACTATTGGTAACTACGAGTACCTAGTTGAAGAAACTTTTATTAAATAAGTAATATAGATAATAGGTTAGTGGGGTTTCATGGTTAGTAAACTATTATTTAGAAAAGAAAGAAAACAAGGGCGCGAGAACTTGCGAGCAAGAAGCGCGACTCGATCAAAATTTGCAGGTCAGTTGATGCAAATTATATTTAAGTGTTGCATGCCTAATTTCTAAGCGTTAAAAAAATGTTGTTATATTATTAACATTGTTAAGGAATTGGAAATTCGATATTGGCAGTACCGTAGGATGGGGTTCTTAGTAGGATAAAAGAAATATTGATAATGATGCATCACGATTTCCAAAAGATTGGTATAATGATTGTTTAATGATTGCTTATGATTGCCAAGGTGGTAATGGCGTAGAATTTAGAGTTATTTGCAAGGCATAAAATTGGAAATTTGCAGGTTCTGCAATTTGGGCAATAAAATTTTCTTTTTGTTTTTATTGTTTTGTTTTTCTAAAATAAATGGTGGGGACAAGAATTAAATTTCAATCATCAGGAAATCACATTCCAATGATTGGCATATGGTAACATATTTGGGAATTCGGCAAATTGCAGAAAAGGTTTAAGAAAAAAAAAGTCATGTTCTGGTGTTCTGTCAAGGGGTGGACAATTAGTTCTTATTTTATTCATTTATAAAATTAAGATACTAGTTTTGATGTATTGAGATAGGTAATTAATTATTAGGTGTATATTATATGATTTAACATTGAATTCTAGGGTATTTGGAAAGGTTAAAGTTAAGTTCTTCGCTTGAAATTTAGCAAGTACGAAAATTTTTGCATACCAATATATATCAAAATTTGGAGTTCGATTAGAAATATGAGTGAGTTTTAGGTCTACAATATATAATAATTTAAATGTATACAAAATCTTTTAATTACGAATGTTGCATCATTGGTAGATTGGAAACGTTCCGAATCTTTGCGGAAAAAACAGGAAAAATCTTGAAGGTTCGTGGCACGAGGTTCGGCATCTAAGGTATGTTAAGACATTTTAGACTTGTTGAATGACGTTTTTCTAATTAAAGATTAAAAATGAAAATAGACAAAGGGGTAAGGGCGAAAGATGGGGGTCTAGTATCAATGGTGTGAGGAACATTGGTACAAGTACCGGTGTTATAAAACGGAGAGTTACTACTATACAATGCGGATTGTAATTTGAAAATTTCCAAAGCATTTGAGCATTAGCTGATATATTATTGACTTGAAATTATTGTGTGATTGTGTTTTCTTTATTACACCCGTATAATTGTGATAATTGAGGCGGTTATGTATTATGTTGATATTGATTGAGTGAGATGCATCATCATCCCCTTATATTGAAATAATATTGTGTACATTTATTGACATGAGATTGAGTATAAGTTGGACACTTGGAGATCGTCCGTGCTAGAAATGGTAAGATGTTAAGATTGTAATTTGGGCACATTGAGACCGTCCGTGAGGAAATTATTTGATATTATGATTGTGCATTGAGCTCGTCCGCACATACACGTGGAGATCGTCCGTGTCGGTATATGGACCTCGCGAGTCCCCTATAGGTCATGATCTCTCAATGTATTTCTGAGGAGTATTATGTGTATACGGTTGAGTGAGTACTGGGTATTCTGAGATATATCATTACATAGTATCATATTGCATTCCATTTCTCACATCATTCATTCTTGATGATTCTATGTTTTGTTTGGTGTTTAAAAAGTACTTGATGTTGATTTCCTTTATTGATGAAACTGAAATAGTAAGTGTAATATATATATATATATATATATATATATATATATATATATATATATATACACACACACACACACACACACACACACACACATTTGTATAATTTAAGAATTTATTTTTCTTATATAAACTCTCATCACTACTTCATCGTTGTCGGTCAATGAGACATACTGGGTAAACGTAGTTCGTACTCATGCTACACTTGTTGCACTCTTTGTGGTGCAGATTCGATTCCGAGTAAGAACACATCTCGAGGTGAACTTTGAGTCCGAGTTTGGAGTGTCTGGAGTTGTGGTGAGTTGCTTGGCTGTTTCGTGTCCCACACCTCCCTCTATCGTTTACTTATTATGTTATTCAGTATTCAAACAGGATATCATTTATGTTAGATTTGTCATTTTAGTTTTAGACTTGCATCGTATTTTAGAAGTTCTTGTACTTATGACTCTGATTCTTGGGTAGTACTTTTTTCCAGTTTTTCGCATTCGCTTTTATAAGAAACTCAGTGTTGGAGATTTGTCTAATTGTTGTCTTTTCACATATTAGTTAGTTAAGTTTGTTAAAATATGTTGGTTGGCTTACCTCTTGGTTGAAAACATAGGTGTCATCATGACTCGTGATTTTTGGATCGTGATAATTTGGTATCAGAGCCCTAGGTTCATCGGTCTCACGAGTACAAGAGCAATGTCTAGCAGAGTCTTGCAGATTGGTATGAAGACATCCATACCTATCTTCGAGAGGCTAAAAGACAATTAGGAAATAGTTTGTTCTTTCATTCAATATCATGCACACTTGATCTTGTTTAAATTCTAATCTCGATATCTCATTCTCTCAAATGGCGAGGACTCCACACCGGCAAGTGGTGGTCAGGATCCTATTCCTGCGCCTGCTTTTGAGAACACTATTCGAGGTAGAGGCAGAGGTCGGGGTAGGGGCCGTATTGCAGAACTTGTGGAAGGTCAAGTACCAATAGCTACCCAGGGTCGTATTAGGACAGTACCTTACGATGCAAAGGTTATTTAGGAAATAAGCAAGATCGTGTCGAGGGGAACAATCCAGCTCAGGCTACACCCAGTACTATTGTTACCCCAATGCTTCAAGATACCTTGGCTTGTATATTAGAACTCCTAGAGGGGATGGCTCAGGCAGGAGCTTTGCCTATCACTTTTGATGGTTCACAGACCCGTGTTGGAAGTCAGACTCCGGATCCAATAGTTGCTCCAGATTCTCAGACTCCCAGACTCAGCCAGCTGCTGTTGTAGCTCCTCGTTTGGATAGTATTGAGTTTCCAAATATTGCATCACATTTGGCGAACACGCCTTCTATGACCATTAATGAGCAAAAGATGTTTGTGAGGTTCAGTGGTGACTTAACTGAGGATGCATATGAATTTATAGTTAGTTGTCATGAGAGGTTGAATAATCTTGGATTAGTGAAGTCTCATGAAGTTGACTACACTGCGTTTTAGATGACTGGCTCTGCCAAGCAGTGGTAGAGGGATTATATTAGTAGTAGGCCAGCTGGATCTCCTCCACTATCCTGGACTCAGTTTACTCAAGTATTTCTATCAAAATTTGTTCCACGCATTGATAGGGAGTGCAAGAGGACCGAGTTTGAGGGTTTGCATCAAAGTGGTATGTTAGTTGCAGAGTATAAGGGTAAATTCCATGCCTTGGCTAGGCATGCTTCGATGATACTTCCCACAGAGGCAGAGAGAGTGAGGAGGTTTATTAAGGGGCTGATTATTCCGATTCCTCTAGGAGTTTCTCAGGTTGCTGCTTCTGGTGTTCCATTCCAGAAAGTGGTGGATGCTGCTAAAGAGTTGGAGATGATTCGACGCGAGGGATTTGAATAGCGTGAGGGCAAAAGGACCCGTTATTCAAGTGATTTTGGTGGTGCTCCGCCTAGGAGTTGAGGTTATGTAGGGAGAGGTTATCACTCTCAGTCCAGCAGACCCATTCATGTTGTTGTACCTACGTCTTAGGCTGTTTACACTAGACATAGTTCTTCGAGCTCAGTGCATACTTCACAGGGTTCATCTTCTAGGCCTATAGTTCGTGGAGGGAATTCTGGTCAGTCAGGTTCCTCTCATCAGCCTGCGTCTCGTAGGGGCTGTTTTGAGTGTGGTGATATGGGACACTTTGTGAGAGACTGCCCTAGGACCAGACGTGATGGTTTATGTCAGGGTTCTCAGGCTTCAACTTCCAGGGCTGCACAACTCCAGCTAGGGGTGGTGCACAGAATGGTAGAGGCGGTTCTCATTCGGGTTGAGGTGGTTCTCCTTCTAGTCGAGGTGGTGATCATAGAGGTTCACAATCTGAGGGAGGTCATTCTCACTGTTATGCTTTTTCGGGTAGAAAAAAGGATGAGGCTTCAGATAGTGTTATCACGGGTATTATTCCGGTTTGTCATCGGCCATCTACTGTATTATTTGATCCAGGCTCACTTATTCTTATGTGTCCACATATTTTGAACCTAGTCTAGATATATTATGTGAGTCTCTTGATTTGCCGATACGTGTTTCTACTCCTGTCGCGGATTTTGTAGTTGTAGATCGGATGTATCAATTATGTACTATTACCTTGATGAGGTATTACACTCATGCAGATTTAAAGGTCTTAGATATGGTAGATTTTGATGTGATTCTCGGTATGGATTGGTTATATTCTTACCACGCAATTTTAAATTGCCATGCATAGAAAATCACTTTAGCTATGCCTAGAATTCCTATAGTAGAATGGAGAGGTTCTCTTAGTCACCCTCCTAAGGGTGTGATATCATTTCTTAAGGCTCATCAGTAGGTATAGAGAGGATGTTTGGATTACTTGGCACACATTCAAGATACTAGTATTGAGACTCCTATGCTTGAGTCTATTCTAGTAGTGAGTGAATTTTCAGAGGTATTCCCAGCCGATTTTTCAGGTCTTCCACCAGATCATGATATTGATATTTGTATTGATATGGAGCCAGACACTCAACCTATTTCCATTCCTCCTTATCGTATGGCACCGGCTGAATTAAAAGAGTTGAAGCACCAGTTGCAGGATTTGTTGAGCAAGGGTTTTATTAGACTGAGTGTATCTTCTTGGGGTGCTCCATTGTTATTTGTGAAGAATAAGGATGGATATATGTGCATGTGTATTGACTATCGGTAGTTGAATAAGGTAATTATAAGATATAAGTATCTGATACCTTGTATTGATGATTTATTTGATCAGTTGCAAGGTGCTTCAGTTTTATCCAAGATTCATTTGAGATCTGGCTATCACCAGCTGAAGGTTAGGGCGGAGGATATCCCTAAGATAGCTTTTAAACATGTTATGGCTATTACGAGTTTTTGGTGATGTCTTTTGGATTGACTAATGCCCCTGCAACTTTTATGGACTTGATGAATGGAGTTTTTAGATTGTATTTGGATTCCTTTGTTATTGTCTTCATAGACGATATATTGATATACTGACGCACTAAGGAGGAACATAAATATCATTTGAGGATCGTGCTCGGGATTCTAAAGGAGAAGATGCTTTATGCAAAGTTTTCAAAGTGTGAGTTTTGGCTTAGTTCGGTAGCATTCTTAGGACATGTAGTGTCCTAAGGAGGGTATCATGGTGGATCTTAAGAAGATTGAGGCAGTTAGAGATTGGGTCAGACCTGCTTCAGTTACTGAGATTCAGAGTTTCTTAGGCCTTGCAGGTTATTATCAACGATTTGTTGAGGGTTTCTCATCCATTGCATCTCCATTAACTAGATTGACACAAAAGGAGGTGACTTTTCAATGGTATGACGAATGTGAGGTTAGTTTCCAAAAGCTCAAGACTTTATTAACTACTGTTCCAATTTTGACCCTACCCGTGGAGAGAGAGGGTCTTGGTTGTGTATTAATGCAGAAGGGAAAAGTGATAGTTTATGCTTCGAGACAATTGAAGGTTCATAAGAACAACTATCCTATTCATGATTTAGAGTTGGCGACTGTTGTGTTTGCATTGAAAATTTGGACGCATTATCTTTATGGTGTGCATTGTGAGGTGTTCACGAGTCATCGTAGCCTCCAACATATATTCAATCATAGGGATCTGAATTTGAGGCAGCGGAGATGGTTGGAGTTGCTCAAGGACTACGACATGACTATTCTTTATTATCCAGGCAAGGCAAATGTTGTAGTAGATGCCTTAAGTCGAAAGGGGGTAAGTATGGGTAGTCTATCCATGTTACAGGTTGACAAGCGTCCTTTAGCTACGGATGTCCAATCCTTGGCCAATAGCTTTGTGAGACTTGATATTTCAGAACCTATTAAGGTGTTGGCTTATATGGAGGCTAGGTCATCCTTATTGGAACAGATTTGGGCTCAACAGTTTGATGATGGTGATTTATGTAAGATTAGAGACAAGGTGTTGAAAGGAGAAACCAAGGCTGCAATTCTTGATAGTGAGTAATTTATGAGGATTAAAGGTCGTCTCCGTGTTCCTTGGATAGGTGATTTGACTAGATTGATCATAGAGGAGGCCCATAGTTCGAGGTACTCTATTCATCCCGGTGCTACTAAGATGTATCGTAACTTGAAGCAACATTATTGGTGGTGTCGTATGAAGAGGGACATAGTAGATTTTGTATCTCGTTGTTTTGAATTGTCAGCAAGTGAAGTATGAACACCAAAAGCCTGGAGGTATGACTCAGAGGATGCCCATACCTGAGTGGAAAAGGGAGCGCATTGCTATTGACTTTGTGGTAGGGTTGCCACGTACCTTGGGTAAGTTTGATGCTATATGGGTCATCGTAGATCGACTAACTAAGTCTGCACACTTTGTACCAGTTCAGACTACCTATAACTCAGAGATGTTAGCCAAGATCTATATTCGAGAGATAGTTCGTTTGCATGGGGTTCCTATATCTATTATTTTAGATCGTGGAACCCAATTTTCATCTCATTTCTGGCGTTCTATGCAGGAGTTGGGCACTCGAGTGGATCTTAGTACAGCCTTTCACCCTCAGACTGATGTCAGTCTGAACGGACTATTAAGGTTCTTGAGGACATGTTGCGGGCATGTGTGATTGACTTTGGTGGTCACTGCGATCAGTCTTGTCATTAGCGGAGTTTGCTTACGACAGTAGTTACCATTCGAGCATTGAGATGGCACCATTTGAGGCTTTGTATGGTAGGAGATGTCGATCTCCAATTGGATAGTTTGATGCATTTGAGGTTAGACCTTGGGGTATAGATTTGCTGAGAGATTCCTTGGACAAGGTCAAATTTATCCAAGATAGACTTCTCATGGCTCAAAGTAGGCAAAAGAGTTATGTAGATAGGAAGGTTTGTGAGTTGGAGTTTATGGTTGGAGAGAGGATTCTATTGAAGGTTTCACCCATAAAGGGTGTGATGAGATTTGGAAAGAAGGAAAAGTTGAGCCCAAGGTATATTGGTCCTTACGAGATTGTGGAGCGTATTGGTGAGGTGGCGTATTAGTTGGCTTTGCCACCTGGATTGTCAGGTGTCCATCCTGTATTTTATTTTCAATGTTGAAGAAGTGTCATCGGAGTGGTGCTCCTGTGACACAATGAGATTCAGTGTTACTTGTTCAGAATTTGACTTTTGAGGAGGATACGCTTACCATTTTGGATAGACCAGTTCGAAAGTTGAGGTCAAAAGAGATTGCTTCAGTAAAGGTTCAATGGAAGCATCGTCCAGTGGAGGAGGCTACATGAGAGACCGAGTCAGATATGAGGAGTAATATCCTCAGCTTTTTGAGCATTCAGGTTAGATCTTTTCTTTTTCCGTTCGAGGACGAATGTTTGTTTAAGCGGTAGGTGATATAGTGACCCGCTCGTATTGAGAACTTGGACTATTTTGACTCTTTTTGAAAAATTTAAAGGGGATATTTTAACTATTGATAACTACAAGTACCTAGTTGATGAAACTTTTATTAAAGAAGTAATATAGATAATAGGTTAGTGGGGTTTCATAGTTAATAAACTATTGTTTTGAAAAGAAAGAAAACAAGGGCTCGAGAACTTACAGGCAAGAAGCGGGCGACTCGATCAAAATTTGCAGGTGAGTTGATGCAAATTATATTTAAGTGTTGCATACATAATTTCTAAGCTTTAAAAAAATATTGTTATATTATTAACATTGTTAAGGAATTGGAAATTCGATATTGGCAGTATCGTAGGATGGGGTTCTTGGTAGGATAAAAAAAATATTAATAATGATGCATCATGATTTCCTAATGATTGGTATAATGATTGTTTAATGATTGCTTATGATTGCCAAGGTGGTAATGGCGTAGAATTTAGAGTTATTTGCAGGGCATAAAATTGGAAATTTGAAGATTCTGCAATTTGTGGCAGCAAAATTTTCCTTTTGTTTTTTTTATTGTTTTGTTTTACTAAAATAAATGGCGGGGACAAGAATTAAATGTCAATCATCAAGAAATCACATTCCAATGATTGGCATATGGTAACATATTTGAGAATTTGGCAAACTGCAGAAAAGGTTTAAGAAAAAAAAAGTCACGTTCTGGTGTTATATCAAGGGGTGGACAATTAGTTTTTATTTTATTCATTTATCAAATTAAGATACTAATTTTGATGTATTGAGATAGGTAATTAATTATTAGGTGTATATTAATGATTTAACATTGAATTCTAGGGTATTTGGAAAGGTTAAAGTTAAGTTCTTGGCTTGAAATTTAGCTAGTATCAAAATTTTAGCATACCAATATATATCAAGATTTGGAGTTTGGTTAGAAATATGAGTGAGTTTTAGGGGTCTATGATAGACATATAATAATTTGAATGTCTACAAAATCGTTTACTTACAAATGTTGCATCATTGGTAGATTGGGAACGTTCCGGATCTTTGCGGAAAAAAACGGAAAAACTTGAAGGTTCGTGGTACAAGGTTCGGCATCTAAGGTATGTTAAGATTTTTTAGACTTGTTGAAGGACGTTTTCCTAATTAAAGATTAAAAATGAAAATAGACAAACGGGTAAGGGCGAAAGATGGGGGTATCGTATCAATGGTGTGACGAGCATTGGTACAAGTACCGGTGTTATAAAACGGAAAGTTACTACTATAGAATGCGGATTGTATTGAGAATTTCCAAAGCATATGGGCATTAGCTGATATATTATTGACTTGAAATTATTGTGTGATTGTGTTTTCTTTATTACACCTGTATAGTTGTGATAATTGAGGTGGTTATGTATTATGTTGATATTGATTGAGTGAGATGCATCATCATCCCCTTATATTGAAATAATATTGTGTACATGCACTGACATGAGATTGAGAATAAGTTGGGCTCGTGGAGATCGTCCGTGCTGGGCATGGTGAGATGTTAAGATTATAATTTGGGCACGTGGAGACCGTCCGTGCAGAAATTGTTTGATATTATGATAGTGCGTTGAGATCGTCCGCAAAGACACGTGGAGATCGTCCATGTCAATATATGGACCTCGCGAGTCCCCCATGGGTCATGAGCTCGATGTATTTCCGAGGAGTATCATGTATATATGGTTGAGTACTGGGTATTTAGAGACATATCATTACATGGTATCATATTGCATTGCATTTCATCACATCATTCATTCTTGATTATTATGTGTTTTGTTTGGTGTTTGGAAAGTACTTGATGTTGATTTCCTTTATTGACTTAAATAGTAAGTGTAATATATATATATATATATATATATATATATATATATATATATATATATATATATATATATATATATATATATATAATTTAAGAATTTATTTTTCTTATATAAACTCCCGTCACTACTCTTCTTCATTGTCGGTCAATGAGACATACTAGGTACACGCAGTTTTGTACTCATGCTACACTTGTTGCACTCTTTGTGGTGCAGATTCGATTCCGAGTAGGAGCACATCTCGAGGAGCACTTTGAGTCCGACTTTGGAGTGTGTTGGAGTTGTGGTGAGTTGCTTGGTTGTTCCGTGGTCCACACCTCCCTCTATCTTTTACTTATTCTGTTATTAAGTATTCAGACAAGATATACCTTATGTTAGATTTGTCATTTTAATTTTAGACTTGCATCGTATTTTAGAAACTCTTGTACTTATGACACCAATTCTTGGGTAGTACTTTTTTCAGTTTTCCGCATTTGTACTTATAAGGAACTCATTATTGGAGATTTGTCTAATTGTTGTCTTTTCACTCATTAGTCAGTTAAGTTTGTTAAAATATGTTGGTTGGCTTACCTATTGGTTGGGAACATAGGTGCTATCACGATTTATGATTTTTGGATCATGATAATATGTAATAGACGGACCTTGTCCATTTTTTTCTTCTTTTTTCCTAATGTGACAAATAACTAACTTATCTTATACTTTTAAGAGTTAACTATCTCACTTAGCTTATCTTGTCATATGACTTATTAACTTTTTCTAGACTGCTGATTTATTCACTTAGCTTATCTAATGTAATATGACTTGTTAACTCTAGATTGCTTACTTTTATGTAATAAATTGTCATTGTCTATTTTTTCTTCTTTTTTCCTAATGTTACTACTAAC
Source organism: Solanum peruvianum (assembly GCA_027705065.1). Lineage (NCBI taxonomy): Eukaryota > Viridiplantae > Streptophyta > Magnoliopsida > Solanales > Solanaceae > Solanum > Solanum peruvianum. Next base: position 6,046,912 of record JAKWJD010001761.1, on the reverse strand, counting down.
TATCTAACTAACCTTGTGTTTTAAGACTTTAACTTAGCCATTAAGTGGGTCATTAGCTCAAATATACTTAATCCTTATGCTTGATAGTTAGTAAAGTGAGTGTAATATGACTTGTTAGCTCTTCCTAGACTGCAGACTTATCTTAATATGCTGCCACTGTCCATTTTTTCCTAATGGTAGTACTAACTAACTAATCTTGTACTTCTTTTTTTTTGGCTTCCCACTCGGTGTTTGGAGCCCACATTGTAGCTCCAACTAAATTCGAATCGCGCACTGCACGGTCTATTCGGGTTTAGCGCTCCCAACAAAAAATTTTCTATACCCAGGACTCGAACCCAAGACCTCTAGTTATGGGTGAAGCACTCCCAATAGTGCACCACAAACCATGATGGTGCTAACCTTGTACTTTAAGACTAAACTATTTCACTTGCCTTATCTGTTAATTCGTAGTGAATAATTACCATAAATTCTCAACTCTTCCTAGACTATTGACTTAACTCCAATGATATGTAGTTGTAATAGGATATGTCAACTCTTCATAGTTTGACTTATCTTTAAATTTAACAATTTTTAATACAAAACAGTTTATTTAGTAGTAATAATGAATTTGTTTAAATCTTTGTAGGCTATTAAAATGGTTAATATTACCATATACTTTTATTATGGTGGTGAGTGACTTGACAATCTAGAGTCACATTATGATAAGAATTGGATCAATTATTGGAGAGCATATGATCCTGATCTTATATATTTTATTGATTTAGTCAATAAGTTTATAGATAAATTATATTTTGCAAGTGTGCAACAACTTATTGTTATACATGATGGATCATTTTTACTTGTATTAATAGTTAATCAAGGCACAAAATGTAGTGAAAGCGAAAGTGAAAGTAATTGTAACAATAAAATGAAGTTTAGTTGTATAGATTATGATTATGATACTGATAAATTGAAATATAACTGATAGTTTGCAACATTATAAGAGAATTGTTAAAGTATGACCTTAAAGGACATAACAGAAGCAGAGCAATTTTGCAAACTTCTTGTTATAACTAAGAAGGTAGAACTAGTTAAGATGAAGAATACCAAAATAGGATTGAGATATAAATGTGGTAATGAAGGTTGTCCATTTGTATGACTGATTTTTGGGGATTTGATCACACTTGGGGTTAGTGTCAATAGAGTGTGGACATCATATGACAACTATTAAATTTATTATACAACATCTCAATATTTTAAGGAGTAATTTGATCCTAAGTACAAGGTCAAAGAAATGGATTATACAACATCTCAATATTTTAAAGAGTAATTTGATCCTAAGTACAAGGTCAAAGAAATGGAGGTTGGCTTACATAAAGTGTTTGAGTTAAATACAAGTGAAGTCAAGTGCAAGAGAGCTAAAAAGGAGATACTAATGGTACGCAGTATTAGGTAGAATAATTTATGGATTAAAATTTAATTCATCTAATACATTGTTTGATTACTTCATTTAATTTAATATATGAATTGTTTATTCATCATATGTGGTATTATCTTATTTCAAGAAAATGGAGGGATAACTAATCCAAGGTTTGCTAAACCTTGGATAAGACCCCTAAGGGGATTTTGGTAGGCTGCATTAAAAGAAATAATACATGTATTATATATGATATAATTTAATACTATGTTTGGTAGGAATGTGAGTCTATGCATAACTAATCAATGAATTAGTTTATACATCTCACATGGTATTATAGGATGCATTACTACTACCTTCCATTTGGAGGTATTAGTAATACATAGGATATAATAACATGGGATAAGCACATAAAGACAAAAATATACCTCAAATCTTTTTAGCTTTTATTTTAATTTCTTGATTTTATGTTTTATATTTGTACTAGTAAAATTATTTAAATAAATTAGTTTACATATTATTCAGAAAGACTTATTTGTAACTAAATATATTTAATTCAAATCAATACAAATTTGAAATATGAGTTATTTAACATTTACTAATTAAAAGACAATTAAATCACTAATTATTTGTATTATGAACAATTTTAAAAAATTATATACATATTAAAATTATAACTTGCAATTTTTATGTGCAAATGTACATGGTTTATTCAATTTTGCAATTGTTGATCGTCTTTATAATTTTAAAAGTAGTTGGTTTATCTTTTTTAAATTTAAAAGTTATATTTTATTAGTGATCAATTTATGAAGATGAAAATTATTTATCCTCAAATAATTCAAGTAGAAAATTGAAAACATGACAATAAAATTATTCTTCTCATAGCTAGTTAGAATGTTATTAAAAAAATATTATGTCGATAATTATCTACCTTGACCCAAATTACATAATAATTTAAGGGTATAATTGGAAAGGAGATTTTTAGAGAATTTGATTTCAAACACAAGTTTGGATTGAAAACAATGAACCAAATACTTGATAAAAATAAACATAGCATTATTAATTCCTGCACTACTAATCTTTACATTACTAATCTCTGCATTACTAATCCATGCGTTACTCATTTTTGTACCAAACGACCCCTAAATGCCTAAACTAACCCCTTATTCTTTATTCTAAATTTCTTTTGTAATTTAATTTTCTTTTTATTTATATTGGAATGGTTATAAATGTTAATTTTTAATTCTCCAAATCTGTTTAGTGTAATTTAATGATTCACTAATATTTTTTTCTCCATTTTTTCTTAATTTCTTTTATTCGAGATAATTTGTCAATTACGCACTTGAACAATTTGTTTTAAAAACAAAAATAAGTTTTAGGCATGAACAATTTAAGTAGTGTTAAATCTCTATGAAGTTTAAGATATATACTTGACCAACAAAAAATTAGAAATACATTGTGTCATCGATGATCTTTTTAGTGGTAAATTATACCTTAAACTTAATAACAATTTTATGTATATATGCATTTGATTAACTAATTAAATAGAATAAATAATTCTTTAAAAAATATTATCCGGGCATTTTGCATTTTTTTCAGTGGTTATCTACCTTGTGACCCAATTACATGAAATACACACTCATAATAACATAAGGGTATAATAGGAAAGATATTTTTTGTAGAATTATAAATTAAATAAAAAATTAAGTAGAAAGTAGTGAACCAAACACTTGAAAAAAAATAATTCTTATACTACTAATCCCTGCATTACTAATCCTGCATTACTAATACCTACATTACTAATCCCCTTATTATCAATGTCAAACGATCCCTAAATGACAGATTTGTAGACTCTTATAATAAACTGGACGGTTACGCACTAAATTGAGGAGTTACAATTCAGGATTTGACATTATCATTAATTTTTCCAAGGAGAAATAATAAGAGAAAATTTCTTAGAATGTATATCTGTCTCAAGGCAATGAATACTGATTTTAAGGTTGAGTTAAAGACCATTTATTGAGTTAGATAATACATTTATTAAAGAAAAAAATTAAGAGATATAGATTAGTGTTCTTGGCCAAAACAGTGTGAATTGGTTCTTCCCTCTAGCTTGGGTTGTGGTAGATAAATAGAATAAAAGGTGTTGGATATGGCTCATGCAAAAGTTGCATCTTACACTTAATCTTTAGAAGTAGGGGTGGGGATAAAAATAGAAAATTTAAAACATCGAACTGAATTAAAATTTCGATTCTTTGATATTATGATTCGATTTTTCGGTTTGAAATTCGATGTAAGGGTCCCAAAATTACAGTGCATCGAAGAATCGATGCTTTATTAAATAAATTAAAAATATTTATTATAGTACTTAATTTTTAACTTTACTTGGCTCATTTCAATTTTTATATTTAGAGTCTAAACTTAAATAGAAAAAATCTAAATAACAAAGAAGTAAACCCTAAAGACCTAAAGTCTAAACTAAACAAAACTCAATTTGATTCAAATTTAAGCAGCAACTTGGTGTTTCTACTTTCTATTTTATGATTTTATCATTTTATGTTGTTACTTTGAAGTGTGAACAAAAAATTGATGTCTACCTTTTATCGTTAAACGGTTAGTTGTTACTTTGAAGATTGAAGTGTGAAGGGAATAACAATTGTTACTTAAGTATATTCTCCCTTTATTTTTATTCATATCTAAAAACCAATTCAAAATTCGAGTCGAAGTAGAAAAATCAAACCAAACCAATCTAGTTTGGTTTGAATATGGTGTACATTTTTTTAAAACCAAATACCGAAGAATCATATCGAAATTTAATTACATTGAATCGAAAAATCGTACGCCCACCTCTATTTAGAGTGTGTGAAGAAATAACATTCATAAAAGATATGCATAAGGTAATAATATATTACTAAGTTGCAATTTATTTAAGCCTCTTTGTTTAATATTGTTTCTTAAATTTGTTGTTTTATATGATACTTAGAGACTACTTGATATAGTAAGAATAGTTTTACCTCAAGCAAATCAAAGATATTGCACAATATATATTGAGCCCAATTGGTGAAAAAGATTAGGTAGAAGTGAGCTAAAGAAGTTGTGTGGTGGCCTTCATGATCCTCATTTTTAGAGAGGGTTTGAAGAGGTTGAAAAAAATAATTATTGAACAAATATTCTCCCAAAACATGATGCAAAGCTTATCTAGATGTAATGTGAAAAATTAGGTTGTGGATAATAGCTCTAACAAAGTCTTTTAGTGCTTAAATACTTGAAGCAAGATACAAGCAAATTATTGAAATGTTGAAAGATATTAGAATTGAAATAGAAAAAGACAATTGTGAGGAAGTGGAAAGTTGATGATTTTAGTCCCTAAGGTTACTTTCTTGTATTGCCTAAACTTATATTTTTGCTAGACATCTTTGCCAGATTAACTGAAGTATGAAAAATTTATAATTTGAACTAACACAACAAAGTACTAGTGACTTAAGTTCCAAAATTATGGTACTAGTGTTTTGTAATTGACATATTTACTATTATATGAATGTTGACTTACAATTTTCCTTTAATAGTTTTGGGTCATGTTAATTCATTTCAAATTAGTTCTATATTGCAAAGAGAAACCAAATTCGCAACCTCAAATATTTCATCTCAAATATACAAACCTCAAATATTTCATCTCAAATATACAAAATTCAATAGTTATAATCGAATTGTTAATTCTTACAAAATTCAATTCAAAAGATAAGATTCTCCTATAAAAATACTCAATCAAAAAAATTCATTGCAATTTTAAATAAATTCTAACAAAATCTAATTCAAAAAATAAGATTCTCTAATCAAATATTCATAGTGATTATACTAACACTTGAAAATTCCGTACAATACATATCTTCCTTACACTTGAAAATTGCAACCAAGAAAAAAATGTACACTTACACAAAACTATATCACTTGAAAATTGCAAGAACAAATACCACAAACACAACAAATAACAATATACACAACATCTTCCACTTCAACAGTGTCACTTTTAAATTTCTCTTTAAGTTGTACTTTATATTCTCTAGCTTCTTCAATTTCTCTTTAAGTTGTCTCTTTTAATCTTAACCACATTCAACGACTCTCTCAAATTCTCCATTTTCGCCGTAGCAACTTTCAGTTTAGACTTCAATAAATATACTTCGACAAAAGGATTTTTCGAAAAACTATCTGTCCATTTTCAAAATCCACAATTTTTAATCTAATTCAAAATAATAGAGAAGAATTTAGAAACATATTAATACAAACATAAATCATATGAATTGGCTTTTAGTGAAAAACGTACCTTAGGTTAGAACATCTAAATATCTATAAAATTTTCTTCCGGTGTTTAATGGAGTGCTTGAAGTGAAACAACAAGCAAATTCACCATAAAAACAAGTGATCATCATCGAGTTACTAATTGAATCAAAACTAGTTTCAGACATGTTATAAGGTGTGATTTAGTGATTAAAATGGCTGAAATCACAATTAAGATCGCAGAAGCAAAAATTACAAAAGAATCCTTGAAGAACACCACCAAGCTAGGTTTGTCTATCGCAAGTGAGGGGAGAATTCAAACTATTTTGATTTGTTTGTTATATTATTAGGTGTTAGTAATGGGTGAGTTAGAGGTTATTTGAGAGATCTTTTTAATCGAGATAAATATTCTTTATAGATTTATATTTAGTGAATATTTCAAATAAATACATATGATTATGTCATATATCTCACAATTAAAATGAATGACACAAATGATCTACTTTTAAATATAGAGACACTAGTATCCAAGTAGTATGACAAATGATATTCGTATACCATTCTTGATAGTGTAGAAATAAATTCCTCTTTTTTCCCTTAATTAAAAAAGAAAAAAAAGACGAATATATTTTTGAACCATCATAAATGTTATGCAGATAACCTCCGTCATACTTTTGGGACATAGGTTCCCTATCGTTCAAAAACTAGAGCCTATATACCCTTTATATACTAACAGACATTCACGTATCATAATCTTATCCACTGATCCGACATCAGAGCGATAAATAAAATTGCGACACATGTCAATATTTAATCTTCCGTTAAAATGACGGACATATAACTCTAATTTTTAAACATCATGGACTTTAATATTCCAAAAGTGTGACAGAGGGTATTTACTTACCATTACGATATTTCGAGTTATATTTGTCCTTATTAAAAGATAATAAGTCCTTCCTTTTTCCCTTGAGAAAATGTAGAACATATTTCTTACTCTCCAAGACAGTTGCTAATACTAATATACTTAGTCTCCCTTTTTCTTCTTTTATTTTTTCCTTTATTCTCACTAGGGCTTTTCTCTTCCATTTTTCAATTTCTCTCCTCCTTCGATCTCTCAGCTTTACCCTAAGATGGACAAATCGTCGCTCGATGTGGAGCAGCCACACTCCATGGGAACCACCATCATCGGCGTCACTTACAACGGTGGCGTTGTTCTCGGCGCCGACTCCCGTACCAGCACTGGTAATTCCTTTTTGATTTCCTTGTTAAGTGTTTGATTTATTTTTTTCAAATTTTTGTAAGGTCGCTGTGGAAGAATGGAATAGCTGAAAATAAAGTATCTGATTGATTGATTTGTTTTTTCAATTTCATAATGTTGTAATGTGAATACTGAAAATAGAGAGCCTTTGATTTACTTTTGAATAGTACTGTCTTGATGAGAAGAGTTTCCTTAACAATTAAGTTTTTGTTTTTGTATATGGCTTTATTATGAGGATTTTTGAAAGTAAAGCCTTTTTATATGGATTATCTGAGAAAGATCAATTTTATTTGTGAAAAATGTAGTAGTATTTTTAGTTTGTGTAATCTAAGAACTGCATTTTGTTGTTTTTTTTTTTTTTTTGGAAATTTAGGAATGTATGTGGCAAATAGGGCTTCAGATAAGATCACTCAGCTCACTGACAATGTGTATGTTTGTCGCTCTGGATCGGTATGCTACTTTTGCTCTCTCTCTCTTTCTTTTGGAATCCTGGAACTGCTGTCTGTGCTGTGGCATTATCAGTCCCTTTTCCCCTTTGTTTCCATAAGGGATTTTTGTTATTTGGTTCAAGTATTGGCATGTTGAGTTTTGTAGATAAAAGCAAGTCATGAAGTTAAGGATTTATGGGTTTAGTATCTCCCTTCTTTTTCTTCATTTTTATGTTTTAGGAAGGGGTTATTATTTGGCTGAAATTTGTCAGTAATGAATTCAAAACTCTATTTAATTAAATAGCATGTTATCTGCTCTGCAATGATTGACAAATAGAACGTAGAATAACTGAAATGCTAACTATGCCAGGAGATATTAGAACTGACATAGAAATGACACGGCTAAAAAATTCTCTGAGTTAGCAATGGCGAAACAACTTTCAGTTTTGAACTTTTTTTGTATCAGCAATGGCGAAACACTTTGCAATTCCAATCCTTAAAAATCTTTCGGGGGCTTGCTCTTCCTTAAAAAGAATTAAATCTCTTATGGGCTTAGTTAAATTCACAGGGCAATTGTGTATTGTCATTGTGTGTCCACTTAACGTGGTATGTTGCAAGGATAGAGTGATCTGAATTTTATCAAATAGCAAATTGAAATATTCATTTCTCTCTCTCTCTCTCTCTGTATCTTATCTATTTATGAGTCACTGAACATCTCTTTACTTTTCCTATTAAGGTAAAGTAATTTACCTAATGAAGAGAGGAAAAATGTCCAGTATACAAGCGGTTACCAAAAAGTAGAGAACCTTGAAATAACTGAACATCCTTTTATCTGCTTATCTTTCTATGGTTTTTGGAAATCATGCTCATATTATGCAAGCTAAGTCAGTATTAAAAGCTAGAAAATTTCAGATGTTCATTAATCAATCAACTGGGCTTTATCCAAAACTACTTGGAGTTTGCTATATCAATTGATCCTCGGTTTCCATTCTGGTTTGTCTTACTAGAGAAAAATATACTGAATTTTACTTGACAATGGGACCTACTAACATGGTTTCATTAGCAGCTAGTAGCAGAAGTTATAACTTTTTCCATTGTCTTGCATATTACTATTGCATCCACTCTCTCCGAGGCATGATAAGAGAACTCGGTTTAATAAAAATTTAGATGCCATTTGTCACTTTCTGATGAATTTTATACCACTGGTACTACTTGGTACATAATTATAGGACATCTATAACATAGTGATGCCAAACATGTCTAAATTAAGATGGATAAGGAGGAATCGCAAACCCTCTATTGAATGATTCACAGTTTGAAAATGTCATGTATGCTGTTCCTGTAGTTTTCTTGTATGCATACTTGATATCTGTGGATTCCACATCCATGGATGAAAATAATTGGTTGAGGCTTGTTAATTGATTGTTTAATAGGGCTGAAAATGGAAGTAAAAAATGTATTAAATTTGTTTATTTAGTTACTGAGTTTGTCCCAAGTGCTTTAGGTTTGCTTTTAAAATGTTAAGCTTTAAGTTGCCTGGGTAATCCATGTTTCTTTTGTGGTCAGACAAGTATTGAGGTACAATTTTTCCTTTTTGCTCCTCCCCTTTCTCACATTGAGTGGGGGCTACAGTGGTAAAAGAGCACTCGTCGTAGATGTAGTTCATTATCCAATTTGATTAAAAAAACATATGATGCAACCTCTGTATAAATGTCTAGATTATTAGATACCTGGGCACGCATATCAATTTGCATGTAAAATTGTTTCTTTTTTTTCATTTAGCACAATATTTTACTTTCTAATATTGTAAGGAATTTGAGTTCCCAATGGGATTTGATTACATAACTAAACATGATGTTAGGTTTAAAGCCTATTCTAATGTAAAATGTTCCACTACCTTTGTGTTGTATCTGCATAAACTGAATCTTTTGGAAGCCAAAGTAGGTTCGAATTGAGAAATGAAATATAGCATGAGGGGATCATAGTGGTAGATTAGATAAAAGATAAAGATATTAATCCTTCTCGTTTATGACCAAGTAATCCCCAAGGACCAACTGCCGCACGGTTTTAAACTTGGTGGATAATGGGCCCAATATGTATTTATCTTTTAGGACAAGTTCATTGGAAATGCTTTCTAAGAGAAGCTTTCTGTTAGTTTTAGAGGTTCTGTTCTGTACCTTTGAAACAACGGATCTGGGCGATACTCGAATTCAGGTTATTGATGATTTTATTCTTACACCTCCACATATGTACTCTGTAGAGTCTGTCTTGTTCCAAAACATTAGCTTCCTATTGCTCTGTGGTTAATATATGGTTGATATAAATCCTACAGCATATCCAATAGTTTTATTAGCTTATTAGACAAACAAAAGAATGTGTTTTACTTTAAGTTGCCCAGGCTCTCCAAAAATGTTGCAACTCCTGTGTCGTATTATCGAAAAATGCACTACTTCTGAAGGATACGACACATACCCGATGACATTTTTGAAGAGTCCAAGCAACACATGACTTTTACCTACTTCCTGGTCTAGAAAATGACCTCGGAGCGTTATATGCTCTAAGAAGTTAAAAATGCCTTGATGCTTTGAAGTGAACTTCTGGTTTAGAAAATGACCTTGGAGCATTATATGCTCTAAGAGGTTAAAAATGCCTTGATGCTTTGAGGTGAACTACCAACAGCTGAGTTGTTTCCATTTCATAATCTGATATTTGATCCTCTATAGCGTTCTCAGAGTCCTATCTCACATATTATTTTAATGATTGCTTTGTAGGCTGCAGATTCACAAGTTGTTTCAGACTACGTGCGCTACTTTCTACACCAACACACGTAATCCATCAACTCATCTTGTATTTTTTCAAATGCTTACTTCCTAGATGCAACTATTATGATTTATCTCAGTAACTTGCAAAAGAATCTCCCCTGATAAGAGGCTATTAACTTCAGCTTCTTCATTGATTCCTTCTTTGTTGGGATTACGGAATTGACTAGTTAACCTATACATACTTTTGAAGTTTGAATGAGCGTGCCAAAATTTACCATCTCGTTTAACCATCAATTTTTCTGGAAATTAGATTATGATGAAGTGGCTTGTGTTTGTCACTTATTTAGTCAAATTATTTTCAGGATGCACTTTCTAAGGTTGAAAGTTTTTGTGGATGCAGGATACAACTTGGCCAGCCAGCGACTGTCAAGGTTGCGGCAAGTCTTATTAGGCAAATATCCTATAACAATAAGGTTTGTTTCTATAAGTAGTATACTATTTCTTATTGTGTTATGTAAAATAATTCCTATCATTTTAAATTTTTAGTTTCCTATTCTCTTTTTTTTGCGTGTCCGTTAAAGATTTATACAAATAGCTTGGCAATTGTGGAATCACTTTTTTTTTTATTCGCTACAATGCAAGTAGTTGTAGCTTTGAAGCCAGGACAAATAGAGATGGGCTTTAGAATTGTACCTGTGTTGCCGTATTCTGATGCTCATTGTGTAATAGAGAGTTTCTCTTTCAATGCAACTGTCTAAAAGAGATTTTTTTTTCACCATTTAAGAATGGTCATCAAAGCTGGAATCAACATTTTCTTGCTTAGGAAGTTGTGAAAACTCAGTGCATCTCCTAGATGCAATTTTTGTGGTGTAATTTGAGGATTGGGTCGCCCATTTATCGAATCATTCAAATATTAATGAGTGGTCATGTCCTAAAGAAAGTTGGAATCTGTGAGTGTACTAACTTCAGCTGTGTCTTGCTCAAAAATAGATGTGGTAAACCTGCTCAGTGGAAAAAAAGTAAAACAGGAATTTTTCAATGCTGAGCTGATGCCATTTAATTTGTTGCTTCTGCACACCATCGGTATTAGGTTTTCGTTTTGTTTTTAGTTATGCAGCTTCCCTACATGATGTGGATGAATTAACTGTCTCTTTTTTATTTGAAGATCAAGTAAGGAATAATTTTATTAATTACAAGATGTGTATCAAAAGACAACCTAGAATAGATTCTAGTTGTTAGAACTGACGTTATCTCTATTTTGTTCCTGGGTTATTTTCCTCAAGCATTGCAAATTCCTTCATCTTTTTGATGCCATTAATTATATTTTTACTCCATCAAAAGAAAAAAAAAGAGACAACCTAGGGAAGAACCTAATAGGTGGACACATAAGAATAATCAATTACATGAGGCTATATGTGATCATGCTCCATTACTTTTTAAGCTCTCCTATTTCTCTCGCCTTCCTTTTCCGTTGATGGTATGTTTTCCTCTCTGTACTACCACATTTAAAGGAACAATGCTCCATGCTCCACATTGTTCTCTTCATCTACTAAAGCCAGCTGAATCAAGCAACTGTCACCAATCCCCAGCCATGTTTCTGATACAAATCTTTGCATTTCACTGTTAACAAGTATTTAGGGGTCGTTTGGTAGCTGACTAGAGTTATATAGGTATTAGTAATACATGAACTAGTTATGAGGAAATTTATGTATTATTTTATGCAGAGATTAGTTATGCAGAGTTTAGTTATTCCATCTTCTAGTTTAGTTATTCCATCTTCTATTCTGCAGAAAATTTTACCTAGATTACCTCATAACTTATTCATGTATTAGTTATGCAGGTTTCTAAATTGCAAACCAAACACCATATTAATTTTATTTATAGTCCTAACTAACTACCAAACATGGTATTATTTATGCAGGATCTAATACTTGTATTATATTTTTCCTAACCAGCTACTAAACGATCCCTTAGTGTACACAATCAAATGGTGGTACAAGTCAGATTTTATCCTTCTGTCCTTGCTAAGTTTTCTTAGTTCCATCTCGAGAGGTTTTGAATGCATATCATTTGAGAAACCTAATTTATCTGTCCTGTATTTAAAGTTGTAGCCTAAACAATGTTTAAAAATGATCTTTTTAAAGTTCCAGTTTCTACTCATTGCTGAACTTTTCTAGACACATGAGGTATTTGATAGGAAATAAATCTGGAAGAGAATGTGTATAACTGGCTTTTGTTCCATGGCTTCTGCTCAGCTTACTCTGTATTATTTTACCTGTATGGCTGCATGTGAGCTAGGTTAAACATCACCTTTGAGCTCTTTCTAACTGATTTATGATCTCAAAAACTCAGGCCATGCTTCAAACAGGAATGATTGTTGGTGGATGGGACAAATACGAAGGGGGTAAAATATATGGGGTTCCTCTTGGGGGTACACTCTTGGAGCAGCCTTTTGCTATTGGAGGTTTGTTGTCAATCTGTATTGTTGCTTTTCTCATGCATCTACTTCTTCAGGAGCACTTTCCTGGTTAACTGTTTAGATATTTTTGGTTCTTAAAAACAACTGGAATAGGTTACTTGGTTGTGGTGCCTGTTTCTTGAATGGCATCAACCCAATGGGGTCTGCTGTGCTATAGAATTTAATGGGATAATATCATGGTTATTTTGATTTTGTACAATTGGTGCATTTGATTAGATTTAATTAAATACAAGAACCATCATCATGTTAGGTCTGGTGGCTACAGTGATTTTAATTTCAACATAAAGTAATAGGGTGGTGATGGAATTGGCTACTGACCAAACCCTAAGGTATGGTGATAGTGCACTGGATAGGATTAAAGAAGATGATGCCTTGAAAGGCACCTAAGGTTGTTCCCCATGGGTGAAAACCTTGAGACTAAGGTTTGAATCCAGCAGAGACTAGAACATCAAGTGATCTCTTTCCATCTACCTAACTTGGTGGTAAAGTTACCTGGTATATATGCTGGTGGGGGGTAGCTGGTACCCAATGGAATAGTTGACATGTGCACAAACTGTCCAGTACACCACCCTTTAGAAAAAATGGAGAAGATGATGCCTTGAAAGGAAAGACAGGACCTGGCGATTTAAAGCTTATTGCAATTTGTGGTGTTAATATTGAAGTATATCATGCATTGCTTAACATACTCATTTGTAGTTTCGCTTTACTGACCTGTATTGTGCTTTTGCTATTGATGATAAATAAAATTCTCAGCCTGCCCTACAATGTCCTCCAACTGCTGAGTTCTGTTCTAATGTTTTCATTTCATATTACAGGGTCTGGGTCTAGTTATTTGTATGGTTTCTTTGATCAGGCATGGAGAGAAGGAATGTCTCATGAAGAAGCAGAGGTTTGCTGCATACGGTCTTTAAAATTTCTCATTTGTATAATATGAGTGACCATTATGAACCGTTTTCTTAAGCAAAGTCTTAATTGTTTCTGTCAAGTAGGCGTCATAGTCTAATTAGATCGGGAATCATTCATATTAAGAAAGTTTTTTCTTTATATTGAATTTCTTCATTAGATTTTTCAATTCCTTCCTATATGACCTTTTAGTACCCGTCTAAGTAATGTGTGCAGTACAAAGTTCATGATGCAGAACTCATTTGCTTCATCCTATTCAACAAGTTTGACCCCCCTTCTAATATTTTGTTTTCTTTATTTGGTTTGCATTTTTTTTGGAGACTTAGATTCAAATTTAGTGTGTCTCACAACCGAGAAAACTTGGGGGATTTTCTTAGTTCTAGTATGCAGCAATTTCTTTTTGAATTTTAGTTTCCAAAACAAAGCCTTCTATTTCTGATGGGAAGGGAAATGCATTTTAGAGGTTATGTATGATTAGCAGGATGTATTTTTTGATCCGTGTTGCTTTCTAAGCTTTGTCGTTTTGTGAACTCGAAAGCTATTCAGCAAGACAATATAATTCTTTTGGCTTGTGGTAGATAGGTGCATAGAATCATGATTTGTATTTGTCATGCTTATCTGGTCTGTAGATATTTCCAGTAACTGAAATTTCCTTTCATATACTTTTGCAGAAACTGGTTGTGACTGCGGTGTCTCTTGCCATTGCACGAGATGGTGCGAGTGGCGGTGTAGTACGCACTGTAACTGTGAGTGTTTTTCTGCTTTATGCCCATTCACAAGCAATTATATGATTAGGAAAAGTTAATTTGCTAGACCAAAGCCATGTGTCGCTATTAAATTGGAAACCACTGAATTCTCTGCACGTTCACATAGTGTTTTGCTCGACATAATTTAGAGCCTTGACTTGACCTTTTTTTCCTTCTAAAAAGTAATGTCATGTATCAACTGTGAATCTTGTATCAATTGCAATAGAACCCTTCCTGCTTTGTTTGATCTCTGGTTTTAACAACTTTCTCTTTTTATATGTATATAGTGTTTTGCCACTTATCCTGAAATTTTTACTTGGACAAAACAATAGCTTAGCTTTGTGGCAGAAAGCCCTTGTATACTCGAAGATAGAGAACCTATAAAAATATGGTTCTATGGAAGTCATCTATTGTAACAGGAGCCTTATGGGTGCACCAAAAGATAACAAATTAATGACATGCCTTAATAAGTTGACTTACATTACGCATACTACCTGTCCTATTTTAAAAACACGCCACTTGTGCTTGTTGCCTTTAATTAATTCCTTTTCTAGGGTTATGACTTATTTTGAGATATAAGAAGCTAGTGTTTGCTTTGTTAGAGCATAATATGATCCCACTGTATGCTTCTGAAAACATATCCCCACTGTTATGTGTGTGCCCTGCAAGCTTCGCATGATACTTCAGCTACAAGATATGATTTGTATCCAAAAATATCATCCTCTCCAGTATTATTTTCCTGAGCACTTAGGGCTCTAGGGTAATAGTTCTTCTTTGTATCTTGCATCACAGAAGTCTTGTGTTTGTTTGATGTGTAAAACCAGACAATGGAGAAAATGCATATTAGCCTTTTGTCTCTGTTCCTATGTTTCCCGATGATTAAGAGTGTTTTTTTTTGCCTATTTTTGACAACCAGATCAACAAAGATGGAGTAAAAAGGAAGTTCTATCCGGGTGATACTCTTCCACTTTGGCATGAAGAGATTGAGTCTGTGAACTCACTGCTGGATATTGTGCCCGCAGCAAGTCCAGACCCAATGGTCAGTTGAGAATAGAAAATTGACTGTCGAACATGTATTTCTCTATGGTAGTACTGGCCTCTTGTTGTGGATTATTCATCCTTTGTCCTCTTTGACCTACATGCCCTGTTAATGCTTGACAATTCCAATTCTGTAACGTCATATTTGCTTTAAAAAATTGTTTATCGACTATGTTTCAGAACAGGAAAAGGAAGGGCAATTAAGTGAACTTCCTCCTCGTGTATTTTTGTTTGGGTTAACCTTTGCGAGTTTGCTGTTTTGGTATAGATAAATGGTCGCGTCTCTACCATTCTCCACTTGCCTTGCCGTATGGTTTTGAACTTATGATATACCGGCGCTAGAAGTGGGGCTCAACTGAACTGGTAAATCATTGTGAAGAGCCCTACTACTGAGAATAAAAAAATAGAGAAGTTACTGGTATTGTTACACATGTTGATTTTTGGGCAAAAATGTTTTGGTGAAAGATGATGGTATATGTCGAGCAACTGTTGCCACTGCTTTAGACTTTAGGCATGAGGGGCTGCTGTTGTGCAATTTGGCCCCTCCAATCTCAGATGGGGTCTTGTCTTTTGCTGCCAAACAAGAATACAATTATTGACTTGTACACCTTAACTAGCTTTACATATCTCAGTTTTAGACTACTCTAAGGGGTCTTTGTGTGGTTGGTCAAAATGCCGTAAGCTAACTCCTTATTGGAGGTAGGGGTGGTAATTGTGCGGATTCCGTTAAATTTGGATGGATCAAAATGGGGCAAGACTCAGCCCAACTCAAATTTGTTTAGGTCAAATCGGTTTGGTTATGAGTCATAACTCAACCCGTTTATTTCTTATTTAGTTTTAATAGCTTTATTTGTTATTTTATATGCTTTTAGTACCTAATTAAAAAAAAATTATGTTGTACTTATATATAACTTTAAAATAATAACAAAAAAAAAGTATTTTGACGAGAAGTTTGAAAAATTAATTTGGGTTATATATCAACTCAATTTTTAATGGATATCTAAATGGGTTGAGTTAGGTTGGGTATGTTGGGTTTGATTTTGTCGTCCCTAATTCAAAGTAGGAAAAATTACATAAATTGATGCATTTTAATAAATAATTATTGATTTTTTTAGCAGTACTTTTTATTTATTACCATTTATAGCATTACTAAGTTAAATCTGTCATATGTATTAAAAGTGAATTATGTATGCAATGTATATGAATTATAATTGTTTTTAAAAATGTATTATGTTTGTTTGGTAAAAGTTTGACACACTGTACTATAAGTGAATTAAAATGTGTGATAAATGAATTATTTATCATTAAAATTTATATTATATGTGAATAAAAAATTGTTCTTTGTAATATGAATTAAACTTGTATTATAAATGAATTAAAAGTGATCAAGTGAAAAAAATATTATTGCTATAAATGGTAAATATTTTGTTATTATAGTATATTTATGTAAGTTTCTCTTGAAAGTAGGAAATTTTGGCCATAAAATTCAAAATAATTACAAGTTCATATCCAAATCTAAAATAATTTCTAAAATACCCATATCCTTTATTTATCAAGGCTGATAATTTTCATTTAACTAATACTAAATCAATATTCTTATTTGGTATCATTAAAGTTTTTTATTCAGAAATTTACTCATTAGTCAGTAATATTATAAGAACACATATATTTTTAATACATCATTGACTAATGAGTAATTTCTAAACAAGAAATCTTAATGATATCAGTACAATATATGATAATCATTTAATATCAGTCAAATAAAATTAGTTGGAAAGTATAAATTGTAATTATTTAGTAGGGGTATGAATATAAAAGCGTATATATTTGTAATTATTTTGTTTTTACAAAGTATTTACTTAGTTTTCTCGAAAACAAGTGTAATAAATGACAGTCCAAATTTATCATCTCCTCCCTTCCCACCCACCACATTTTTGGAGAAAAAGAAGTTAAATTAGTAGTACTATTATTTTGTAGACAAAATATCAAATACAGATTTAAGGGGATATGTATAGAGGTGGTGGTTAAGAAATGCAAGCCCACCATTTCAAATCTCATGTCCAAATAATTTAGTATACACTAAAGTTTCAAATACAAAATTAACTTGTCTATAAAGTGCATATTCGTACATAAACTCTACAAGCTTCATTTGTTACATCTTTAAAATTACTAAACTATTTCTTTTATCATTAAAATTATTATACTAATGTGTTCATTTATCATCAAAATATATAATCGATAAAAAAAAATTCAAATTTTTAAAGTCCGTTTCTTCACGTTAAGTGTGATGGGATATAATAACACTTTATCTTATGTTGTATTTTACGCGATTTAGTAAAATTTCCGGGAAAAAATATTTTTATTCCATAAGGTGCTTGCTTCAAGGGCATCTTGAATAAAAAAGACATATTACCGAACTTTTTTTTTTTCATTTTTGAAGAAATACAATCTGAAGAAGCTAATTCAATTGAAAATGACAAGTGATTATATTGCGGGAAACAGAGCAAATTGCAAATCGTTCTTGCATAGTAGTGATTCTTTCACCGACCAACTCCTCAAAAAAAAAAAAAATTTGCCACCTATATTATATGAGAAAAGAAAATATGCAATATCAATTCCATTAAACAATCTTCATTTTTACATGGTGCTTTTCTACCAAATATATTAAAAACAAATGTTGTAAACGTAAAGACAACACAAATGGGAATAGTCAAATCCCACTACTAAAAAGCATCTTAATTTACTAACTCCTTATTAGCACAATGCCCAATGGTAAAAAATTAATTAATTAATATAAAATGGTTTAGGAGAACTTGTATAACAAAATCCACATTCTCTTTTGTTTCTATAATAATTGGTTCATTTCATAAAGTATTATTAAGTGGTTTCATGCGTAATGATTTAACTAAGTGAACCATAAGAAATATTATTAAGTGTTATTAATTCGTAGGATAATCATTATTGCTACTATATTTGGGAAAGTTATAGTTATATATAGTCTGTTCAACTAGTTTATTAAGATGATCAAAATATATGTATTGTATATATTATCAATATATATATAATATAAAGTATACACTTTATATATATTTAATATAAATACAATACGGTTAACTAATTTATCAATATAATCGAAATATATGCAGAAGTGTACATTATCAATATGTATAATATAAAGTATATACTTCATACACATTTTGTAAATAAGTAAGATGCAAGTGTTTAGGATTATGAAGTACATTTTGTCAATGTAAAATATTTTATACAAGAAGCACTCTTCATGAAATACATTTTCTTCATACTACTATTAAACTATACTCTTTTTTTATTTTAAAACTTTATACAAAATATATAAACCATACGTTCTCACTTTTTTTTTTTTTTGAACTTTTATGTCTCTTTGGTTTTTGAGAATCTATCTTTCAAATATCAACTTTTTTATTTATTTTTTGAAAAATGACACAATTGATATATAGAATCTTATAAAAATACATTCTAAATTTTGGTCTATACGACTCTTTTTAATTTCCAACATTTTAACAATATGCTGCCTAACTGATTTGATAGCAATTTCCAATTATCTTTTATAATATGTTATTAGAAAATAAAAAATACTAAGCAATAATGTTGGACGTTGTATTTTAGTTGTTTCAATCCAAGTTTTAATTAAGTAAATTATGAGGCTTAATTTCCAACTGTGTGCTTAAGATTACAAAAATCTCCATAAATGTTATTATGACATCATATCTTTCTTTCTCCTTTTTTTTTTCCAAGAATAAATCCTTATTGTTTTACATGATTTATTTATAAAATAAAATTTTTCATGAACTCATATGCTCCTTCTGTCTATTTTACTTGTCTATTATTAACTTTGCATGCCCCAACAAAAATAATAAATAGATAATAATTTATTATATCGCTATTTAAATATACCAAATTCAGTACTTTGGAGAAATATATTAACGAGTGCTATAGTTGATAAAAATAAGGTGAATTAAGAACTACTAAATGACAAAATTTTCTCATGATAGTCTAAAATCAACAAGTAAAAACAAATATCTATTTTAGTATAATTATTTGAATATACTAAATTCAGTACTTTGGAGAAATATATTAACGAGTGCTATAGTAGATAAAAATAAGGTGAATTAAGAACTACTAACTGACAAAATTTTCTCATGATAGTCTAAAGTCAACAAGTAAAAACAAATATCTATTTTAGTATAATTATACTTAAAGTGAACAAAGAAATTAATAAGTTTTACTCTTTCCGTCCCAAAATGTGTCGTTTTAGTAAAACAAAAAAAAGTTGTCCCAAAATAATTGTGGTATTTTTAAAGAGAAAATTGTATATAATAGCAAATTAATAACCTAAAATAAATGGAGTAGCTAGAGTTTGATTTAATTATGCTCCATAGCAAACGTTTGCAAGAAATTGCCAGGCGCCCCTCTCCCAAATATCTCGCTCGCCACTCTCCTCCAATCTCTCGCTCGCTTCCTCACTTTTTATACAAACACAAGTGTATAAAAATTGTTTCTAATTGTATAAAGCAGAGAAAATTGTATAAATACATATATTTTTGTTCCCCTCTCTCCCCTCTTCCAGATCTCGCTTGACACTCTCTCAAATCTCGGTCGTCACCCTCGCCTTTCTCACTTATACAAACAGAAGCGAAATGTATAAATTACGTTTCTGTATGTATAAAGCGTGAGAAAATTGTATATACACATGCAAGTACATATATTTTCGTCTTATACACTTATAATTATACATAAAAGTATTCCCCTGCCCAGTTTCTTTTGTCTTTCTCTCTTTCTCGTTTTATACAATTTTCAAATTGTATCTAATTTCTCTCTTTCTCGTTTTATACAATTCGATTCAATTGTATATTCCTTGTCAAGTCTCTTTTGTCTTTCTCTCTTTCTCATTTTATACAAATTCAAATTGTATATAATCGTTCTATACACTTATAATAATACAATTCGTTTTATTCACTTCGTTTTTATACAGTTATATGCCCAAGTGTCTTTCTCTTTCTTGTTTTATACACTTCGTTTTATACAATTTGCTTCAACTATATATGTATAGCGAATTATACAGTTTCTATGTTTGCTATGAAGCGCAATTATGCAAACTTTGCTATAGCATACAAATATGATTTTTTTATTTGCTATATGTGAAAGTTGCCGATTTTTAAATATCATCTTTCATTTTAAAATAAACATTATCTTTTTAAAATACTCATAGTCCCTTATCGTTGGGTTAAAACTCAAAGTCATTCTTGATTTTCACATGAAGCAGTAGTAATCCCTCATTAATCCCTCATGTATGTAAGATTGGTTCACTTTTAGTCCTCCCTCATTTTTTTTTTTGCCTATTTTCTTACATTGATTTTGTACATAATTTTATATTTAATATGCTCGGTTGTCTTTTATTATATATTTCATAGAAATAATAGCTCTTTAGCAGAGAAGGAAGAAGAAGAGCATCTTGTTTTGTTCGATGGAAATATTATTAGAGTTAAACTTAGAACACCTTGACATATAACGCTGCACGAAAATAATTTTTTTTACTATTGTACATGAAAACGACATGATGAACTTCTCATTGTTAGCTACTTTAATATTTTTACCAAACAAAATAACTTGTTCCTCTTCTCATCTTTTCTTAGCTGGAGTTATAGTTTCTACCAAATATATAAAAAGGTGATTGAACATTTCATACATAAATTGTGAATAAAATTAATGTTGAAAAATAGATCAAAATTTGGGAAAGGCCTATTAAAAGTGCACTTATATTGCACACAGGAACTATTACTGCTCCATATAAAAATTTAAAGAGTAATTTTAAATTTTAACTCAAAAATAAGAAACTATAATTTTCATGATCAAACATCTCCTCGATTAGACGCAACAACTTATAATAAGTAGGTAGCAGAAAATCTAAGGAAGATAGGAAGTTGAAAGGACACCAACTTTGAGCTTTGGCCTATCCTCATTCCTTTTACATATTTGGTTCCAAATCCTTTATTCTCTCACAATAATAAAGTTACTTTTGCAGGACTAAAATTTTTTTAAGAAAAGGTTAAGACTTTAGTTTTTGAATTTTGAGGACAAAACCTCTATTGACCTATTCTTTTCAAAGAAAAGATTTCATGCACAACACATACTTTGAACAAAAGAATTCTTTTTCATTTGAAAATTGGTCATTGTCTAGATATATTGGATCAATAAGATTAGGATATTATCCCATTTCCACTCATATCACAACAACTAGTTTGATATGGACCTTGTTGTGACTCTTTGCATGTCAACTTCATTTCTTGTCATTGGTTTAATGGGTCAAGGAATACAATTACCTAGAATATTAAGAGTGAGTTTAGCTAATCCATATTCAAATTAAACTTTGAATATAATCTTGCAAGAGAACATTGAAAAAATGATTGTAATTGGTATCTTGATCTCCTTGTGAAAATAGTATTTACTTATATATATATATATATATATATATATATATATATATATATATATATATATATATATATATATATATATATATATATTGCTAAGCAGTGATCGAGTTAACAAATAAACTAAACATAGAAACGAGTGTACAAACATTATAGATTGAACTCATGTCTCAAAGAACTTGGTTGATTGAACCGATTACATTTTAAATCTGAATTCATCTCACTCCCCTCCCGCACACTTGTTTTTTTATTTACTTTTTTACATAGGAGGTATTCTCTTGGTGTAAAGACAACATTGTCTCTATCATATATCAATTACATGTCCAAATCAAGGCAAGGAAATAATAACTTGACCTCTCCAAACCCCATAAATATAGGGTATACCCTACAAAAGAACCAAAGGGTTTGTCTAGATCAGTAGCACATGCATTATTTGATTATGATGAGTGATATCTATTCCTTTGAGCTGTCATGTGGGATCCAAAACTTGGCAACTATGTGTTTTTGCATTTAATGCTAATTTTGGCTACTTATAACAACTCTTCCATTCTGTTTATGTGGCCCTTGTTCTTCCTTTCAATCTTGTCTCAACCATATAATAAAAAGGAAAAACTATATAGACATACATCATAACTCCCATATACACCATTATTATCTATATTTTCAAAATGTTACGTATTTCGCGATTAATTAACAATTTCATACTATATATTGAGGAAGATACACTTAGATACATATATTTTTACTACAAAATATACTAAAATAGAGAGAGAGAGACAAGCGAGATTCGTCATGTATCTCAGATACATGCAGATCACCGCAGATACACACTGGATACATGTATCTGTATGGTAGTTATCTGGTATGATTCACATGTATTTGAATAACTAGATACACAGGAGAGTGACAAACAAGATTCATTGTGTATCTCAGATACATGCGGATCACACTACCTACACAGTAGATATATGTATTTGTATGGTATGTATCTGGTATGATCTACATGTATTTGGAATACAAGATACATAGGAGAGTGGCGAGCGAGAATTGTTATGTATCGCATATGCATACGAATTCACTTACATACAATGTGTCTAGCTAGAACAAATTACACTTAATTTTAACCTCATGTATCTTGAGATACATGTATCTAGACACACTAAAATTTCATAAGATACGTAATATTACAAACTTAAATGTATCTAAATAATTAACTCTTAAACGAGTAGAATATACTTTAATAATTTTCGTTCAACAAGTTAGTGTGCTCTTTTAGACATGCAGCGTATATATTCAAGAAAATTGTGAGTACCTAATTACCACTAGCAAAATATATTGATGTTGTATAGTTCTTTTCAAAATATTATCTTGTCTTATAATTTTTCCAATTAATGAAGCTTCATTTTGGACACTATACTATGAGAAGATGTGATCTAATTTTAATGGGATAATGCACAAGTACCCTCTCAATCTATGCCTGAAATCTAAGAGACACGCTTATACTATACTAAGGTCTTATTACCCCCTGAACTTATTTTATTAATAATTTTTGTATTCCTTTTAGGCCTACGTGGCACTATCTTGTGAGCCCAACTCTAGTTGACTTTTTTTTGTCGAGCTAGTGCCACGTAGGCCGAAAAGGGTAGAAAAATTACTTATAAAATAAGTTCAGGGAGTAATAGGACCTTAGTACAGTGTTTATTAAATTTCGAGATAAGGTTAAGAAGATACTTGTGCATTTTCTCAATTTTAATTGATGTAATCATTAAAACTGGGTCGTAGGCTGTAATACCAAAAAAAAAAAACTATATGATTTCATTACACATAATAAATACTTTCTTCATCTATGTTTGATTTGAAATATACTAATAATTTTATTTATTTTCTTAATTATTATTATATGCTAAAAAAATAAATTTAAAACAATTATAGAACTTAACACTTAACAATAGTTATAAAACAGAATTTAAGTTAGAAATGTTTTTAATTTATTAATCTAAATAAATAAAAATAAATACTTTTTAATTTATAATAGAATACTAAGAATAAGCGGAATAGATATTTCATAAAACAATTAAATTGCATCCAAACGGACCAAAACACTATTATTTATTTTATTTTATTTTATTATAGAAATAAGTTGGTCTATATTGTATGTACCATAGTAAGGAAGACTACCATCACTATAATGTTCCCATATCTACTATTTATATTTATATATAAGTGTGGATAATCAATAAATATTTGTCTATTTTTTCTTCGTTTTTAATTTGTTAATATTATTTTTTAATTTTTTATATATTTAAATATTTTGTAATAAATACTATAAATCATGATAATAGACAATTTAAAATATTTATAAAAAACATATAAAAAGATCGATTGCTTATTAAAAAAAATATCTATTGATTCATAAAATTAATCTATATGTGTCACATAAAATGGGATAAAGGAGATAATATGTCTTATTTAATTTTAAAACTATGTAAAAAAATATTGTAAATCTCAATTATTAACGACATATTCACTTTTGAAATTCTATTTGCTCTGTATATATTGAGATAAGGAAAATTATTTAAAAATTACATAAAAATATTATAATTTATAATAATTAACAACTTAAAATATTTAAAAATCATATTAAAATTTAATTGATTATCTAAATTGTATCTATATCATATAAAATGAAACAAAAGAATAACAAATATTACTATTAGGTTATAAATGATGAAACCCTTATGTGGTGAAAAGTAGGTCTTTCTTTCCTATATATCTAAATCATTGCTTTTATTACATAGTACTATACTATATATATAATATATATTATATGTCCATAACACACTCATTGATTATAAATGCAAAGGAAAATAACTTTTCTACCATGATCAACGTATATTTGGGACCCTAGAAATTAAGAGGAGGAATGAAGTTCTTTATTTGTACTTATTTGAGGAATTTTATTTTTTATATGATTAATTTAATTAATTATTCCTTCAAGTTTCAAACATTAATTAGTCATCTAGAGAAATCATATTTAAGTGGAGAAAATTAAGTAGTTATTAGTGCAAAACCTATATTTATTATGGAGCATGTTCCCCTATGATAATTTGAAAGCTAATTAAATATTTTTTTCCTTTACCTTTTCTTCTTTGCACTTTAATGAGTGGATATATTTTTTTAATTCCACAAATAAAAGGGATCATGTTTTTTACAAAGATATTCTTTTAAACTTTTTTTTTTTTGTTTTTCACTTTGAAATATTTGATGCATAGAGGAAGATGAGAATCTCATATGGGCCGTTGAAAGATTATCATGTCGGCCAAAAATATCACCATATGTCTTTTAATAATATATATAATGAAAAGAAATTAATAGTCAAAGTTTTATTGATGGATGGTAAATAGTTGATAAGCTTAAAATGTTGAAATATAATTTAAAGTATTAAAATTAATTTTATAAATGGAAAAGGATTAAAATTGTCTTTGAATTATGTGAAATAGATCATTATTTTTTCGTTGTATTTTGGGACTAAAAATGCTTCCGCCGCAAGAGGCGGACCTAGAGGTTGCCGAGGGGTACATCCGAGCCCCCTCGGTAAAAAATTATATTTTATATATAAGATATTTTAAAGAAATTTTATGTCTATATATTTATTTTGAACCTCCTAAATGTAATATTAGAGGTTGACTTAGTGGTTAAGGGGTTTAAAACTCATCTTGTTCCAAGATCAAATTAGGTACTATTCTTTTTTTCGAACCCCCTTAATTGAAATTCTAGATCCGCTACTGCGCTAAGAGACCAGAAATACCCTCAAGAGTTAAAACCCCAAATTCTTAGTGACATGTCAAGCAGCATGGGACAAATCTCTTCACCTAAGCATTGTTAACTAGAATTCACTTCAAAAAAACTATACCTTTAGCGGCGACAAAGGTCACCATAAATGGTCATAATATACCTACACTAAAGTTTTAAATGATTTGTAGCATTCAATTCTATTTTTCTGTTTTTTCGTTATGTTTTAAAAAATCATAAATTATATTGATCAAGAATGAGTTTGAAGACGCTATGTTTTATTTTTATGTAATATGTAAATGGATAAAATGTACAATGAAGATTTGAATCGAGAAGTAATTTTGATGATTTAGTAATAATATTGGATGTTTTTAATATGATAGCGCATGTTATTTATCTTAAAAATTAGGTGGCAAATGCAAAATAATTATCATATTTTTTTGTTGAGAAAATAGGTTTTACTAGTGAATGGTTGTTAGCGATCTAAATCGCCACTAAAAATCACTCAAAACCTTTAGTGACAATATTTTAATATTTTATGGCGACTTTTGTCGCCGCTAAAGTATAATTCTTTGTAGTAAATCCTAATTGGCAATTCTTAGGTGGAGGGACTAGTGCTTTTCACGCCAGTTTTGTAATTAACTCTTGAATGTATTTTTGGTCTCTTGAGATGACGGCGAAAATATTTTTATCTCAAAATGTAATGAAGTGTATAAGTGGTCAATTTCGTATAGTTTAGGGGTATTTTTAACCCTTTTCTGTTTTATAAATAAACAATTATATGTTTACATAAAGTATTGAAAATGTTAGTAAACAATTTATGTGTTTGATTAAAAAAATTTACTAATAAATGGTTAATTTTTATATTAATTTTATTTTTCCTTTTAAGGACCGATGTACATTAAGTTAAGAAGAAGTTAAAAGTTTTGTTATGATAAAAAATACTTTGACAGTTAAAAAAATTAAGAATAAAATACTAAATTACTCCGAGCACTTTTTAGTTGTGATGGAGTTGTACCCAGTGATGGAGCCACCTGAATCTCCTTTGGCGAAAAACTATATTAATATACGTGGTTTAAATAATTTTTTAGGTATAGATAGTAGATGTTGAAACTCCTTGAGCTATTTCGTTTGCCTATTTTTCATATTTTTAACCCCCTTATTGAAAATTCTTGCTCTGACGGTTGCACTAGGGGTCAACCTTTGGTTTCATTTGTTTGTACTTAGTTCAGACATTAGATCATTAAGTGCAATTGTTTTTATTAATATTTAAGCACTTAATGGGTTTGAATAGGTCTTAACCATTAAGATCTATAACAGAATATTTATATCATTAAGACACATTTTTGTGTGTGTATAATATTCACAATTCTTCTATTGCAGTCACCGGTTACCATTGCTAACCACCTCTATCATCACAATCACCTCCATCACCACCATTGTCAACCATCATTATCGTTGTCTACTACCAACCACCAACGTTGCTAACTATTACTATGATCAACTGCTACCACACTTACTTTCTTAATCATCGTAATCATATCCATTGTTGTCACCGCCATCACCACCTACACTACTACTATTGGCCACTATAACCGTTGTGGTCAATTTGTCCTATCAACCACCTCCATATAAGTAGCATTGTCGCCAACTACCACGAATACATCATTAAGACTGGTCAACGGAACGGGACGTACCGGTACCGTTCCGGTTCGTTCCGGTTCGTTCTGTTTCGGTTGCCTACGGGACGGGATAGTCTGAACCGGTACACGGAACGGGACGGAACCGTGATTTCGTACCGGTGTACCGGTACCGGTTCATTCCGGTTCCGGTCCGGTCCGGTTCCAGTCCAGTTTATTTAATATATATTAATTTTTTTATATTTTATATTTTATATTTTATATAATTTATATTTATATTTTTTATAAATTATATTTTATATTTTTTGACACTTATTATTTTATAAATATAACTTATAAAATAAATATTAATGAATATAAGTAATAACTTATAAAGTATAAACTTCAAAAGATTTAAATTTTGAAAATTTTACTAGACTTTACTTGCAAAATTAACAACAAAAAAATTAATAAAATATCTTTAAAATAAACTTAAGTAAAAAATTATAGTATAAATTTAAAAACTATTAATTTATACTTAAAAAACATAAAAAAAAAATTATATTTTCGTAATTCCAAAAATATCGTTCCGTTTATCCCGCCCCGTTCCATCCCGGTCCGTTCCGGTTCATTCCGGTTCCATCCCGATATATAGTGGAACCGGACGGAATCGATGAATCATCCCGATAATTCCGGTCCGGTTCATCCCGGTACCGGTCAACGGGCTCCGATCCGGTCCGGTACCGGTTCATTCCGGTCTGGTGAACCGGTTCCAGTCCGTTGACCAGTCTTATACATCATCAACCACCACATTATCAAGAACCAAGGCTACCCCTAGACGTGACATGGTGAATAGAATAGCAAATAATTCTATACGAATCACTTGACATAATATGACACTAAGATACTAACATATCTAAAATATTCACGAAAGGCGGAATACAAGTCTCAAAATGACAATTTCAGTATGGAAGAGAACCTGAATACAAGACAATAAATGAGAAAAATATACCAAGTTTGATATAAGCTTCTACTACATAGGTGTGATTAGAAAAAACCTCAGTTCACGAACAATCTGAAAACAGAACTAAAGTCTGAAAGAACATAAAGGTATAAGTCTAATGTCCCCGAAGCATGAGAATTCACCAATTTTGAGCTAAGCTAAACTGTGTATGTGCTAACTGCGAGCTAGACAAGAAGCGTCAAATCCTATATTATAAAATAATATAGACACAAGAGATATATGCTGGCAGTCTTCAAAATGTAAAGAGTATGATGAAAGATGCATGGATATATACATAATAACATAATAGGCCAAAGTCATATGCGGCCACTCAAACTTGTCCCGATTATTCACTTAGACACCTCAACTAGACGTACTACCTATTGAACACCTTAACCACCCCAGATTTGAACCGTAAAACCATTTTTTAATCACTTTTCATTAATTATGTGGCGCGTGTAGTTAACCGCCCCACGTGTATCTTACGTGTATTAAATGACCATTTAAAAATTCCCACGTGTATCCCACGTGTATTTGTTAATGCCTAAATTTGGGAAAATTCCCAAATCGTTAACTTTCACAGAACAGATCTCTTTCTCTCCCTCTCTAACTTCACACTTTCTTTTGATTTCAAGCTCTCCATCTCGCGATTCATTCCAGTTCCTTGTTCGAATTTTGTTTGATTCCTCTTCTTCGTGTTACGATCTATCCTCCTGTAAGTTTGATTTTTGTTTCTTTACATGCTTTCTTATATGAATTTCATAAAGCTGTGGTTTTGTAAAAATGTAGGGTTTTGCGAATATTCTGTCTATTCTTTACTATTACCCAAAAGTATGATTTAAAGCTTTGTTTTTTAGTTGTTTGTATGAGTATATTCCGTCAAATCTAGGGTTTGCTTGATATTTTGTAGAGGGCTGCTAACAATTGACCATGGAGGAAATCATATTTACGAAGATTTACCATGGTGGAATCTTGTCTGAGTTATCGGCTGTCCCTACTTATGTTGGAAACTGTGTGTCTGCACTAAGGTATATCATCAAGGACCACTTTTCCATTTTGGAACTATTGTATTATACTAAAGAATTAGGGTTTGAAACTGTTGGAGGCTTTTATGTGAAAGACTTATCGAAAAAAATGGATCCTAATTACAACTGACCAACATTTACTACACCTTATTAAAGACTTAAAACATGAGGACACTTTTGAAGTATATGTCTGTCATGTATTAGATAAACCCTTACTTGACACTGAGGTAACTATAGGATATCTAACTAATGGTGAAGATGGTGAGACAGTTAACTTAAGTGAAGAAGGTGAGGCTTGTAACCTTAGTGGTGAGGGTGGTGAGGGTGAAGCTGCTAACCTTAATGGTGAGGGTGGTGAGGGTGAGCATGTTAGCCTAGGTGGAGAGGAAGTGGATGATAACCTAGGTGGAGAAGATGCATCTGATTTCTTGAGTAGTGATTCAGATTTAGATATACCTTCAGAAGATGGTTCAGATATTGATGAGGAGCTAAGAGCATTTAGAGAAGAAAGAAGAAACAAAAAACAGAGAAAAAAGGCTGCTGAATTTGAAGAAATACCAGTTGGAGAAGCTGGTGGTATAGATAGAGGTTTTGAGGATATTGGAAAGAACAAAACTGACAAATATGCTGGAAAATTGGGTGGAGATGAAGATTACATTGATAGCTCTGACTGTTGGAGTGATGATAGTGATGAACAACTAGATGTGGATGCTGTTAGGGGAGTAGACATACCTGCTAGAAGGAGAAGCAGAAAGGTTAGGTATGATGAAGATAGTGAAGTGTCAATTTTTGAGCTTGGAATGGTCTTTGAAGGGGCAGGTCAGTTCAGGAAAGCAGTGGCAGATTATGCTGTAGAGTATAGAAGACAGTTAAAGCTAAGACCTAATGAAAAACATAGAGTGAGGGTGAAGTGCAAAAATGTTAAGTGTAAGTGGTTGTTATATGCTTCAATTGACAGGGACTCAGGTGATTTTATTGTAAAGAACTATAATCCTATTCACAAGTGTATTCCATTAAACAGAAATAAGTTGTGTAATTCAAAGTTTATTGCTAGAAAGTTTAAGGACAGAATTATATCTCAACCATACATAAGGATTTGGGAAATTCAAGATTTGGTTAGAAAGACATTGGGTCTTTATGTTGGTAAGACTCTTTGTTACAGGGCTAAACAGAAAATTATGAGGGAAGACATGGGTGATTGGAATCTGGAATTTGCCAGATTGTGTGACTATGCAGATGTGATCAAACAAACCAATCCTGGAAGCTCTTGTTGGGTAAAAATTGATAAGGAAACTGAACCAGGGAAGAACCTTTTTGTGTATTTTTATATATGCTTTCATGCATTTAAGCAAGGATGGTTGGAGGGGTGTAGGAATATAATTGGATTTGATGGTTGTTTTCTCAAGGGAGCTTGTAAGGGTGAATTATTAGTTGCTGTTGGAAAGAATGGGAACAATCAAATGTATCCCATTGCCTGGGCTGTTGTGGATACAGAAACAAAACATAGTTGGAGCTGGTTCATAAGTTATTTAATTGCTGATCTAAACTTGGGAACTGGTGAAGGTTTGACTGTGATGTCAGATATGCAAAAGGTATTGTTTATACAATTTCTTCTTTTTTTAGTTTAGTTTTACTACTCTAATTACTTATTCTGTATATACTTTTTGTTAGGGACTTATTCCTGTATTTTTGGAGTTGTTACCAAATGCTGAGAAAAGAATGTGTGCTAGACATATATGGAGTAATTGGCATGTTAACTGGAAAGGAGAAGAAAGAAGGAAACAGTTTTGGAGATGCTCAAAGGCCTCTTTTGAAGTCAAGTTTGGTGAAGAAGTTCATGCAATGTCTAAGCTAGGTAAGAAGGAAATAACAGAGGACTTATTACATTATGATCCCATAAATTGGTGTAGAGCTTTTTTTCAAACTCATTCCAAGTGTGATGTTGTAGAAAATAACATGTGTGAGACTTTCAATTCCTGGATCTTAGCTGCTAGACATAAATCAATTATTACCATGCTAGAGGATATTAGGCATAAAATGATGAATAGACACATAGACATGATCAAATTTGCTGAAACATGGATATCAGACATTGCACCTATGGCAAGGGCAATACTAGAAAGAAACAAGGAGTATTCAAAGAACTGTAATGTTCAATGGAATGGGGTGAATGGTTTTGAGATTAGTGATGGGGAATACTCATTTGTTGTTGACTTGGAGAAGAAGCATTGTGACTGTAGGTTGTGGATGTTGAGAGGTATTCCTTGCCCTCATGCTATTTGTGCTTATTATTACTTGAATCAAGATCCTGATCAACATGTAGAGCACTGGTATATGAAGGAAACATTTCTCAAGGCTTACAATCATTTCATCCAACCAATACCCAATATGAGAATGTGGCCTAAAACTACAAATCCATCAATAGAGCCTCCAAAACCAAGAAAAATGCCAGGCAGACCTGCCAAGAAGAGAAGAAAGAGCAAGGATGAGCCCAAAAAATGGGGGAAAATTTCCAGAAAAGGAGTAAAGATGACATGTTCCATTTGCAAGAAAACTGGTCATAACAAAGCTGTGTGTGCAAGAGTAAGTAATACTAGTCATATTCACATTTGTAAATTGCTTAAAGTTTATAATCATATGTTTTATTTTGTGGTGACATAGTATGGGAGGGGGAGCAATTCTCAACCTACAAGTCAAGGAAACAGCCAACAAAGTTATTCTCAAACAAGAGTAAGATTTGCTTTACATATTCATTTGCCTTAATTTTCATTAAGACAGTTATTCATATGTACTTATTTTTTTTTCAACAGGTTAGAACACGAAGTTCTGTTTGTCCTGATACCAGTGTTGTGCCAAGAACTGTGCCAAGAACTACCCAAACAACAGTAAGATTAGATAATGGCTATCCTTTAAAAATTCATTTGCATTTTAAGTTTGTTGTACAAGTTTTCATATATCCTTATTTATGTTATATAGTCTACAATAGGAGGTCCATCTACAATGGGAGGTCCATCACATTCTACTTCCAGAACCACATATGCAACTACACAATCAAGTCAAACAACTTCTATTTGTGCTGACACAACATCTGTGCCAAGACCTGCTCAAAATAGGGTTCAAGTTGGAACTGGAAGAGGATTGGGAAGAAAAAAAGCTAATGCAAGAGGAACTCCATTTGTTACAGAAAGGGATAGTTCTTCTAGTGAATTGCCACCTTTATCAGGTCACAAGAGACCATACAGTTCTGCCTCATTTGCTGCTGCTACTGGAGAAAACAGAAGGCCTGCAACTGGTTTTGGTGTTTACTCTAATCCTACAACTGGAGCCCAAGTATTAAATGTATGTTCACTTAACATGTTTACCTATTTTAGTGTATATTTTATAGCCATATTATAATCTAACATTATGTTAAACTTTCTATCTTATATTGCAGCCTGGTACATCAAGTGAGAAGATTCTACATGGGCCAACAACATTGAAGAGTGCTTCACCAACCAATATAGACATTGGTTTTAAACCCCGTGGCCTAAAATGGAAGGGAAAAGATGCAGTCAGCACCTCACAGTTACAACAAATGAAAGCTAAAAAGAAAAACTGGAAGTAGTTCATTTGGGAAGTTGGTGTCTATTTGAAAACAATTTAGTCTTTGGTTTATTTGAACACTTGTCTAATGTATTTTTGAACATTGTATTTCTGTTAGCAAGACTATGCCTATTGTAAGATAATGGTTTTCTATTACCTCTCAATGCATTTGTGTTATGTATTTCCATTACTTACTGTGTGTTATGTATTTTTCAGTAATGCATTTGTGTTATTAACTTACTTTTTGAACAACAACTACACTACCTTTCAAAGCATGCCTTTTGTTTTTGTCAATAAGAGTACTAATCAATTCAATTCCAGAAAAAAAATTCAAAACACATGGCAAGTGATCAATTCAACAGAGATCAATTCAACTGAAACTTCCAATTTGATACAAAATATTAAGGACATATACCAATTAAAACATCACTAATTGATCTTGAATAACTACCTAACTACTGCAAAACTAAACAATTAAGTATTACAATCCTAAACTACTATCAACTACAAAATATTAAAGAACCATTTAATAGTTAGTAGACAAAGAAAAACAATCACAATTCGATTAATTTTGACATTTTCCCAATCCCTTTGGAGTTTAACTTCCTTAAGCTTCTTGTTCAATACCATCAATTTCACTTCACTTTCATTCAATTGAAATTTCAAAGAATCTTTTTCTTCTTCAAGCTCTTTCACTTTTCTCTTTAGTCGATCAATCGGATTTTGACTGTCTATGAGTCTATTCATTGAGGATGATTCATCAACATTTTCAAGCGACAGATCAATCCATCTAAAATATCCACATCCACCATTTTCCTACAAACCATATAACAGTAGTAAGACGTAATAAATATACCAAAATATTGATTTTTCAAATAGTACAACAAGAACAGTTTTTGTTTGAAAAATAACAAACCTTTGATGATTTGCATTCAAAAAATCGACGACCTGGGTTCAAAGGAGTCCTCGAAGTTTTCAGTCGACAATAATAACCACACTTGCATATATCAACTTCATCGATATTTACTGAAATTTGCGACATTTGATAAAAGAGAATTGATTTAGAGAAGAAGAGAGAAACTTGGATATTTAGAGAAGAAGAGAGAAACTTGGAGATTTAGAAGTAGAAGAGAGAATTGGAGATTTAGGGTTCTAAATGGATTTTGGAGAAGAGAAATTGGGGAAGATGATTTTGGGGAAGAGAATGGGAAGATAATTTTGGGGAAGAGATTGGGAAGATGATTTTGGGGAAGAGATTGGGGATTTCACTTCAACTTTAACATTGAAGTGCAATGTTACCGTTGCTGCCATGTAGGCAGTGTAAAAAATGAGAAAAAAACAAATTCACGTGCTCCATTTGCGTGAATCACAAACGATTTGCCATGTAGGCAAAAAATGGTTTTACGGTTCAAATCGGGGTGGTTAAGGTGTTCAATAGGTAGTACGTCTAGTTGAGGTGTCTAAGTGAATAATCGGGACAAGTTTGAGTGGCCGCATATGACTTTGGCCAACATAATAAGTCTGAAAACATGATAAATGCATGACCAATGAAACATGACATAATATGATACCCTGAGTTCATAAAGCATGTAAATCATGATTGTCTTTCATAATAAGAAATACTTCAATCGGAAGCAATCAATTTCATTAAATACTTAATACTTTATTTAAAAACATGAGCCCGGAGCCTAAAGGATACAAAATATTAACAAAAATTCCAAAATGGTATATAAAATCCTATATTAACCAAAACGGCAAAAATCGCTGCATCAACAACGATTTACTCCACCGGAAAAAGCAAAATCGCTGAAGAGGCAGCAATTTTGCAAAAAATGAAATCGCTACCTAGGCAGCGATTTCAAATTATTTTTAAAGAAAAATTGCTACCTAGGCAGAGATTTTATAATTTTAAAAAAAAAAATCAGCGATTTTTAAAAAGAATTTTTTTTTTGAAAATTTTTAAAAAGAATTTTTAAAATCGCTGCCTAGGCAGCGATATTCCTTATTTTTTTAAAAAATTATAAATCGCTGCCTAGGCAGCGATTTTTTTTTTTTAAAAAAATAAAATCACTGCCTAGATAGCGATTTCATTTTTTTTAAAAAAAAATCACATTTTGCAAAATCGCTGCCTCTGCAGCGATTTTGCTTTTTCCGATGGAGTAAATTGTTGTTGATGCAGCGATTTTGCCGTTTTGGTTAGTATAAAATTTTATATACCGTTTTAAAACTTTTGTTGATATTTTGTATCCTTTAGACTCTGAACTCCTAAAAACATCCATAATTCGATTATAAGTACTTCAAATCATAATGCATGCATATCTTAAAAGCTTAATTTCATATCAATCACTTGTATATCATGAATTCATTTAAGAACCATTGGAAATATACAAATATGATCAAATCATTCATAGTAAGATCATCCATGTGGAGTATATATAAATATGATCGAATTATACTACAAAGACACTATAAAGATATTTTGTAGAAGTACAAAATTTAACACTAAAGTCCAAATAATGTGAAAATAATTGTAGTGTATCCTCAAATGTCTAATCATATAGAAGGTTATTAAAGTCTGAAACAAACGATTTAGTCTACTATATTACAAAATCGATGAGGTGTGTGGCAATAGGCAATTTGAACTTATTTTGTAATCAACACTTCTAATTTTCCACATAAAATAGTCCAATATAAATTTATGTATAATTGGCAAGCATTCTAGTTAGAACTTCCCTATGGCGAATTATTATTCTCTCCATTTAAAAAGAAAAAATAAACTATTTTAATTTAACGCAGAATTTCACAATTCAAAATATTACTATTATTTTGATAAAAGAAAAGTTGATAGTTTCCCTATTAACTTAATAATATTGAATTGCTCCATACATAAGATTAAACAATATGTACCATTGCTATCAAATACCAATCTTAATTCCAACAAGACAAAACACATCATGTGCCCTATGCCCCATTATAGTACACTTGACAACTTCCTATTGGTAGTATCTCAATATTACTTGTAGACCACCTCTAAGGAGACACAAAAACCCCACTTGGTGAAGACATTAAATAAAAATGGGACCTCTTAATCCCCAAATAGACACTTCAAGAATACACAATTCTCCCTTGTTTAACTACACAAATTGTTTTATGAGAATTCCATTTCCCTTTCCCCTATAAATTTTTTGTCAATCTCCCTCTAAATTTTTAGTAGATGTTCTTTTTTCTTACATGAAAAATAGAACTAGTCTTCTTCTAAGGAAACATTATAGCATGTTGCTACCTTTAAGGACACTCAAAAGAGTATGAATTTCCTTTATATCCCATAAATATATTGGCTTTATCAAATTGGTCCCAAGTTCTAGTCTTTGTGGTCAAATCCATTTGATGAAGTACTTCAATTTTTTTTTGCTTTAATTAATACACTCAAATAGGCACTTGCACTTGAATGTAAGGTTTTTAATCCCAATGCCATTGTTCTAAATTCATTAGTTTGTGAATATTTAAACAAAAGGTAACAATCTCTTCCTATAGCCCCCATTTTCTTTATCACTAGACCAACTTTGTTCAAGAGAAAATTGACTTTCTTTCTTTTTCTAATTTTTATATTCTGAAACAGTTCGCAAATTTAATGTGTTATTTGTCGAGTCAACCACAAGAAAATAAAATAGAAAAAAAAGAACCAAAAGAAACATAT
The DNA here is from genome assembly GCA_027705065.1 of Solanum peruvianum. Taxonomy (NCBI): domain Eukaryota; kingdom Viridiplantae; phylum Streptophyta; class Magnoliopsida; order Solanales; family Solanaceae; genus Solanum; species Solanum peruvianum. The sequence goes on along the minus strand of JAKWJD010001761.1, from coordinate 6,010,439 downwards.
ACCTAAAGAGAAAGAGAAACATACCAATAGATCAACCATGGGGTATTGAGAGCCACATACCATAAAACACATATAAGGCTCTATCATTTATGTTACCAAAACAAACTCTAGATATCACATTTACTGTTTTGCAGAAAATGTCATATTGTATTTAACTTGAGTACAAAAAATGTCAACTTTAGAGACCTACTACTCATGTGAAATTGTCAAGCCAAAAATAAGAGGATGGATCCCACCACAAGTTTTTGTTACTAATGGCCAATTCTTGCAATTATTTTATAATTTCCCCTAATTGAGAGGTTCAAACTTTAAAGAGTTTATAAGAATAGCCCTATAAAATAAGACCATTATACAATGTGATTAGGAACAACTAGACAAAGACCAATATTTTCCATATAGAAATCTACAAGAAAATTTGAAGAAAAATTAAACAAAAGGGTGTGTGTGTCCTTAAGAGGACATTTGGTCATGTGCATGACCTCAATTTCTTGACAAAACAATGTGATTTGGTATATAGTATGGTCATAACTCAAAAGACAAGGCTAATATTTCTTAGCATAATGGCCTTGTGGTGGATCCATAACTAATTAAAGGATAGCCTCACAATCAAGTTTCTAAAAGGGAAATCTCAAAACTATTTGATTGTTATATTATTTTATGTTTTTTGTCTTTTTGAATAATTTTCATGTCCTTTGGATTGTGTTAGAGCTGAATTTTTCACCAATCATTTGTATCTCCTGACATCAACATGTTGAGTATATATGTGTTACTGTTTTGTAACAGAATAAAAAATAATAACATATGAATAGTAAGTCCAAGAGATGAATAGTAAATTAGAATAATTCAGATATTTTTTTATATTTAATAATTGAGAATCCTTAGGTTGCATCGTGTGTCTACTTGGAGAATCGAAAACCACAAAAACCACCTTCTTTTATTAGTATTTTTAATTTTTATTTGAGATGTTAATAAGTGGAAAATATCGGATCAAATTTACATACAATAATAATAAATTCAGAGGTATGAGAAAGAATAAAATATATGCAGATCTTTATTTCTAACTCGTAGAGGTATTTTAAAAAATTATTTGCTCGAGTAACATATATACATTAGAGGTATTAAAAGAAAAATGTAATAAGTAAAAATGATATAACAAATAATAGGAAAAATATAATATAACATTCAGAAAATGGAGCAATAACCAGATAATGTGATAACTGAAGTACAATAAAAATGAGCAACTACAAGAAAATGTTACTACTATTAGTGCTACAAACTACTACCAAGCTTATACCACTTGGAAACGAGAAAACACTCATCTATTTACTAACTTTATATCCTAATTCTCAATTTTTGTACCTCCTATCTAAGATAGTGTCCCTTGGTAAGTTGAAGTTGCACTATATCCTGTCTAATCACCTCTCCCATACACTTTTTTAGCTTACCTTGGTCTCTTCTTAAACCACCACTATCAACCTATCACACCTCCTCATTGGGGTTTGTGTGCACCCTCTCTTGACATATACGAACTATCTCAGTCTCGCTTTCCTCTTCTTGTCATCACAGAGGTCACTTCTACCTTGTCTCAGATATCTTTATTTAATTTTATCTTTTCTAGTATATCCACAAATCTACCTCAACATCCTTATTTCCTTCACTCTCATCTTTTGAACTTAAGAGAAATTACCTCGTTAATACTATGTCTCATACACCACCCTATAGAACTTTCCTTTAAAATTTAGTGGTGCATATTTCACACGGGACTCTAGAGGAGAACTTCTATTTCATCCACCCTACACTAATACGATGTGGGACATCGTCATTGATCTCTCTATTATCTTGATTTAACGACTAAGATGATTGAAATTGCCTCTCTTAGGAATATTATGTGTATCAAATCTTCACTTCCACTCTACTATCATTTTGAGACACATCATAAATCAAGACGAAATTGCCTCTCTTAGGAATACTTTGTGTATCAAATCTTCACTTCCACTCTACTATCATTATGAGACACATCATAAATCAAGACGTCTTTCAATACATATAGTATTAACGATCGTTTGGTTTGAATTCAAGTTATGATGGGATAAATTATAATGAGATTAGTTATGATGGAATTATTCTTTATTGAGTGTTTGGTTTGTTGTATATATTCAAGCAATAACTTTTAAGAACAATTTATTTGTTTACAAATATGCTCTTCATAAATGTAAAAAGTAATGTAACAAAAGGGTTGAAAGAGACATTTTTGTCATTTAATTATTTTATCTCCGAGTAAGTCATCCCGAGATTGGGATAACTTATCCCGTTACTAATTATTAATTTCGGGATAAGTTATTCCGAACTTGCCAACCAACCAACAAATTAAGTGGTACTATAATTTGATCTCAAGACTATTTGATATTATCCTTCACACCACATATGTCTCCTTGGTATCTAAGACGTTTTTATATGAGAATTCGGAGCCTAAATGGTACATAATATTAACAAAAATTTCAAAACGATATATAAAATTTTATATTAACCAAAAGAGTAAAATCGTTGCACCAACAGCGACTTACCCCACCGGAAAAAGCAAAATCGCTGCAAATGAAATCGCTGTCTAAGCAGCGATTTATAGATTTTTTTTAAAAAAAAAAAATTAAGAAATCGCTGCAAGGGCAGCGATTTCCAAAAAAAAAATTTAATCGCTGCTGGGGCAGCTGTTTAAAAATAGATAAATTTTGAAATGGCAGCGATTTCCTTAATTTAAAAAAAAAATTATGAAATCGCTGCAAATTTTTTTTTTTAAATTGCTGCTGGGCAGCGATTTTGTAAAAAAAAAAATACTATAAATCGCTGCTTAGGCAGCGATTTTATTTTTTATTTTTTAAAAAATCAGATTTTGCAAAATCGTTGCAGAGGCAGCGATTTTGCTTTTTCCGGTGGGGTAAGTCGCTGTTGGTGCATCGATTTTACCATTTTGGTTAATATAAAATTTTATATACCGTTTTGAAGTTTTTGTTAATATTTTGTACCCTTTAGGCTCCGGACTGCTTTATATAACAACAAACTTGGAACACAAACAATATATATCAAAAGTAAAAGCATATTATATGTGGTTTGTTTAATTTGCCTACATTTATATAGGAGGAGATGAGGAATATTAATATAAAGAAAAAAAATTATGAAGAGAACAAATTTCAACCCTAAACAAAATTCTCTAACCTTAAAAGGCTGCCTTATGAATGTTATTATAAAGTGAAAAGAAAAAGATTCTCAATTCATAAAAGTTGAAAGCATTTTTCTTCCAATAAGGATTAGTGTTCTTTCAAGAATCAATTATGATAAATATTTTCCCTTTCTTTTTTCTTTTTTTTTTTAAAAAAGAAGGAAAAATCTAGTAATAAAAAAAATCACGGCAAATCGTTAACACATCAGACAAGTATGTGTTTGATAGAATTTTTAAATTATTTATGATCAAACATACCAATTTTTAAAAAATGGAAAACCTAGTAATATAAAACAATTTTTATTTTTTTAAAATCAAAAATAGCAACTTAATAAAAGATAAAGCACAAAAATCCTCTAGGTTATAACAGAAATTTAGAGATACGCCTTAATTAAATTATAGAAGTCCTCTTATCAGCGCATTTTTTTGGTAAATTTATACACCTTTTGACTAGCTTGATATACTCTGTGACTCCGTATAGTTGAGGCGCGTGAGAGATGTTTGAATGCCACTTAAATAAAAAAGATGTACAAAATTACAAAAAAAAAATAAAAAATTGAGGTAATAGAATCTTAATTTTATTAAAATGTATCTCTGTAATTTGGATTATAGTCTAGAATACTTATGTCTTAGCCCATTTAATAATTGTAGGATTGAGTTTATCTTTTAATCTTATAAATACATCATGTTGAAGGATATCGTAGTTACTGCTTGAATTTATTAATTCAACTTGTAATGGAAGTTAGGAACAGACTAATTCACTTTGTTACATAACAATGAAGCAAAATGATTGGAATAATTTACACAACTATGACTTAAATAACTACTTTTGTCTCATAAATAATGGCTCTAGTGTGTAGTAGGGAGGTTTCTTATCTTAATATAATAAAAATACAATTAATAATAATACATTGGTGGTGCACTATTCTAGAGAATCCAAAGCATATATTATCATTGTACCTCCATTGGACCTTTAACTTACAATAACAATAATATAATATCTTGGCGTTATTTCAACTCAATGTTTTTCTGGTTTTAATTAATTATTGTTATGATAAATATCATGATAAAATTAGGCTCCCAAAACATGTCCTTACATTTCCCTAAAACATTACCTTTAGATAATTAAAGGGTAATATATTAGTAGGGATGGTAATGGGGCGGGGCGGGGTGAGTTTAAGGCTAAGCGGAACGATGCGGATTTAGGGTTATATGAGGCAGGTCAGATGCGGAGCGGGTTGAAGTAGTTTTTTTTAAAATTAATGTTAGGCGGAGCGGGTTTATGTGCTTTTATGAGGGTTCAAACTTAATTTCAATGTTTTATATGTTATAGAGTGATAGAGCATTATTTATTAAGATAATTTCATTAAAACTATTAAAATATTCAAGATAATAAATGTAAAGGGTTCAATAAAAAATAATACAATTTCTTGCATGTTTCCCAATTGACTTCTAAAAAAATAAAATTTTAAGTCACTATCCTATTAAACTAATACAACTTAATAAAAAAAAAATTCTTATTATAAATTTCTTTTTAGTATCAAACATAACTAGAAAAAATTATATTAAAAAAATTATGCGGGCCGGGTTCATACTGTATTCTATACTTCCACCCTCTATCTTGTATTTATGTATTTTTACCCCCCCCCCCCCCCCCCCCCTCTTTCTCTACTGTATTTCTATATTTTATGAATCAATACAAGTGATAAAACACTGAATGAATACAAATGATACAACAATAAATGAATACAAATGATACACAAGCAAATGAATACAAGTGAATTTAGACTAAATGAATATATTCTTTGTATTTTTTAAATTTTATTATGTTTTTGTTTACACCCGGACTGTATTCATTAATACAAGCTAAAATGCACGCAAGAATACAAGTAAAAATGGATTGAATGAATATAAGTGAAATTAGATCGAATGAATACAAGTGATACAAGAGCGAACAAATACAAGTAAAATTAGAGTGCATAAATACGGTTAAATTTATTGTTTGTATCTTTGTATACACGCAAAGTGTATTCGTCGATACTGACTATAATTATTAATACAACTTGTATTCTTCTATGCACTCTAAATGCTATGAAGAATAATTATTCAAACTAAAACTATAAATTATTTATTAGCCTCTAACTAGACTCATTTTTTCTAAATTCCTCAATACAAATGTTGTTCCTTGGACCAAACTCAACTTTGACTCATGAAAACTAAAATTGGAAATTACATTAATCTAAAATATCTCATATTAAAATATAAACTTGTTATGAATAACTCAGAGAACTCTCTTAATTCTCATTAATTATAATTATGTGATGCATCAATAATGCAATGAAAATACTAAAAAAGTTTTAAGTGACAGTAGCTAGAACAAGTCTCCATTGTGAAATTTAATCTTGTAATGTGATATAGAGACATACTTATTCACTTTTTTACATAATTCTGAAACAAAAATGATATGGGATTTATTTATATTTTATACAACTACTATAACTTGATGTCTCTACAATTTTGTCTAATAATTGCTTATGGAAATAGTAACTTTCCTAAAATATAATTGATTGATGGTGCACATTTCCCTAGAGTACCAAAACATGTACCTTTAATGTACTTCTCAACTTAGGAAATAAGTAAGATATAGGCATAATGACATTGATTATTAGTAGTAGTATTTTTAACAAGTTTATTTATATGCACAACAGACAAAATGTCAAAAATATTATACTCAAATTATATTTTTTTTCATATACGAGAGCGTAAATTTCATGCGTAAACCATTACTTATTAGTTTAAGAAACACATTTCAATTATGTGTGTAATGCGTTCTCTCTTTTATTTGCAAAATAATTGCAAAATGACATTCACATGAATAAAATATTTCTAACTTAGATAAATATTAAATAAACTATTAATATTGGTTAAAACTAAAGACTAAAGTATTACTATCTAAAAGAAATAGTTTTAAAAAAATGATTTTCATTTTAAATAAAATTTAAAATATTTTTCTCATCTCACTCCACCATCTCCTACACCCCGCGGAGACATTTCCCTCGTCCTTTTGTTTTTTAAAATTCTTTTATAAAATATTTTTCAAAATTCAGATCTCACCCCCTCCCAACACTCCTTCCTAAAATAATTTGATATTATTTTTTAAAAATAAAATAAAATTCTACCCCACCATATATAACCTTTCGCTTCTATTAATTTATTATTTTTACATTTTTTTTTTCTTTTTGTGTTAGATGTGTTATATATATTTCCACTTACTATCGAATATAATAGAAATAAAAATTTTATTTTGAAAGAAGTATTGCAGCGAGTAAAGAATACTTACAAAACGATAAAAGAGTTGAAAGCGAAAGGTTATGTAGGGTAGGGTAGAATTTTTTTTGAAAAAATATTTATATTATTATTTAAAGGGAGGGAGGATGAAAGTAACATATTTATAAGTAAAAAAAGTTTATAAAAGATTTTGTTTTACAAAAAAAAATAAAAAAATTGGGGTGTGGGGAGTCGTTAAGAGAAAGTGGTGGAGTGAGATAGATAAATATTTTATATTTTATTTTATAATTTTTTGAGGTAGTAAAACTTTAATTTTTAACTTTAAGTAATACTAATTGTTTGTTTAATTTCTGACTAGATGAAATATTTTGTCCATGTGAAGTGTTATTTCACAATTTTTTAAAATAAAAGAAAAGGTGTATTACACTTTAAATTAGATATGAGAGTATGAAAGAGAGATGTATATTTCACAAATTAATAAATAATAAATTAGGTATGAAGCTCGAAAATAAAATAGTTTAGTTCTATTCTTTTACGCTTATTCTCTATGCATATATTACTTAAACAGCTAAACCCAATGTTTCTATTTAATTATAAGAAATTATGATAATTCAACTGTTCCAATTTCACTAATTAGCTTTTCATATCTTAATTTATTAAAGGATTGGAGCTCTCAAAATTGAAGTACAGCTGTATGTTATTAGGACTTTTTTGACGTTTTTTCTAATATTTCATTATTACGATAATTTACGAAAAAATAAGTTTCTTACATATTTTCATACAAATTCTTAGAAAAATCTCCATTTAATTCATACTTTTCTAATAGTGTATTCGTGATTCTTCTGTTACTATTAACCCCCCCCCCCCTCCCCCCTCCCCCTCCCCCACAATAAGTGTTGATATTAATATTTTTAATAGTTTCTTCAATTAAAATAAATCTTAGAAAATTTTATTAAATTATGATAATAATTAATACATAGTCACATATTAAAGAATTATTTCAACATGATGATATTTCAATGATTCTTGGAAATGCATAGTTTAGTATAAAATTACTTTTATTAAAAAGCATTTTATTCATAATATTATTTTTTATATTATAAATATAAATTTAATTAAATTTTAATAGGAATATCGAAAATAAAATAGAAAACAATGATGCTATTTGCAATGTTTCTTGGAAATGCTTAGGTCAGAAATATAATTTAATTATATGATGGATCAAAATGCACATGGAGTGACATAATAATAAATCATTTCTTGATTGAAGGGAGAATCATGAAAATTTATAGCAAACCTGTCATGCATAGTTCAGATTCATAATCAATTGAATAAAAATATTTGTTGACATTTAGGTGCAGCTGATGCTAGGGGATTTTTTTTTTAATAATTAGTTTATTTTCAAATTTATACCTAAACCATGTTCTTTTCTTTTATGTATAAAAAAATATCAAACTTTTTTATGGGTCAATTTGCTTAATTGCATGTGACAGGTGTGGGGTCCTAAAATCTTGAGGGGCAATTATTTCCAGCAAAGAATTATATGAAAATGAAAGGAAGATTTCATTTACTAACCCACCTTGAGAAGAATTAAGAGAGGAAAAATAGATTTTTTTTCTGAAATAATTAAAGGTACTATTGTATAGAGTAGTTAAAAATAGGATTAAATTATCATAGGATCTAGGTAAGGATAGTGAGAGAAGACTAATAGCACCTTTTGATTGTGATATAGTTGCATCATAGATCAATTCTTAATTTGTTATTTTTGTATTGATGATAGGATAAATTGACACAATATATACAAGGTAAGGTGTATAATGTTTGTTATTTGCAGATAATGTAATATTTACTGACGAAATTTGTGACGGGGTACTTAAAGCTAACTTGGAGGTTTGGAGACAAATACTAGAGTGTAAAGGATACAAGCTAAGCAGGATCAGAACTAAATAATTGACGTGCAAGTTCAGTGATGTGGTGGCGTGGAAGTGAGGCTTGATACACAGATCATCCTCAAAAGAGAAAATTTCAAATATCTTAGGTCTTTAATTCAGGAAAGTTGGAAGAACGATGATGATACAACACATCGTGATGTGAATGAAATAAAGACTCGCCTTATGTGATAAGAATATACCATCAAAATGTAAAGGTGAGTTTTATAGAGTAGTTCTTATGCTGACTGTGTTGTATGAGACGTAGGGTTGGCCAACTAAGAACTAGCATGTTCAAAAGATCCGAGTGATGGAAGTGAAGATGTTGAATAATATTCGATACAAAGTCAAATCAGAATGACTTCCATGATGGACAAGATGAGAAAAACGAGACTGAGATGGTACGAGAATGTTAAGAGTGCCCTAGTGAGAAGGTGTCAGAGGTTAGCTATAATGAGCTTATTTAGAATAAATAGGGGTAGCCCAAAGAAGTATTGAGGAGAGTTGGTTATCAGCTAATGGAAGAAATGACCTCAGATTTGTGGTTATGGAGGTTGTGGATTACGGTAAAAGGATAGTAGGTAGTTGTGCATTGTCTCTCTTTCTGGTTGGATAGGCTTGGTGCAAGTAGTAGTAACATTATTCTCGTAATTGGCGTCCTATGATTTTTGTTACTCCATGTTAACGTCTGTGTTTTGGTTATCACATTATTTGACTATTGTTATTGCTCATTATTTGAATGACATGTAATGTATTCTCGATTATTTTCTAGAAACAATCTCTTTATCCGTACGAGGTAGGGAGAAAATTTACGTACAATTTATCTTTTTCAGACTACACCTATAAAATTGCACTTAATATGTTATGATTAAAAGTTACAATCACTAATCAGTACAATAAAAAAAAGTCATTTGTTAATACATAGATAGACCCCTTGAATTAGAGAACTAAATTTGTTCCTAAAGTTCCATTAATTAAAAACATAGCATTTAACTAGACATAATTGGTATTATATAGGGCCAAAACTTCATTATAAATTAAAAAGGGTTCCCAACAAAAGAATTGCAATAACAGGAATGTGTACAATCATGTTTAAAGAGTTTAATTAGTGTCTAAATTATTATCCAATTATTGGATTCTTACTGATGTTACTTGTATTGCCCAAATTAAACAATTAGTTGCCTATCATAGAGACATCCTAAAATATTCCACTAAATAACTAGCTCATAATACAATTGGTTGGCCATATATAATTTTTGGCCACATTTGTGTACATAATACAATAAGATATTAAAATTTGGAATAAAAGCAATAATTGTATCATGACTCCCCATATTAAGTAAATTTTTCAATCTCACTATATATAGGTATTTATCACCCTTTCTTAACTCTCTCTTTTGAGCTTTACTATCTATTTATCTAAATAAATTACTAAAAATGGTGAAGAACTCAATGAACAACTATGAGTGTGGTTGTTAGGTCTGATTCATTTTTCATGAAAAATATTTTCGAAATTTATTTTTAGTGATTTCTTTTTAAAAAGACTATAAATGATAAATAACTCAATAAATAATTCAGAATGTATTTGTTAGGACGGAATTCATTTATCATAAAAAATATTTTTCGATGTTTGGTTAGTATGATAACCAAAAGTTAGAATTTTATAAAGAGTAATGAAAGAAACTATAGGTTGCAAAAAGATAAAAGTATTGTTAATTGAGAATGATTGTTGAAGGTGGACAAATAATAGTTGGCAATGAAGCAATAAGAAGAAGATAGATATTTTAGATCTTGTAATAATAATAATAATAATAAAATTAAAGAGAGACAGCTAAAATTAGTTAGCAAAAAGATCCTCCATATTGGTAGGGTCACCCCACAAAATGCATCAAGAAATTCTTGGAAATGAAAAAGAAAACTATGTACTATAATTTATTTTCTTTTATATCACATCATTGTATTATTATTATTATTATTACTATTATTATATATGGAAGATTGACCGTACCACAATATAGATTGAGTATTTTAGATGCATGCAACTATGTCATTATATAAGCAATATTATGTATAATTTTAAGTAACATTCCTCACTATATATATATTACAATGAGTTCAAATATCAAATTTGATGGATTTTGGTGCAAATTTGAAGTGAATTTTTTAAAGAAAAATTGAAAATTGAAAATTGAAAATTGAAAATGAACAATTAAAAATTACTTAGCGCGATTATATCAACAATCAAGTTGTATTCATAAGTTCAATAATATACTTATATTCATGTATCAATAATGCACCCTTAAATGATAAGTGTTCATGTGTCAATAGACCTACATATACATTGTATTCATGTATCAATGCACTATTATACTATATGGTATTAAATGAAGTATTAAACACTATGTATCCATGTATCATTTATCAAGGCACCATGCACTACAAATCATGAGTTCAAAAACATATTGCATTCATGTATCAATCCACCAAATATATATATATATATATATATATATATATATATATATATATATATATATATATATATATATATATATATATATGGCCAAATACATACGCAGGTTCCTAAAGTTGTTCGCGTTTTCCCCTCCAGGTACCTCAACTAACCAAGATTCCTATTAAATCCTTTAACCCCCTATAGTTTGATTCTTTTAAATATTCTTGGCTGATGTGGAGCCAAACGTGATCTCACGTCCTTTAAGCGCGTGCAGACTCTTTAAAAGCGCTGATGTGGATCTTGAACCACCCACCAACTATCTTCTTCCCCCTTTTAACCATAATTTCTCCCATTCTTCCATTATTTCTCCTCTTTTGTTTCTCTTCATCATTATTTCTCCTATTTAGCTCATTATATTATATCTCTTTTTCATTGATTTCTTCTTAATCATCAAGTTCCAATGTAAGAATTTCACTTTAATCACTTTAAAATCTAAGAATTTCATCACTTTAATCACTTTAAAATCTAAGAATTTCATCACTTTAATCACTTTAAAATCTAAGAATTTCACTTTAATCACTTTAATCCACTCGAAATCACTTTAAAATCCAAGAATTTCAGTTGTAAAAGTCATTGAAAGGGAGAGATTCTTAGGGTTTTCTCGTTTGGAAACGGGTTAGAAGTGATTTGGGGGGAAATTGATTTTTAGGTTTGATGACCTAATATGTGGCACTGACGTGTAATTGGGTTGGAGTGTATTGGTCAAAATTTCCACGTGGGGAAGGTTCATCTCACGCGCCTAATTACCAAAAATAATTTATTAAAATTTGGCTCCACATCAGCCAAGAATATTTAAAAGGATCAAATTATAGGGGGTTAAAGGATTTAATAGGAATATTGGTTACTTGAGGTACCTGGGGGAAAAACGCGAACAACTTTAGGGACCTGCGTATATATTTGGCCTATATATATATATATATTAAGTGAACATAAATGATACAAGTGATATAAATCATGATTTTGTATCGAGTTTGTTTTGATCTCTCTATTTTTATTTACCAAATTGTCAATAAATCATGATTTTGTATATATTCACGTGAGTTAAAAAAGTATCGATCATTTTTTATTATATTATTTAGCGATTTAATTATTTAATTTTTTATTTATTTACCAAATTGTCACAAATCATGATTTTCATATTATATATTTATGTGAGTTAAAAAAGTATTGATTATTTTTTATGATATTACTTAGCGATTTAATTATTTAATATTTTTTATAAGCATGTTACATAAAAATTAGAAGAACGTATTCTCATGTACGTATATATTTTATATATTAAAATTTATTTACTTGTTAATCTGGAGAAGTCGTAATTTTTTTGTTATTAACTCTTACTTTAAATATATAATGTATATATATCTTACTATATGAATTCTAAATTTTAGAATGATGATTTTTAGAGATGTATTAAATTTTAAATATAATATTTGTATATATTTAATAATTTTTTTAACAAAAATATACAATTTAATAAAAATTATTCTAAATTTGTTTAGAATCACAATTTTAAGCGATATATATAAATTATAAATATGATACTGTATATTTTTAATAATTCTTAAATAACAATATACGATTTAAATAAAAATTATCGAGTTAGACTGAACTTATACTCGAACTTCTAGATCTTCCCCTTATAGCCACCTTCTCACTTGCAAACCAACTTCCAATTCAATTCCCACGAATAAATGGTAGCTCTTGGATGATGTAAACTCCTTTGGATTATATAATGTAATATTCTTAAAAGAAAAAAAAAACTAAGATATTTTAATTTTATTCTTGTGATAATTTTTATTTTTTGATTGCAATAAGAGTAATGTATATATATGTTGAACATTCTTATTAATGATTACACATCTCAATAATTGCATGTAGTAATTTTCAAACACATCCTAAATCATATTGTATTTAGTACCTAAATGCTAAAATTTGTCAAACTAATGATAAACCATTTTTATTAATGTACAATTCTACTAGGTTGATTTATCGACCAGTTCGATTTGATTTTGAAGTTTATCTATTCATCTTATTCGTATATATTTAGTACCTAAATGCAAAAGTTTGTCTAACTAATGAGTAACCATTTTAATTGAAGTATAATTCTACTAATGTTGATGTATCGATCAGTTTGATTCGATTTTAAAGTCTATTTGTTTGAGTTATTGATTTGTAAACATGCTAAAGTGTTATAGATACGTTAATATATTGGTTTATCGGTTATATATTGATCTTTATCGATTAACCGTTAAGATTTTACATAAAAAATCACCAAAAGTTATTTAGAGAAAAGACGACAAATCAAATAAACTATGCACGTGAGTTGAGCCATTGCATCTTTGCTCAAAAGCAAACGCTGTTACATTATAGAATAACCAAAAGTTTGAGACAACCTGAAATAAAAGTATGAAACTAAACTCTAAGTAGGGGACTTTATACATCAAATGGTGTTATTGGAAATAATAATTCAAAGTTGGAGTAAGAATCCTAGATGTTTAGAATTTATTATTTACTTATTTCTTGTTTAATTAGAATTTGTTGGTTATAGTGATTCGTAGTTCTAGCTTAATTTGATTTCTTACTTTTATAAATAGGAATGTTATTAGTTATTTTCAGTATACAGAAAAAATACACAAAAACACATAAAAACCTATGAATTTATAAATAAAATATTTACCTTCAAAATAAATATAACTATTCAATTTACTATTGAATTATCAGATTAGCGGGCCGACAATCCATTAATTAGAAAAAAAACTTCAATCGTTAAAAATCAATAATCTAATAATTAAAAATATCAAATCAATACCAAAACCACTTACTTAAAAACTCATTAGCAATTCATCGATATTTCTTTTCAATTTAAGTTATTAATTTCGATTCGATTTTAAACTACGCAAAATCCTACAAGTTTTAATGACATGGTTATGAAAGAAAGAAAAAAACTAAAGAATAGAAGAATGGAGATGTTAAAAAAAAATGCCAAAAGTGTGACGTATAAGAAATCCAAATATTCATGCAAACTAGAATAAAATAAAATAAAATAAATATAACAATTGCACTGCGTGCTCCTAAAGCTATATACAACCGTTCAAATAATCGTACTGTTTCCTCAACTATCATAATTTACTACATATGTCTTTTTCTGGTATTTGAAACTTTCTCGTTTTAATTTATGTGATAAATTTTTAAATATTTAAAGTCAATTATATCCCTTTTTTATAATAATGTTATACGTGTTTTAAATTTTTAATCATTATGTTTTTCTAAAATAAAAATTCTTAGAAAATAGTGGTTTAGCTAATTAACTTGAAAAATACTTTTAACGGTATACGACTTTATTATCAAAGTTGGTCATGCGATTTTATATAGCACGTTCAAACGCTAATTTTATTTCGTGATTTTATATTGCAATTTCATATTATATAAATGTTTATAACAATTTCATATTACATATTTAAACGTCTACGTAAATAAGTAGGAGAAACTAAAGTGAAATATTTAGGGAATATAACTTTTTGGTTTGTTTGTTTATTACTTTTAAAGATTCACAATCCACAAACATGAAAAGAGTATATACATGGACGATGCACAATACTAGATTTTGACATTTATGATAACGTTCAAAAAGCGTTCACCCCTTTTTCGATTTCTAATCTTTTTAAATTATCGAGTTCTAAATTTATATGTATTTATAAATTTAAAAAAGAAAAATTGAGATTGTGTAATGTGACAGATTTGAATATTATGAAAAATTAAAGGAGAAAAAGAAATTTATTTTAATTAAAATGTAAAGTGCTATTAATAACTTCTTGGAGAGGTTTTATCTAATTTAAGAAAGAAAAAAATAAATACAAAATTTAAATTTTAACATCAATTAGAGAAATGCATTTGATCATTACATTATGTAATACTTCGAGTATGAATTCACTCATATATATTTAAATATATTTATAAAAATATAATATTATTATATATGAGCTAAGAAGGGGATCATAAGTTTACTGAAAAACTCTCTTATTCTTAATATAAATTTAAGGTTATTAAAGTTTGTGGAACTCATAACCAAAATTCTAGCTTCGTGTACAACTCTTCTGTATTCACGTAGTATCATTTTTTATTTTAATTTATGTGACGTAAATTTTTGTATATCATAATATGTGTATGTATAACATAGAAAAACTTTTCGTTATGAGTGAAAATTGAAATTTAAAATTAAATAAACTTTAATGAAATATTTTATTATCGAAAAAATGAATTAATAAAGAAATATTGGTGTCATATAAATTGAAATGGTAAAAATTATCACTTTTAATTTTACACACAATAGCTAAATCAATGTTATAATACTGCATAATTACTTTATTTTTGTGTGATGATTTAAATATATCATTTCAAGAAAATATTAAAGATGGATTGTTTGTGCGTGTAAAATAAAGAATTTCTTGCTTCCTAAAAAGTTTGGCCTAACAAGCTCAACTAATTCTTATGTAATGTGTTCACTACAAATATCTCATTGCACTAGTCAATGTTGAGGTGGTCGTTGGAATGCGATAAGAGTATTTCACCCTTAATCAGAGGTTTTAGATTTGAGTATCGGGTTGGAGAAAATTTTATTGGGAGTGTTGCCTCCGAATAAACCATGTAGTGCATAATTCAAATTTAAACAAGACTCTAATGTGCGTTCTGGACACCGATTGAAAAACAAAAAAAAACAATAGTATACACCTAGTACCCATAGTATATTTCACTTGGTGAAGTTCACGGAGAAGTTATAATGTACACAAATTTTATGCTTATTCTGCGAAAATAAGAAGGTTATCTTTTCTCGAGTCAAGTAATTCATAATAATGATGTTAAAAATAACATACAAATGAAAAGCAAACATAACAATTAGTAACGAAATCATTATATGACACTTGAAAAAGGGTGCAATAATAATATCAAAATAATGTGATAACCAAAGTAAAGAACGACATGTACTAAAAGAATATGAAAGACAAGAAACTACGAGATTAGTGTTAATGATAGTGGAATTCACCAAGACAACACTCGACTACCTACTAATCCTTTATCATAATTTGTGACCTTTAAAATTTCCTATCTAAAATCATGTCCTCGATAAGCTGAAGGTGTACCATATTTCATTGAATACGGGTTTAGGATAATAACTTTCACCTTATCTTATATACTCCCTCTATCCCTACTTACTTATGCACTTTTACTTATCACACATATTAAAAATATAATAATTGATATAATGAATTTACCATTTTATTCCCTATTAATTGAAAATTTTTCAAATCAATTTACTTATAGAGGTTGTACGGGCTGTTCTACCTTTTTCAAAACATTAATCCTCTAAATAATTTAAGGAAATAATTTGTAAAAGAAACATTATATTTTCTATATTTGTCAGAAATGACAAATAAAAAAGGAAGAGTCTCGAGCCCAAAGGGCAAAAAAATTGACAAAAATTCTAAAAGGTATATCAAAAAACTTTATAACTAAAACGGTAAAATAGCTACATCAAGTAGCAATTTATTTGGCCGACGATAGATTCGTTGCTCTACGAGCTACTTGTACAATTCTTATTTTACATTTATTTTTTAACAAATCGCTGCCAAGACAGCAAATTTTTTTAGTGAAATATGTTTTTTATATATTATGAATTGTAAATCCTGCCTGTGCAGCGATTTTAGTTTTAAATTTTTTTTTGATGTAAATGTTTTAGTTTTTTTCTTTTAAAATTGTGTTGTAAATATTTTACTAAAACTTTTTTTTAATAGTAAATCGCTACCTTAGCAATAATTAATTTTACTTAAATTATTATTAATATTATTATTTTTTAATAGAGGCAGCGATTTCATTTTATTGTTTTAAAAAATCACTAAAATTCATATTTTTTTATAAAAAAATTATTTTGCTCCAAAAATCGCTGCAAAGACAGTGATTTACTATGTAAAAAAAATTGAGTAAAATCGTTGCAAAGGCAGCGATTTTCTATCCATAATTAAAAAAAAATTAGGTAAGATCGCTGCCTGTCCAGCGACTTACAATACAATTTTTTTATAAATTTAACTAAAACCACTACGGTGGCAGCGATATACAAAAATTTTTAAAATAAGAAATATTTTTTTTTTAGAAATCGCTGGCAAGGCAGCGATTTCAAATTAAAAATAAAAATTATACAAATTGCTTGTAAAGCAGCGATTTTTCCAAACATCGGCCAAATAAATCACTACATCAGTAGCGATTTTACCATTTTGATTGATAAGTTTTTTATATGCCCTTTTGAATTTTTTTTCAATTTTTTTTTGCCAATTTCGACTCCGAATTCTAAAAAAGAACATATAAAGTATCTTCATTCCTAATCTCCTCTCCTATATATGCCCATTTACACATCTATATCGACATTCTCATTTTCTAAACATAAAAATTCTTAATTAATAAAACTTACAATAT
Source organism: Solanum peruvianum (assembly GCA_027705065.1). NCBI lineage: Eukaryota > Viridiplantae > Streptophyta > Magnoliopsida > Solanales > Solanaceae > Solanum > Solanum peruvianum. The sequence continues at coordinate 5,993,029 of JAKWJD010001761.1, read as the reverse complement.
AAGTCCAAGATAAAATTTTCAACGCTATTTCAAAATCAATAATTAAAATGCTTAAACAAATTGCTCCAACACACCGTAACAATTATTATCGATGCATAACTTCAATCAAGGTTCATCTAACCATCCTCTTTGGCTACACAAAAAACTTGTAAATTTCATTTAATAATTATTGTGCTAATTAATTAATTAATAATTAAATTAAATATTTTATTAAATATTAATGGAATAGTGACAGCAGTTAAAATAATAGATAGATCCCTTAAATACGTCATTGCAACTCCCTTAAACCTGCCGGATTTTCTGCTGCTTAAAATAACACGCCTCACCTACTCTATTATAAAAAAAAAATTAAGAAAAAAAATTATATAATTTTTTGAAGAAAAAAAATAAACATGAAGATTTCTTTTTGGTCATTTATTTATATTTATAATATAATTATAATAATAATAACAAATTTAATGATGAAGTATTAAAAATTATGTTTCGTCTTTAAATCACAATTGGACTTGATGAAAATAATAATATTAACATATTCAATATTTAAAAAAATAAAATATACACAGATCTTACCGTAACGCCATAGGATATTGTTGTATTCTGCAGCAACAAACAATAATATCATATTAACATTTGCATTAGTAAGTTATTGTATTGGAGATTTTTGTTGCTACTTATTTAATTTAATTAAATTTATGATTAAAAAATTTATATATAATCGATCGAGTCATAGGTTTTTTTTCTCTCTTAAAGATTTGAATAAATATTTGAAGATTTTATTTAAATAAGTGTTAGTTTATCAATTGACTCATCATTTCTAACTTTGAAATATGAAATTTATAATATGAAAGATGTATTTTAGGTGTATTTTTAAGTTTTCAATCATAAATCATCCACTTATTTTCACACTCAACTACAATTTTTTATTTTTTTAAATATTTTTTTCAACTTAACTTGGAATACTATTTCATATTTTAAAGATATCAACTAATTCATATTTAATAATCTATGAAACGTCTTATCATATGGTTTTTGTGATACAAACAATTTTGATCAAACCATATATTCATGTTAAAATATTTATTAAATATATAAAATAAATTATTGTGAATCTAATTATTATAATATATTAATTTAATTTTTTTGTATCTATAAATTTTACGGAAAAAGGATAAAAAAAATTCTTAAATTAGCTGAAAATTGAAAAAAATTCCCCTCGATTAATACTTTGATTAAAAAAAACACATACGGTCAATATTTTGATACAAAAATATCCTTATTTCTTTTTTATTGACAAACACGATCTTTTTTCCAATTAAAATATTGTAACTCTTAATTTTCATTTATATAATATCATCGTAATTCTTTATTTAGATGACAATAAAATTCTTTTTATGAATAAAATAGGATTTAATTTTATTTCTCAATATTTTTCTAATTGAAGAAGGATAAACGTTTCCTAATATTATTAATGATTTTAGAGTTAAAGATAACAAATTGTAATGTTATAAAACATGACTATTTATCACATTGCTTCAAATCATAAAATCATATCTATAAAATTATTGTTCATACATTTTTTATATAACTATGGAAGCATGAAAAATATTAGTAAATGTTTATCTTATTTCAATTAATATTAAAAATATTAAGAAATCAAAACATTTTTTAGTTATTATTTAAAATCATCCTCCAATGAAAATCAATAATGAAGTTACTATAATATTATATAGATTGAATTATATTTTCAATTATAAAGTATATGTGATTATTTTAATTGATAAAAGAAGATTAAAAAATCATCAATTAAAATTTATTTGTAGTGCTTGTTTTATTTATTTTTTTCTTCCTCCCATTAATAAATTGAGTTATAATTAAAAGTTTAAGAGTTTTAAATATTAAGACAAAATAGAAAAGTATTACAAAGTATCCTTCTTTTTAGGAAGAATAGTAGAGTTCAACTCACAAACACTTTTATCGGTATTTTTTTTATTACTTATCGGTCAATCAATTTTATAAAAAAATTCACAATTTAATATATATATATATATATATATATATATATATATATATATATATATATATATATATATATATATATGTTTATTTAACTTTTAATATAAATACAAAATTTATGAAAACACTAATATATTCATTTGTATCCATCAAAACCTCACCTAACTCTATTTCTGCTTGAATTCATAATTTTTAATTAACGATAAAATAATTTTATCACTATATCACGATTCATATTTTGCGGCGCATGTTTAAAATGCCTCAAATAACTTTATTTAGACTCAAAAAGTGGAATAATATTTTATTCTCTTAAAAGTATGATTTAAAAAAAAAATAAAAAAAAAATAGTATGAACATGGGCCAAAAGGAACTTTATGGGAATTGAATGGAAGCAGAAGCAAAAGCAGGCCTTACTACTAAAATGGACGGCGGAGATTCTCTTCACACTTGTCATTTGTCAAAAAAGCTGCATTGCATATCAACTTCTACCTCATGCCCTATTTTACATTTGGCCTCGGAAAAAAGAATAAATATATCTTAAATTATCGTAAATGATATATAATCATTTGTTGTCATGTTTTTGAAATAATGATGTTTCTATCATTTAAAAATTAAAGTATATATACTCTTTATATTACTGTTCCGTTCATAATTAATTGTTATAATTTCTATTTTTAAAGTCAAACTATAATAATTTTGACTAACATTTTGAGATATATTTTTTAATCATATTGATACGCAAAACATTGCAATTTATAGTACTTTCATATAATTTTTGAATATCTAAATTTAAAATATCTAATTAATGTAATCTAATTTAACTTTGAAATTAGTCAAATTGACTTTCAAAAAGCGCAATATGACAAATAAAAGTGGACAGGGGAAATAACAAACATATACGTCTCGTAATCTTATCAATAGATTCGATATTTATTAAATATTAAATCGACAGATAAAATTATGTTACTTGTCCCTGTTTAGTCTTTCGTTAAAATGAAAGACATATATATTCTAGTTTTATTTTACGAAAGAGGCACTAATAACTTAAACATACGACGAAAAATATGTGCACACTATTTAAGATAATTTAATGGTATATTTTTATTTATTTTTTCCAAATGGCCGCGTATGTCTACCTTCAAACAAAGTAGTAGTGCCTATAATCTCCACCAATGAGAATGATACAAGTGTACTCTAGGGTGTAGTTTTTTTCATTGAAAATATTTTTTTTGAAAAAATAAGTAGATCTCTTACTTATTTTTAGTGTTTGTAAGTAAGTAAGAAAGAATTATTTCAAAATATTTATATATTTCTAGATTACATAATTATTGTTAATCTTGTAAAGTTGATTATTGTACTTCTTGACTCATATTATATAGGTAAAATGGTTTGATGGGTCGTTGTATTTGTACTTATTTGTATTGTGAACGCATCTACTTGTATATTTGACATCTGAACTTCCGAACTCATTTAAACTTAACCTGTTGAATCCTTTCAACTAATCATGACTCTCAACAAATGAAATTTGCCACATCATTTTTTATTTTTATAATAATTTCTTTTTGGAAAAAAATTACAAAGTTTTGATGCAAATTTACAAAAGGCGAAATGGTCTAGAGTACTCTAGCACTTGTATGAGTTTGTATTATTTACCTTTTTACTCTATATTTTATCAATTGGACCCTTAAACTTATTAAAACACGATATTTGAAACCTCTCTAAGCATTAACCGAATCTACGTGGCATAAATATTGTTGAATTGAAAAAATGTGTGACTACATTCCCTTTCAAGCGCGTAATTACATTAAAATATAATATATATTTTTATAAAAACTTATTTCTTCATTTACCCACTCCCACCCTTCCCCACCCTCACTCTCCCCACACCAATTTCTCTTCTTCTCCGACACTCTTTCCATCCCTAACCCTAAGATTTCTTCTCTTCTTCTTCAACAAAATCACCCGCCATATCTATTCTTTTTTTTCTTCAACGTCACCATGTTTGCAACAAATTTTAAATATATGGAAAATAAATAAATCACACAAATAAAATCTGAAGAAACATAATTTTATTCACCAAGGTAGTGCCGGTACAATTTGTTTCTCCTTTGATTCTACTCTCTAAGATTTATTCATGATTCGAGAGCCGATAGTGGTTATTTTTCGAATTATGATGATCTAGATTTGACCTTTATATGTATATTCCATCAATTTGCGAAATATTCGAGATTTTGATCTCTCTATGAAATTTTTTAGATGCCTTTAAAGAGATTTTAATGCCCTTTATATAGGCATAAACTAGGGTTTAGGGTTGAGTAGCCTCCAAAATCTTAATTTGAGTTGAACACAATTTATAAAGTCTCAACTCGAATTGAACGCATCTTGTAGAGTCCCGCAAAATTTCAATGTTTACATTTCAGTCATACACTTTATTTTTCTTCTTCAATCCACTCCCCCCTTTGCAATAAATCAAAATCTCGACATTAATTTCTTTTTCAAATTAATTTTTTTATATATATTTTAAAAGTTGAAATCGTTGTTTGTGTTAGTTTGATTCAAAGAGAAGGTATAATATTCATTAACAAAAAGGGTAATGGTGGATATTGAAAAAAAGTTGAAAACTCAATTGAAAAACTTGAAGAACAACAAATAGGTCTTATTAATTTGTGAAATTAATTTAAATCGTAATTGGGGCTATTTTGATTTATGGTAGTGAACTTGAATTTGAAATTTCAAGTCAAATTATGAAGAATTTCATCTATTTGACATGAATTGGTGCTCAAATGGTAAACATATATGAAGATCGATAAACATGACTATTTAAGAAAATTCAAAATTTACAAAAGTTAAATATTTGATTTTTTTAATTTACTTAATATTTCATTTCTGACATGTTACTGATAAATAACCTGGAATTTTACATGTGTAAGAGGTTGGATTACACAAACAAAGATCTTATGAGAAAAGGGTTTAAAAGATAGTGTTTTAACGAGTTCAAGGATATAGTTGACAAAATGTTAAGTAGGAGGATTCAAAATACAAACACATACAAGTATAAGAGTTCATCAGATCATTTCGCTTTTACAAAATAAATTTTAATTTATTCTTTTAAATTAAAATTTTGGGTCTCCCTACATCATCTGTCATTTTCACCGTGAAAGGTTCAATTGCCGGAGAAAGTTGTCGCTTGCCACCACTCCTCTTGCCAGTGAGACCACAATTACTCTCTCCTTCATCTGTCTCCATCTTCGTCGCACACTTTCACCATTTTTCTTACCTCCTATTTTTTAACCTCCAATAATCCAAAAAGCGTAAGCCGCCACACCAACTCCTTGCCCCTCACCAGCCTCGTTTCTCTCTCCGCTGTCTTCCTTTTTCCGCCATCGACGACTCCTACGAACCACCGTGACCTCCTATGCTCTTCACCAGAAGCCCATAAAATTCATCGTTGCCTCTGGTATATCAGCATGCTCCTCGCCGCCTCTGGTCTACCAGACCACCTAAGGAAGATAAAAGAAAAAAAAAAGATGGACAAAAATGGAGATGACCGAAAAAAGTAGGTCGTTAAGTGAATAAGAAGAGTTTTTTTTTTACTTTTAAGTTAATTATTTTACTTTTTTAAACTAAATATTTTTAAAAATTTAAATATGATGTTAACTTGTCTTAATATGCACGTGGTCTCACTCTCTTGCCAACTCAATCATATTAATGTCACATAAGCATGATCAATGGTCAGAGAAATTTGATATATTATATTAACAAGTTCAATTAATAAAATATTAAATAAAAAGATTCATAATACATACTAATACAAGTATATAGATACACCAAACTATTTTGCCTATTAGATATATTCCTAATTCCTCAAGAATCATAGAAATATCATCATTACAAGACTATAGTAACAATTAATACACAGTGCTAACATTGGAAATTGAAGTTTATAAAAGTTGATACATAACAAATGAATAACAAGCACTTGATTTCCTCCACAAATACTCAGCTTAGGAATTATATATTACTCATTTATTATGCACGATTTTCATTTAAATTGCACTTAACAATTTAATCTCAACTTAATTCAAATCTATAACTTAATTTTCTCTTTCAGTGTCGGTGTATATTCAATGAATTAATATCTACACATAATAATAATGATTTAATAATCAATACTTGCTCGAATAGGTCAGTTTATTAATCATGAACTAAATTTAAAACTTTTAAATATTCAATTTTTTATGTGAGTGAATTTTTCATATTATTTATTATTGACTTTATGATGAGTGGAGAGATATGGGGTTATAGTCTATTTTTCTAGTTTTTTTTTTTTAAGATGTGAAATTATTAATTATAATGTCATAATAGATTATTTTGAACAATTCCTTTAAAAAAAAATAGTCATATTTATAGCTTACAAAATAAGAATATCAACAATATTTCAAATTTCAATGAAACAAATATAATATAAAGTTAAAAAAATATAATTTAAAAATTTGTATTTATAAGTCGATTTTCGATTGATTCACTATACTAAAAGTTATTTTTATTCATTTTAACATATTAAGAAAGACAAAAATAGAATTATTTTACCTATAGCAATAACTGCTCATTCCAAATCAGTTCTCAAAGTCCATTAAAAATTATAAATCAATTGATATGAGTGTCAAGGTAATATATGCACTCAATTTATGATTCTTTAAAGTATACAATGTTAAACGTGGACAAGTAAAAGTCAACATACTAATAAGATGATGCAACATGTCATTAAACCTTGCAAGTAATTTGATCGACTTAATAAGATTAGGGGTCTAAAATCGAACATAAAAGAGAAATTCTAAAAAAAGCTAGATTATCATATTTATAACTTTATATATATATATATATATATATATATATATATATATATATATATATATATATATATATATATTATTTTTTTATCTGAAGACTATTTTTTTAATTCTTTTTAAGATGCAAAATTATTAATTATTATTTCATAATAAATTTTTTCTAACAATTCCTTTGAAAAGATAATCATATTTATAGCTTATGAAGTAATAATATCAACAATATTGCAAATTTCAATGAAACAAATATAACATAAAGTTAGAATAATAAATTTTGGCTAAAAAATTAATAGATTGATATAAAGATATTAAAATAGTGTTATATATATTGCTTCAATATAATAATTGCTTATGACAATGCTTGAAATTTTAAAAAATATACCTAACAGATAATTTTAATAATATTTTTGTTAGCATACATTAATAATTTTTGCATCGTCTAAAAGACTCATAATATTCAATAATAATAGAATAGTGGAATAGGGAATGAAAAGGTAAATATATAAATAATAATAATAATAGGTACTTAAGTAAGCAAAAATACTACAATGAGCTAAAAAATTTTTGTTTTATTTCATAATTATTGCAACGATTCCATATTAAAAGGTAAAGAGTTTTTATATTTTCAATTAAAATTTCACTTAGTACTCTTAATCATTACTTTATTTACCTTATAGTTAAGTCTCCTCAAGTAGAATGTGATGTAATTTCATTGTCACTCAAACTCCCCTTTTAGTATGCTAATTGGATGTAATTTCATGTACTTAAAATAAACTTAGGTTTTCTTTTTTTACTTTTTAAATAAAAACAACTTAGCCAAGTAAATAGAATTCGGGGCCTAAAGGGTATAAAATATTAACAAAAATTTCAAAACGGTATGTAAAATTTTATATTAACCAAAAAATCACATTTTGCAAAATCGCTGCAGTGACAGCGATTTTGCTTTTTCCGGTGGAGTAAATTGCTGTTGTTCTAGAGATTTTGCCGTTTTGGTTAATATAAAATTTTATATATTGTTTTAATTTTTTTTTAAATATTTTATACCCTTTATGCTCCGGACTCAATAAATTACCTCATGAAAAATTTACTTGAAAAGTGACAAATCCAAGGGAAAAAAAAGGTCTTGAGAAAAGTAGTATATGCAAAGTTCAAACATTGATAGTAACTCTTCATTAAGTTCCATTTTTCCATTACAAGAGCCAAAGTAGCATCAAGATAAGAAGAGGACCACATTAACTAATGTTACAACCCTTTTTACCAAAAAGGCAAATATGCCATCATAAATTCAGATTAGTATAGCTACTCAAACTCAAAACTTTATACGGACGCGTTTGACCGCGATATTTTTTCATTTTTTTTTTAGTTAAACTCTGAAATCATGTTTGCTAAAAGAAAATCTGAAATTCCACTTGAAGTTGAATTTCAAAAATAACGAAATATGTTTTCACTCTTTTCGCTTCAATATTACTCAAAAAAAAAAAAAGATAATCAAAAGATATCTTTAATTTTCAAATATCATTTTTTTCATTTGAAAATAATAATTTTATCTTTTCAAATTTTACAATGAAATATAATCAAACACTCATTACATTACTTTTAGTTAACATTAGACCATAACTTTGAAGTATATTTTTCAATTTTATTTTCAAATTTTTTTGAGCCAATTTTTGAGATTTCCCCTCATAAAACTTTTAATTTTATTCTAAATACAATTTCAATTTTTTTAAAAAAAACTTTAAGGATTTAATATTTCGAATTTTGACTTCAAAATCTATTGCTAACCAAAAGTTAAATTAATGTGAGTTTTATGACATGGATGTAAATTACAATTATTGAATTAATATTTACTCAATCTTGTTAGACTATACCAAAAAATAAAAAACAAATCCAGCTAATTATTATGATTATATTCAATGGGAGAATTAAATAACATAAAACTAAAGTCATAAATGTATTCCTATCATTATTAAATAATCCTAAGTTGCAATATCGAAAATAAATCTAGTAGTGTTTGTACACTGATAAATTTACTAAGCACAAGTTAATAATAAAACATGTGCTTTGTTTTAACTAGTGTCAACATACATAAGAGAATCAAAAGCAATAAAGTTGCAATTGGCAAATGAGAGATTACCAAATATATATTTGAAACACATTAATTGCAACAAAAAAAGTTGTTGTATATAAAATGAACATCCCGCTAGCATTTCATCGTAGATTTTTTAATCAGATTAAAAAGAATCATCTTTAAATATATTTAAATTTCTGAAAGCTACTCAAATTGATTTCTGTATTTTTGAAATCTTATTCACGAAATTTCAAATAAAATATATATTCAAATATAATTTCAAAATTTATGGTCACAACTCACAAGAGAGCATAATACAACTAATGCATGAAGTGATTTTTTTTTTTTTAAAAAAAAAAGAAATATGGTCAAGGAGAATATTTTAATGAAAATTTAAAGAAATGAAGGCCACATTTTTTTTCTCTCTAGTAGTGAATTATGACATATCATTCTCTAATTAATAGTTTTATTGACCTTTTTATTTTGTTGTACTCAATAGTCATTGTCAACATTAATTATGGTTAAAAAAGATAATGGTGAAAGTGATGGTCTATTGTCCATGAAGGGTCAATCTCAAAGGATCATGTATTTCCCAAATTTTATTCTCCTCTTATTTACATTTTTTAAATTGATTGATCGTTTGATTACTGGTTAAAATTATAAATATATTAATAATATGGAATTTGATTTGATAAAATTTAATTTTTATATGTTAGTTATTTTATTTTTGTAGGAATTCTAAATTGTTAATCAAAGGATAACAATGTTGTTGCTAATTGTGAAAATTGAGGACCAATGTTACAAAGTAATTATTGCAGCCAAGAACAAATCTATTTCTTAATATATTATAAGAAAATAATAAATTATTATGACTACTTTTTAGTGCTTAACTTGTCGAATTCAATTTTCAAATGAGTATTTACCTTTTTTTCAAATTTATATAAAAAGGGGTGTACGTTTTTATATTTACTAGTAATTTTTATAGTAACATTCATGATATATTTAATATTATAAAATTTAAATTGTTTTAGTATATTAGGTGCATTTTCAATTTAGAATCATAAAATTTTAAAAAGTCTTTTTTTTTAATTTCTCCAAACTAAAACACATGTTTTTTGTATCTCAATTTTACAACACGATGATACAAAATTTAATTAAAAGAAAATCAAACTTTTTTAGTCTATAATATCTTGGATATTTATGTACAATTAAATTAAAGAAAGAAGTTGGAAAAAGTTATAAATGGATCAATAGGAATCTCTTCATCTGGAGATAGAAAGAAGACTGAGCTTTCATTTGGTTATAAAAATTTGTAATTGGAATTGTTTGGTCATGGAAAAATATACACTTTTTTAAAGTGAAATTTCGAAGTACATTTGGTGATCAAAATTTTAAAATTTAACTTGAAATCGAATATAAAAACTTTTAAAAATTTCAACAAGAAAAAAAAAATCATTTTTCACTTTTAAATTATTCACAAAAAGTCAACGATAACTTCAGTTATAATTATAGCCATACACAACTACAACTTATAAATAACTATACTACAACTTATAAATATTATTTTTTACTTAAAAAATATGTATATTTTTTAATTTTAAAATAAAATATGGTTAAACACCCACTAAAATTTAAAGCATGAAATAATGTTTGGATATGTTTTTTACTTAGAAGACTTTTTAAAATTTTATGAATCAAAGCAAAATTTCTCCCAAAAATTAAACCAAAATTTGAAAACTTAATATTTGATGAATAAAATTTTAAAATCTGATCAAATAAATTTTAAAAACTAAATTTCCAAAATATGATTATAAATCTATAACCAAACGTTTACACATTAAAGAGAGCTATAATATTTGTTTTTAGAAGAACCACCAAAAGATAAAATAGAGTGGACATGATTACTTCTCTCCACTTTATTAAATTTCTTAAATTCAAATTGTAAATATTAAAAAGAATTCTTAATAGAAAATACTATCTATGATAGTGCCTTACGCAATATAAATTAAAATTAATCAAATTCAGACAAAAATATCAAACATATATTAAAAAAAAGTGATCATTATATTTGATCATATATTTAAAAAAAAGAGTGAAATATTAAAGTACTTTGGTGATCAAAATTTTAAAATTCAACTTGAAATTGAGTATAAGAATTTTTAAGAATTCGAAAAATAAAAATATCTTCATTTTTTACTTTAAGTTATTCACAAAAAGTCAAAGATAACTTTATTTATAATTATAGTCATACACAATTCTGACTTATAAATATTATTTTTTCACTTTAAAAATATATATTTATAATAAAATATGATCAAACGCCCACTAAAATTTTGAAGCATGAAATCATGTTTGAGTATGTTTTTTTACTTAGAAAACTTCTTAAAATTTAGGCTTAATACATATATTGGACACTAAACTTTACTTTAAATTTTAACTTTGACCTCCAACTTTTATAATGCAAAAACAGACACTTTAACTATCCAACTTTTAAATAAATAAACACATGAGCCCTACATGGCAAAATACATGTAGGACACCACGTAGGACAAAAAATGACATGTAGACTGACATGTAGGACATGTGTGTCTATTTGTTCAATTTTGTACAAGTTTAAGTGTCTACTTATGCACACCCAAAGTTGAAGGGCATATATGTGATTTGAAGTCAAGTTAAAGGGCATATTTATGTATTATGCCTAAAATTTATGAGTCAAAGCAAAATTTCTCCCAAAAATTAAACATAAATTTGAAAACTTAATATTTGACTAACAAAATTTTAAAATCTGATCAAAATTTTATGATCAAACAAGTTTTAAAACTAAATTTTCAAAATGTAATTAAAAATCTATAACCAAATGCTTGCACATTAAAGAGAAACTATAGAATCACCAAAAAATAGTGAACACCATTCATCCTCTTCTCTTAATCAATTATCTCAAATTCAAACGGTAAATATAAAAAAAATTATAATAAAAAACATACTCCTTAGTAAAATCATATACAATACAAATCAAAATTAATCAAACTCCAACAGAAATATCAAAACATCACTATAAAAAAAGAAAAAAAGTGATCATTATATATTGATCATATATTAAAAAAAAAAGTGATCATTATATTTAATCATATAGTATAAACAACATAGAAATTATTACACATCCTTTTGTCAAGTTTCACCTCAATGGTCAACTTTGCTAGGCCATAACCAAGAAACACAAAATAAAATATAAAAAAAGAAAAGAAAAAACTATACATACACATATAAATATATATATATATATATATATATATTATATATTATTTATCCACACAAAGAATAGTAAGAGAAAGAGAAAGGGGCAAAAGCCATTTCCAAAGAGAAAAACAGAGCAAATTAGAGAGAGAAAAAGATAGTGTTTATGTGTTGTGTGCTCTGTGTCTGGTAAAAAAGGGGCCAATTTAAAGCTAAATTGCAGCATTTGGTCTCTCCAATTCTCTACACACACCTCTTTATTCACAAAAACCTTACTCTGTCTCCTTCACCCTTCTTATTTTCTCGTTTTCCGGTAACCGGAAAACGTACAATCGTCTTCCCCTCAGATCTAAAAGCTTAAAAAAATGAATCTCCGGTGAAAATAATATCTGAAGTTTAATTTCAATTTTTTTTTGTTGATCGGAGAAAAGATAGAAAAATGAAAACACCGGTGAATACTGCCGGAGTTCAGCAACAGCATACTACTGTTAACGGGAATCCTGGTGAAGGTCTGTCACTATGTTTTTGCCTTTGTATAAATATTATTATTAATTTTTTTTCTTAGGTATATACTTTCTCGATGCATTGTAACAATCGTTGAATCATCGAATAAATCAATTTCTCTCTCTCAACTTATTTATTTTTGTCTATTTCTTCAAAAGTGCATAATTTTTTTTTCCTTTACACATGAAATTTTCCTGGAAAAATATTTTTTTTTCTTTTCATTGCAAAGCAAAATGGAAACACTTGCACGTTTGTTAAAAGTTGCTCTCTCTCCGTATGCGTTCACTTTTAATTATCATAGTTTATTAATTTTTGAAGCCGATATATTTTTTATATTGATATGTAAAAAAACAATAATTTATAGTAATTTTGATATAATTTTTAAATATTAAAATTTTAAAATTATATTAATTTAATTTTGGAAATTAGATAAAAACAACAATAATAAATAGATGGGAAAGTAATAAGCAAAGCAAGTCTTTTTTTTAACGTGAAAAAAAAATCTTATATTTTTTCAATTTATATTACCAGTAATTTTATTTTTTTTGGAAAATATATATATATTTTTTTTGTATTTGTTTATTGTAGTGGAGAAGAAAAACATAAATCCAGAGCTATGGCAGGCCTGCGCCGGTCCTCTGGTGAACTTACCGGCAGCTGGGACCCACGTTGTTTATTTTCCACAAGGCCACAGTGAACAGGTCTAGTTTTATTTTCGCGATTAATAAAGTGGGTGAAAAATAATAATATTAAAATATAAATTTGATATAATAATGTGTCGGTAAAAATAAATTTTTTTATATGCGGCTATTTGCTAACGTGAGCCGTTATGGTGCACAATTATTAAAAAAAAATTCACTACCTTTGGTGTTACTATTTGATTTTGATAGTAGAAATGTATTTTTATGTCCATGTTCTAGTAAGAGTAATTTATTTAATTTTTTTGTTGATCTATTATTGTATTTATCTTTTTTGGTGTAACATGCAATTTGTGTCAGTATCTATAGTTGTATTTTATTGGAGAATTTGTTATTTGTTTATGTATAATGCTTACATGTGCACGTGCATACACTATGTATTTTACCACACGGTTTTAGAAAAAGAACAAAGATGAAAAAGATAGGAAACATCATCTTTTAGTATCTTTGACTATGATGTTGCCAAACAACTATGGTAGTGGGAGTTGTTTAAGAGGAAAAAAATAATTTAAACTTTATGGTTTGGCTAAAGATAATAAAGGTTTTTTTTTTGTTTTTTTTTCCGATCTGCTTTGATATGTTTTTTCTTGAATCGAACATGACTTTTCTAAGGATAGGGTCTGTGTACACTCTAGACACAAATAAAGATTGAAAAGAATTTTTAGAATTTCTTTACCAAACTGTAATGATGAGAAAGAAAATGCAGAACAAAGTGTGGCGGCTAATAAAGTGAGATGAAAATCATGAAGATTGAAGTTTAAATTCTAGTAAAGACGAAAAAAGTTGGTCGATTTCTTCCGGTTTGTTTATGACTTGGTGGACAGAGTTACTCAGTAACATGTACTTTGTTGAATACGTGAGATGCATGCAGGTTTTACCTGAACACTGTTGTTATTACAAAAAAATATGTTGAGGCGGGAAAAAGGAAGGAAACTAGGAAGATAATAAGAAGGAAATGAGAAGTTAGTAGGGGAATGTAATTCAATGATGTTTTGTATAGTTTTTGGTTAGTAGGAAAATTCTAAATCTTTTGCTTTTGCTTTTTCTTTTTAGTCAAATTTTGTTTACTTTCAAGAATTTGTCTGTGTTGCAACTGAAATGTATGTCATATAGCTAGATAGTGTTGTATCTAGAATGGTTGTCTGGTAATGGTTAGTCGTGTACGCAGAGTTATATATTCAAAGGTCTAATTTGTTTTACTCTTGCATTTGAACTTTTTCAGGTTGCGGCATCTATGAAGAAAGATGTAGATGCCCAAATACCAAACTATCCAAACCTTCCATCAAAGTTAGTTTGTCTCCTTCACAATATTACCCTGCATGTACGTACATTCAAACTTCAGTTTCCTTAATATTAACTGGTTATATGAAGCCTCTGCTATTCAACAATGATGACTGTATTTTTTGTCATTAGGCGGATCCAGAAACAGATGAAGTTTATGCACAAATGACACTGCAGCCAGTTCCTTCAGTATGTTTCTTCTTTGCTGTATCTACTTTAAAAGGCGATTTTCCTTATTCTTGACTTTTTTTCTTTGTTTGGAAAAAGTGGAAGGGGGTGGGGGAGTGTGAGGTGATCCTCCGTCCGTGGAGGATCTCAATTACAGCATATTAAGATGGAATTTTAACTCATTTAGTGAACCTTTGGTCATTTGCAGTTTGATAAGGAGGCATTGTTGAGATCAGATTTGTCTATGAAAGCAAATAAACCACAAACAGAATTTTTTTGCAAGACCTTAACTGCCAGTGATACAAGCACACATGGGGGGTTTTCCGTCCCTCGACGTTCTGCAGAAAAAATATTCCCGCCTCTGGTAAGAGCATAATAAAGTTTCTCATTTGATACATTGTGGTTGTTTCTCTATCGTTTGTGTAATAGGCGTGCTTGTTCATTCTCAGGATTACTCAATGCAACCACCTGCTCAAGAACTTGTGGCTAGAGACTTGCATGATAATTTGTGGACCTTCCGCCATATTTATCGCGGTACATTTGTTTAGCTGCTATATATGGATTTACTTGGCCAAGCAAGGCTAGATAAAATTTGGCTTCTTTCTATGATTTACCTATCTCTGGTTATCCAGGGCAACCCAAACGCCATTTGCTAACGACAGGGTGGAGCCTCTTTGTCAGTGGGAAGAGGCTCTTTGCTGGTGACTCAGTTTTGTTTATCAGGTAATGATACTGGCAACGACATGCCACCTTGAATGTTCTATCTCTTTCTTTTTTTTCTTTTTTTTTTTAAATAATTGTAACTATAAACTGATGACTAAAGGAGAGAGTAATAAGTAAAATCAATGAAGGGATCTGATTTCTGAGGCTTCAAAAAGAACCAATTCACCTGTTAAACTCTCATTTTTTATCGTTCATATGCTTTGGTCATTCGTGACGCTATGTAATCTATGTCGACAGGGATGAAAAACAGCAGCTTCTACTTGGAATTAGGCGGGCAAACAGACAGCCAACCAACTTATCATCATCGGTGTTGTCAAGTGACAGCATGCATATTGGTATCCTAGCAGCTGCTGCCCATGCAGCTGCAAACAACAGCCCATTCACTGTGTTTTATAACCCAAGGTCAAGCATTACTTTCTTATTAGGCGGCCAATGCATTTCGCTTTGCAAATTATCAACCCTTCTGATGATTTTATGTCATGAACAGGGCAAGTCCTTCAGAATTTGTCATCCCTTTAGCCAAGTATTACAAGGCAACTTATAGCAGTCAAGTATCTCTTGGCATGCGATTCCGCATGATGTTTGAGACAGAAGAATCAGGAACTAGAAGGTATATGGGCACAATTACTGGCATCAGTGATCTTGATCCAGTGAGGTGGAAGAACTCACAGTGGCGCAACTTGCAGGTATATAAACTGAAATTCTCTATAACTTGTACCATCTTTAATTAACTACGGGATGTATTGACACCTCAAATTTCTGTAATTAGGTTGGTTGGGATGAGTCAACTGCTGGGGAGAGGCGTAACCGAGTCTCAATTTGGGAGATTGAACCAGTAACAGCACCGTTTTTCATCTGTCCTACTCCACCGTTCTTTAGATCAAAGCGGCCAAGGCTACCTGGAATGCCAGGTAGTAAGCAAATTACAATCAGAATATGACTTTTTAATGCCTGCTTTTTATTTTTGGAGAGATAGTTGGATAGATTTGATTTTACCATTTACTCCACTGACCATGAAGTTGAACTGGTAATTAGTGCATGTCTTTCTTCTGGAAAACAGAAGGAAAATAATTTTTCTTACTGAAAAGAGGACTTTGAATGAGCGTCCAATAGGATTTAGGAGGCAGATATGCCTTTTTGTCCTTCCAAGCTTTCCTTTTTTGTATTACTTAAATAGCTTATGATATGGAACAATATCGCGTATCTCAGTGAAAATGAAATATAATCCTGTTATGAATATTACTTTCACCTCCAAAAAAACATTCAACTATAAACTAAATTCCTAGATTTCTGATCTGTAGAATGTGTTACTTCTTGCAGATGATGATTGTTCTGATCTGGATGGCCTGTTTAAGAGGACAATGCCATGGCTCGGTGATGACTTTGGCATGAAGGATCCGCAAGGTCTTCCAGGCCTGAGCTTAGTCCAATGGATGAACATGCAACAGAATCCTTCTTTGGCTAACTCAATGCAACCGAACTACCTGCATTCTTTGTCTGGTTCCGTGCTACAGAATGTAGGAGGTGGAGCAGACCTCTCGCGTCAGTTATGTCTACCAGCACCTCAGCTTCCTCAGCAGAACACTTTGCAGTTTGGTTCCCAAAGGCCAACCCAACAGGTTCAGCAGCTCGACCAGCTTCAGAAGATACCAACTACCACATTGAGTCCAGCAGGTTCCATTATGCAGCCGCAGCAACAGTTGTCGGATATCAGTCAGCAACCAAGACAGAACCTAATTAACCAATCAGTACCTACAAACCATGTTCAGGCCCAGCTTTTGCAAGCTCAAAGTCTTGTGCAATCTCAGAATGTCCTACAGCAACAACAATCATTTCAAAATCAGCTGCAAAGGAATCTTCCTCAGAACCTGCCGCAGCAGCAACAGATTATGAATCAAACTCAGCAGCAAAGTTTCATGCAACCCCAGCCGAGTGATCCACTTAACCAACAGCTGCATTTCTCTGATAACCAATTACAGATGCAGCTTTTGCAGAAGCTGCAGCAGCAGTCACTTCTAGCTCAACAATCTTTACTGCAACAACCGTCCCAGCTTATGCCAATCCACGATCAGCAGAAGCACTTAGATGTATCACAGAACTTTTCTAGGTCACTTGCAACAAGCCAGATGCTAGATATGTCTCAAACCACGTCCAACTCCACGTCTCTTTCCCAGCCACAAGTTGTCCAGCAGCAAATGACGATAAATAATAGCCAGTCTAATCTTCGTTTTGCCCAGCCAAATCAGCATATGAAGCAACAGCAGCAGCAGCAGCAGCAGCAGCAATCAGGAATTCTACCAGAAATACCTGGACAAGTTGGCCAGATTCTACCACCAACAACTAATCAGCTTTCGGCAAACTGCAGTAGCTTCTTAACAGGAGCTGTAGGTGGAGGCCAGTCGGTGGTTACGGATGATATTCCATCATGTTCCACCTCACCATCCACCAACAACTGTCAAAATGTAGTTCAGCCAATTATGAATGGTAGGATCCATCGAGGCACAGCTGCAGCGGAGGAAACGACCCAGTCTTCTCTACCCCTTTTGAGTTCCAGTGGATTAGAAGCCATGTCCCCTAATAGAAATCTAGTTAAAGATTTGCAGCAAAAACCTGATGTGAAGCCCTCAATGAATATCTCCAAGAGCCAGAACCATGGGTTTTCAACTCCTCAAACATACCTTAATAATGCAGTTCCCCAGATGGATTATTTAGATAGTTCATCTTCAGCAACCTCTGTCTACTTTTCTCAAAATGATGTCCAATTGCAGCAGACGACTAACCCGATGTCATTCAGTTCTCAAGCGATCGTATTTAGAGATAGTCAAGATGGAGAAGTTCAGGGTGACCCCAGACATAGTGTTGCTTTTGGAGCAAACATGGACAATCAGTTAGGAATATCCATGATGCCTGATTCTTTGATCACAAATAGCTTGGTGGGGTCAAGGAAAGATGTATCAAATAATATCTCATCAGGTGGAGGCATGCTTTCCAGCTATGAGAATCCCAAGGATGCACAGCCTGAACTATCATCCTCAATGGTCTCCCAATCATTTGGAGTTCCTGATATGGCCTTCAATTCAATTGATTCTACCATAAATGAAGGCAGCTTCATGAATAGAGGTGCCTGGGCCCCACCACCTCAAATGCCTCGAATGCGGACGTTTACCAAGGTAGGTTAACAGTTAACTTGACAAATCTATTTCCTACCTCACATTGTTTTGAGTTGAGACTTAAGAGTACTTAACTTTTTTGCCTCTATGCTCTCAAAGGTACACAAGCGTGGTGCTGTTGGAAGATCAATCGACATCGCACGTTACTCAGGCTATGAAGAGCTTAAACAAGATTTAGCTCGTAGATTTGGTATAGAGGGACAACTGGAGGATAGACAAAGAATAGGATGGAAGCTTGTATATGTGGATCATGAGAATGACGTACTGCTTGTTGGCGATGATCCTTGGGAGTAAGTTCTTGAACTTTGCTTCTATCTAATTTTCCGTATTTGCATTTTCTATACAAGCAAACAGCATATGCCCTTCCTGATGGTTAAGATTCATTGAAAGCCACAACTTCAAAGTGAACCACCACCTTATAACCATACAACCTCTATCCCAGAATGCATGCATCCCATGGACACTTGATAAAAGTGGGCTGAGCTGCTTTTACAATCCATCCCATTTCCTTGTACTTGTACATATTTATGGTGTACTGACATGTGTTGTACTGATCATATGATACTTCAGGGAATTCGTGAACTGTGTCCGTTGCATCAAGATTCTTTCTCCACAAGAGGTCCAACAAATTAGCTTGGATGGAGATTTTGGGAATAATGTCCAAAATCAAGCTTGTAGTAGTTCAGACGGAGGAAATGTGTAAATTTAAATGGCTTAAGTTCCATTCTTACAAACCTCCCACGGTTGGTTATTCTTCCCCTTATACACGCGTAATCAGCTCTTCCATGGTTGAAAAGAGCTGTCACTAATATCTGACTGGAACTAAGCGGGAAGTGGGTGTGCTTCATCACCTCACCGGTCCAAGTATGGTAGCTCGTGTTACAAGGGGAGAGAACTGGTCAAGCTTAGGTAACCATAGAAGCACTAGATGCATACTACAAGAGTATTTTGAATTTTCTTGTTTCCTTTGCATGAAAAGTTTCTTAAGAGTATTTTCACTGTAAAATTAAAATCCTTGAAATATGTATCTAGTGTTGGAATGTATAGTTGTTCAAAATGTTCTCTGGTTTTCCTTCAATCTTTTAATGGAAAATCTCTAAAGTAAATTTCAGTAGCTGAGCTGAGACTTTAGTTTCACTTAATTTGATCCTTTGGCTCTTTCTTATCTTATCCTTAAAGAAGCTAAATAGACTAATGAAAAGGTTAAAGAGAAACTAGAAAAGAGGCAAAAAAGCCATACTTGATCAAATTATAATAAGATTGAGTTGTTGCATAAACATACTTTATGATCAATGTCTAAGCAAATATTAATGAAAATTCATTGATACATTGAGCTCAATGCTTTGTGTCGCGCAAACGTTTCCACTGCTAGGACTCCTACACTTTGCCTTCAAGTCTGTCTACTCTTTAGAAGGCGTATTTGGAGGTGACCAAATTTTGCAGCTCCAGGTGAAGAACCTTCAAACACATATGGTGAGAATCCAGTGGCAGTTTTGTATCTTTGCTGAATCTGCAGATAGAAACGCGACAGTTAGAAGATCTTGCTACTTAAACAGAAAAGACATGAATGGCATAACTACACAAACACAAACTGTATCTACCTCAACAAGTTGTTGGTTGCTGCTTAAACAGTTCCTCCCGATAACACAAACCGTTCCACCAGAACCTCCACCTGTTATCTTTGCCCCAAATAAAGTCCCACCTTCAGATTCTGATGATTTAGAGTGCTGCATTTCTTGTACCAAGTTAACCAGCCTATCAGTCCCATTTGACGCAAGACCACAAGCACTGTAGCTGAAATGGCACTGCAGTATGAGAAGCACTTGGTCAGAAACCTTTAAAGGGTAGAAAACAGAGAAGAATCTGCTCTAGAACAGAAACAAAGACATGAATCAAATCATGTACCTGATACATTAACTCTCCAAGAGCAGATAGTTGATAATTGGAAGGTGTAGCTGATAATAATGCTTTGAAAGCCTGATAGTAATTGATACACATGTCAGTCAATTGTTCGTTATGAATACGAGAGATCTTCAGGAGATAAAAACATTATTCAGACAGAAATGATTTGAAAAGAAACTTCAAATTGTGGACCTTGACTCGGAAGTTTTCATAGATGGGATGCCTAGTGGGTGCTCTCACAGCATAATTGCGTTCTTTGTCAATTGTAGTTACAGAATCATCATGATCAAGATACTTCTCCACAAATTCTTGTCCAGATAAAGACTCTGGAAGTCTAGTTGCATAAGATGCCTCATATCTGAAATTATAAGATATATTACACATAGCAAGGGAAAAAAAGGAGAAAAAACGAGAGAACGACAAACTATATGGATAAACAAACCTATGAGCTGAGAGGTTGCAAAGGTAATCCAGAGAAGCCTCTGTTTCAAGCAGATTCTTTCCATCTTCATCAGCATCGTCAGGGTTGGACTTGTTGATTGGCTGAGTGGAAATGTTTGACA
Organism: Solanum peruvianum; assembly: GCA_027705065.1. Lineage (NCBI taxonomy): Eukaryota > Viridiplantae > Streptophyta > Magnoliopsida > Solanales > Solanaceae > Solanum > Solanum peruvianum. The sequence continues at coordinate 5,971,858 of JAKWJD010001761.1, read as the reverse complement.
AGGAGGAGCACAACTCCACAGACGCAGAGGACTTTATTATCTTCTTACCCATAAATGCACCAACCCTAACAGATTTGTAGTCTGAACCACCAACACTGCAACAAACTCTCGTAAGTACTAGGAATCAGGAAAGAATGAGAACATAAGGCCAAAACATAGATCTTAATTTGGTTAAAATCAGTTGGTCCTTAGGCGGAGGAACTGAATTGGTTCTTCCTCCAGACTTGGAAAAAAAAAGGCAAAATCATTCTTGATCAGCTCCTGAGAAATGCTCTCGAGTTAATCTTCCTTTATTTTATTTTATTATTATTATTTTTAAGAACTTGCTTAAATAAATTTGACCAGAGCTTTCAAACATGACATGAACAGACAGTAATGTCTTACTTTAGATTAAAAACAAACTTGACGGAGATAGAGAAGGTTATGGGAAAATATCCATTGGGAAGTTTTACCTGTGTCGTATTCCAGAATCAATTCCCCAAAATCGAATGGTGGGTGGTATGTCAACAAGTCCTAGAACCTCAGCAGGCTAAAAGAAAAAGTGAGTGCTATTCTGATCTCACGGTTGGTCCTATTAACAATGTAAACACATCGCACAAAAATTTGCTGCATACCTGACACACCATAGCAAGAAGCTTGTTGGCCTCTCCACATGCAGAGGCCATCTGATCCATCACTCCGCAAGGAGCTCCAACAATATGATTCTCCACCTATTGAAGAGAACAAAGCTTGAGCACGGAAAAGGAGGTTTTACCACAAGAAACAGAGAAAAGAATATGGAAGGACAAAATGAGAGAAGTACGTGCCTTTTGGCAAAGCAGAGCCAGATATCTGGGGTCAATGTTCAATCCTGCAAAATGAACAGTTGTGCAATTCAGTCTTCATTTAACATAAAAGGAAATCCAGAAACTGTTAATTGTTCCTTTCAAATCAGCCAGATCTTCCAAATTTGGGATTTTCCACATATTTGGAACATGAACAATGAATGGACGAATTTTTCTAATCGCCTGGCCGTTGTTCAAATTTAAGCATTAGATCTAAATGAATTTCCATAAATACGAATGCAAAACAAATATGAATAGAATATGTAGGAGACAGAAATCATCAAAATCCCTAAAGTGACTACTGAAAAATCATCAAGCTATGTCATTGACATTTGTGTATTTGTGATAATGGATACTCTCGGAATTATAAGGGAAATTATTTGTTTTTTTGGTAATAAAGGAGCGTATTCTGCAGATAAATGTTGTACCATGAGCAGCAGCAACAGCAGTCATGCTGGCCACTTCTATAGCAGCAGAAGAAGATACACCTTTGCCCTCAGGAACACCAGAACTTACCTGTGTAATCAGGTCAAGAAAACAAGCTTGGTGAGGTGAAACAAGCAAAAGAAGGAAAGAGGATACTGTTTTTGTACGAAAAGACCCTCTTATTAATTTATGACTGACATAAACTTAAGTGTTAAAATAAACTACGTATACAATCTTGTAAATATTATGAATATCACTAAAGATCAATTAGAGTGGTTTATTCTCTGTAATCAAGTAACAAGGTTGATTGCCTTTCCTTTCTTAGGACATGTACGGTACTGTTTAACCCCAATTATTTGAGGGAATAATGTACAGAGTTTTCTCTCAATTCCTCTTTTATCACATGGTATCATAGCTAGACCAATCTCGATTCTTGGTTTGCCTAATATTGGCGCTTCCATGTTATATTACGTATGCTCCATATGTCCAGTCCTAGGTGTGTGGGGCGTTAAAATTCCCACATTGGTTGTGGGATGGGTAATTGGTCTTCATATATGGCTTTGGGCACCTCGAGAGCTAACTTTTTGAGTTGAGTTAGGTACAAGATCCTTTCTTAACAAACTACATCAGCCTAATTGTAAAGAAATGGATTATGCACCTAACTCAACCCCAAAAGCTTGAGGGGAGGATTGCCAAGTTCATATAAGGAGACCACCCATCCCATTTTCATCTGATGGGGGACTCTTCAATACCCCATCTCACACCCACGGCAGGACATCTAGTGTGTGGACAATTTAATTTGGGGGCTTAACATCGATACCCAGTAACTGAGATGAGTTTTTTTTTCTTTTCTTTTTTTATGAACTAAAATGTTTCATTTACAAAAGAGCATCAAGTATATGCATAGCTATAAGGAAAGGGAAAAAACAATAATTGGGATGAGTTCTGTTCTAAGGGAGCTAGGCTCAAAGGGAGGATGATTGCCCAAACATTGTAAGGAGCGCAAAGTCTCGTCCTTCATCGATGTGGGATTCATTTCATTCATCACCACGTCATATTCTGCCTTTTGAGTTTCGCTTTCTCACATTCCTCTCCTCGTGAGCTAATTTTTGAGGTTGTATTAGGCCTAAAATCCATTTTTTTAAATGGTAGAGCAAAGTCAGGCTCAATCCAATGTGCGCTACCAGGGTTCCAAACAATCATGGAGGGTGAAATACCCCCAGTCCTTGATTGTGCACGCAACGAACCATACAGTGGAACCCGGATAAAGAATGTTCGGATCTGGGCGAGATGGGGTGTGATGAATGAAACGAACCCCACATCGATGAAGGAAAAGAACCTAGGCTCCTTGTAAGGCTTCGGAAATCCTCCTCCCTTTGAGCTGTCTTTTGGGGTGTGTGTTAACCCCAAAGCCTAATTTGACACTAACGAAATATTCAAACAGAAAAGGTAATTGCTACATCCATTTAACTTGTGAAAGAAACAGAAAATGGGCCAATTCGGAACGTCTGTCTATGCTATACAATGATGTATCACATGTCTGTAAACTCATTATAGTAACTGTAATTTGGAAAGTTGTTGGTTTTGTACAAAAAGGTCACCCTCTTCAGATAACAGGAATTTGCTTCACATTCGGCTGTTCTTATTTTGTTTGCATATTCTGAGTGGCTTACATGGCGTAGTGAATTACTAATTTAAGTCATCAACATTTCTTTCTTGGGTGGGAAGATTCTCATTGACTTTAACAATTGGTCAAGCTTCTTAGGTTCAGCCATAAGATAAGTGCAATTTATAGAAAATTTAAGCAGAAAAACTTGCGAAAGGTATGAACACCGGAAAGGCTTACCAGAATGCTAATGCTATCCTCAAAACGGATGCCTAATTCAGTCATCAGTACCAGAATTGTCCCAGCAACATATGCTGCCCACCTGCAGAGGATGCTTCATGGTTACAAAGTGGCGGCATCTATTAAAAGTAAGAGAACTAATATACAAGAGTTCACTCACTTCTGGGCTGGGTCTCGGGCAAAATAATTGTATGCTTTCTCATATGTAATTGGCCGTCCATCCTCCACAAAATCAGAAAGGTCCATATCAAAAGTTGGTCCACGATTACCTAATTCTGAGCCAAGTGATACCTGGATTTGAATTCATCAAAAGTAAGCCACAAGCTCCTATGAGCAAAATAGAAAATTAGAGCTGGCAACCACGATGGTGTCAAAAGTTCCACGAATGACAATAGAGGTTAAAACACTAGCAAGTCAAAATGATTAATTTGCTAGAGTCTTTGTCTCAGATATCTACATTATTGAACAGAATATTTTCACTTCTCAAATACGTATGTAAGGTAAAATGTCTATGTCCTATTTTACCATACTAATTTCCCTTGATACACCTTGTTGCAGTACCTGTGAGGTATGTCAGATGCATGCCAAAAATTGCCAGTAGTATAGCCTGAGTCATTGTAATAGTCCATATCCAAGCTACTTAGATCCCTATCTTAAAACATGCCATATCTGAGGACCATATAGCATTACAACACAATATTCATACCAATTGCCAACTGGTGAACAAATGTGACAACTGATCTTACTTCTAGGCTGCAAGGAGATTGGGAGGCATTAAGCATAGGAAGTACTAATTCAATATCATGCTTAAATGAAAATTATTTCATAATGGCCAAAATGTAAAACTACTTTCAAACTTTACACCTGAGAATAACAACTTGCTGCTTCCTGATGACAAACCTATGATATTGCAATTATTTAACAGAAAATTGACTAGCAAGTGCACCCACAGCATTTAAAACCATCAATTTTTAGAAATTAGAATGGTCGTGTTTTCCTGATAATTCGATAGATCATATACAACAACATACCCAGTGTAATCCCACTAGTGGTGTCTGGGAAGGGCATTGGGAGGTAGAGAGGTTGTTTTTTATAGACCCTTGGCTCAAATAAAAGCATTTCAAAGCAGATCGGAAAAACAGAAAACAACGGAGTGAAGAAGCCAAGACAAAATACTAAAGAAAACATGACAGACCATACCAAAAATGTGATAGATCACATGCAATGAGAATATTGAAAGAATTGATAATACATACAATTTGAAGAACAGCAGTTGGTCCTTCCTTGGGCTGCCTTGCCTGAGCATGTTTCCACAATTTGTGCTTGCTTGGATGGTTTCTCTGAATTGCGACATGGCATGACTCTCTGGTAGGCATCTATATAAGAAAATTATGACAACATATCGTAAATAGACAACAATGATTACATGATGAAAATTCCTAAGAAGTACTCCCTCAGTTCCAACACATGTGTCACCATTTAACTTTGCATGGAGTTCAAATTAAAAAAGAAACGACTTTTAAAAACTTGTGATCTTAAACAAGCCTTGGACATTTGTGTACCTATAAATCATCTAATTAAGAATAGGAATCTTGGAAGTTATAATAAAATATAGAAAGACAATTAAAAAAGAAGTGTGTCATAAATTGGGACAGAGCGAGTACCTCCTCTATCGAGCACATTTTTATATGAGGTAAAAACACTTAATACTCAGTGCAATAGTCGAGGTGTGTGCAAGTTACGGGTGTACAAAACCCAACCGTAACTGATAAGCCAACTGCAAAATTGGCTTATTGGTATTGGGTTATCGAATAAATGGTTGGTGAACGGATAGAAATATAAATAACGGCTTATTGGTGTGGGGGTGGATTATTCAATTTCCTTATGGATAAATCGTTTAAGAGTTACATACTTGCAGTTTTAACTTAGGTTTATTAACATCATCTAATATTTTTTCGTAACATATAATTAAATATCATTAGTCCTAAGGCCATAAAGCCAAAAACTTGAAAATTTATTTACTTTTCTGTTATTAACTGTTACATTACTATTAATCTATACTTTTTGTAATATAGAAGAATTTTATAAAAATACATAATTACCCCATTGAACTTATACCTTTTTTTCAAGTAGACACCTTAAGTTTACGAGGGTCCTATCACCCACGAAACAATCCAGATCCACAATAAATACACCATTTTGACCCATTTTCACAGTAATTGTAATTTCACACTAGAAAAGCGCGTGAAAGGGTAAACTTGCAGCCCCAAACCAATGGAAAACTTACATATGACATTGTTAAACCAAAGTGAAGACCCATGTTTCTTCTTCCCCAAATCACCACTAATGGCTGTTGAGAGCTTTTCTCAACAGCAAAAATTGGTTCTTTACAACGCAAAGCGAATTTCTTTACTATATTCTCTATCATAAAGTTCTAGCAATCCATCTTAAGGCCTTTTATTGGAAAAATCTACTTAACAACGACATAATACTTGGTCAATTTTGCACTTAATTACCTTTCAACAAAGAAATTTTAACCCATTTACATTCACATAGTTTTCAAGAACAAAAGTATCAAAGAATCTACTCGTACAAATTCAAAATGTGAAATTCACTTATAGAACTCAAATCTAGTCTTGATTTCAAAATACCCACAAAGCTAAAAAAGATTAAACTAATTTTTGGGAGAAAATTTGAAATCAAACACTAAACTAAAAAATAGCACACAAAACTTACATAAATATATATTTACAAGGAAATTCAAAAAAAAATAATCTTTTGAAGTCAAGTAAAGCCAAAGAATTGGGAAAAGAAATTGAAAAGGATGAACATGATTCTTTCTTAAAAATATTTATGGGTTAAAATGTGAGTAAGTCAGGGTTTTACCCGACCTGCTATTAAACAAGTAAGAAAAATAAAAAAACGTTATTTTATTTGGGGGGTGAAACACACACACATATCATGAGAGTGCGAATATTGTAAAAATTATGTATTTAAAATTGTTGGAAATAGTTGAATGGGGTAATAGGATCCCCTCAAACTTTAGATGTCTACTTCAGAAAAGGGCACAAGTTTGATGGGGGTAATTATGTATTTCCTCTTTAACTCATCTAAAATAGGGAAAAAGAAGTTATCTTTTAAGGTGCGTTCATGGAGGAAAAAAAGGTAAAGGTTGGCCGATACACCGTTAGATAACCGCCCGACAAGTGCTAATCCGTAATAGAACCAACTGATATTTTATAGGTTGGCTAGCGGATTAGTAAATTTAAAATCCAATATCCGTTGGGCCAAACACCTAAGTGAAATTATCTGCCCGATTCATCTGATAAGCGGCCCCAGTGCAAGTGGCCCGACACCATCATGGCATCGTTATTGAAAAAGAAGAGGTAAACACACACTTTACCAGTGAGTCAGAAGACTCTAGCTCTGGTGAACATCACTTGTAAATATGACCACCTTAAGCAAGAAAATATAACAGAACTCACTAGCGAGGAGTAGGTGAAGATATTCAAGTATACAAGGGTAGAGTTTGAACTTTTATACGAGGTGAAAATGCATTCAACAAGTCACAACATAAGATTAGCATGAAAAGCATAAATAAGGAAAATATAAAAAGGAAAAAGGAACTTTACTTGTAGTACTAAACTACCAGAATAGTCAGCAATTCCTCCCATTACGTCCAATCTTCCGGGTGCTCTTGAAACAAAAATTTCTTCCTGCACGACAAGAACAAAGAGAAATCTAGAATCTAGGCTCTCAATTGAAATATCATTGGTGATACAGACCCCTAAAAGATAATCATTGAGATCCCATATTCATGGTTCTAACAGATAGGGCTATAAGCTGCACACATTTCCTTAAAGACAAGCCTGAACCTGGAAAGTTTGCAAGCCTTCAAGAGTTTGTTTGCGCGTTTACAAAAGTACATTTATGAGCTAAATTTCCTGCAATGGTAATCCTACAAATACCAAGATACCTATCAAAATTTCCATGTCAATTTATCACTGGAAGACACTAAAATTAGCAAGAAAGACTCTGGCATATAAGCCTGAATCAATAACAGAAGTAATGAACCCCTACATTCATATTGTTGCACACTTGAAAACTTTCCCCATATCATGTTGATTTAATTCAAAATGTTGATCCTGTGAAGATTTCCTTCTAATGGTTCTTATATTATTACCACATTATAAACTGGACAGCTCATAAAAATCTGAAAAATCTATGATATTACAGTGAATGAGACATACCTCCCAGTTGAACACTGCAGAAGCAGCCAGATGGTCGCGTGTTTGGAGCTTGTTATTATTTTGAGGACGACCTGAGGACTCCATTTCAGCCAAGCTCTTCAAGAAACCAAGTGTGTCCGGGAGCCCTTGATGATCTCCATGAAGAATCGTAAAGTAATCACTTCTGCAAAGTAATGTAGATGAACATTTGATAAGAAATATGCGTAGAAGTTTCTTTAGGAAACATATTAGACCAATTAACTTGACATAAAAGACAAATAAATAGGAGTTAAAAAATTTACTGTTTCGTAAGACTGCCAATATCGAGAACTTCCTTATTTGCCAATTGAGTGCGTGAACTAAGTTCATTTTGCGCAAGTGAATACCATTCAGGAATAGCAATATCTTTCCCAGTAATTCTTTGAAGCTGATAGCCAAGGACGATAGCATCTCGCAGCCTACGCGCTCCACTAAGCTGCAAAGAAGGCAATAATTGCAAGTTATCGGAAGGGCAAAAGATATTGTAATATGCAGTTTTGGTGGAATATTCTGGTTCTATCCACTGAAGGGATCTAATGTCAGCCCCCGCGATTTATCATCCAGTCCACTATATCTTTCCACACGTACTATGTTTGCTAATTTATCACATGATAGAGAGATGATCTTACTTAGTAACATTAACATAATTCTTTGAACTTCAATAACATATTAAGCAAAACTGCAGAGGTTCATATATGCACGAACTAGCCCAACATCATCTTTTTGATATAATAAAACCAAAACAAACCCTGCTAGGAGCCAAACAGTGGCCCTTTTTCACCATTGCTATGTTTATGACTCGAACCCCTGTTGATTGTGTTAAATAAATAGCGTGATGTTAGGAGACTTTTTTTTTTTCATTTTCCTAGCATGTTTTTACAAATACAATATTTCCTTTCATAGTAATTGATTATCTTTTCTTAACTAGATAGGATTCACTTGTATAAATACAACTCAGAATCATATTAACATGAAAGACCAAAACAAATAAATTAATTGGGAATTCATCAAAGAGAAAGTTACTGGTGACCACCTTGAGTTTGCTTCATCTACCATCAGAAAAAACGGCTAGCAGGTGTGTTTACAAATAGGCCTCAAAAGGACCTTTCACACTTGGGTTTGCAAATTGGGCATGTGCGACATCTTTGCTCCAACTTGAGGGGAGTGTTGATTGTGTTAATTAATTAGAGCATTATTTTAGGATACTTTATATTTCCTTATCCTTGCATAATTATCAAAATAAAATATATATTCTTATTGTAATTGATTATCTTTCCTTAATTAGTTAAGAATCACTTGTATAAATACTCCTCATGGATGTCAGGACACATTGAAATACGAAAAAGCCTTTTCCTCTATCTCAAATTCAACAAACACCAATCTAATAATTGGAGGTTGATGTCATTATCACTAGGTTATTCCTTTTTTGTCAACACATGTCCAACATCTATCCTGTTGACACTGAAGAATGTGAGATCTTGAATTTCAGAAGCGATCATGATCAGCAGACACGAAAATTCATTTATAGGGGGGAAGGCAAAACTTCTGCTCGCTACTGTAGTTCAAATAAAAAATGATATCATTATTGGCAAACAAACAGTGAGCATATCTTATAAGTAATACAAAGGAACCCAAATTTTGGAGAATCATACCCCATGTGAACTGTGATGTTTTCCGGTAGCTGTATCTTGAAGTATTCTAGCAGCCACCTGAAGATCCATAAAGAAATAGATGAAGATGGGTGAAATAAAACATAACATTATTACTTAATACCTTCTTAAATTTGAACAACTCCATTAGGAAAAAGGAAACTTTAGTGGATAAGAATAGGTACTCTACAATCAAAATAGTATGCTATTTGAATATCAGTTGAATTCAATAGTCTCTGTGTAAGCAATTCATCCCACTGCAACTTCTAGGAGACAATGCAAAGGACTATAACTATCAAACTATTTGCTCTTTACGAGCTTCTGAGACTTCAAAGAGGAGGTTCACAAGCATTTTCTTGCTAGTTGCTTCCCGTGCTACATTTGAGCCTAATGATCATCAATCATTAGCATGTTATGGCTTCTGAGCTCCTTGTATGCGATTAAACAAAACTGTTATCAATTCTTCTTTAAGTTCATAGGTAAACAGTAGTTGCTTTAGTGACTATATCCATTGGTGAAGAGTAGGTGGATACTAGATTCTTGTAATAAAGTTTGTCTTTATGAATCCAACATTTATTGAAAGCTCGCTTTTGGTTGTCCATAAAATGAGTTATTCAAGTTGTTTTTTGTCAATGTTCACTAACTATAGTCCAAAAGAGTTGTTTACTTAGGGTACCCTGTGTATTGAGAATAAACATAAAAGAGACAGCAAAGATACCTCGCCACCATTGACTCCTCCATCATAGCATGGTTTCAGTGTAATAGCACGTTCAATATAAGGAGCCCAGCATCCATTGAGCAAATCCCTCCGGATCATCTCTACACCAGCTTGGTAATGCTGCATTGCATACCCACACATGTGCTTTATAATTGTATTTTGAGTAAATCAACGGTATATCAATTACAAACAATAGCCTATGCCAAGTACCTCAATCATATTTCTCAGAAACGGTTCCTCATTAAAGTAATCTCTGCGTACAAAGATAAGTGGCACCTTGTATGCCAAGGCTTCACTTGTTGTGCCATACCCAATTTTACCTGAAAGAAAGTACATGATTGATATGCAATGTAGTCATACACTAAGGATTATATTTTCAATCTTAAAGAGCTTTAGTATTCCCTACCAAGCAAGACGTCTGAAGCTGCAATAGCATCAGGAGTGTAAAAGTCTTTCGGAAGTTTTATGAAGTTGGAAGGGATCTCCTGATCTTCAGAAGCGCCACAGACCTTTACCAGCAAGACAGACCATATTTTTGCATGAAGGTCTAGTAGATTTCAAAAGCAACTACAATGAGCAAAGCGGAAATTTAACAGAGGATTACAATAACTAACCAAGCATATCCATCCTTCAGGCAGATATTCCTTTTTCAGCTTCCATCCAGCAGGCTGCATGTGAAATAGTATATAACACTTGTTATCAAGTGCACAAGAAATGTGATGCTTGGTCTACTAAAGTACCTTTGATATTTACTGAACCTCCAGGTACATTTTCTTTGATAGAAACACCTTATAATCCAATCACTTATTCCCACAATATCTAGGAAGATTAACTAAACTACATTACCACTGCCTGTTCATGAAATTTCAGCAAAACCTAATGCATGAACTATAACTCAACGTCTCAAAACCTATCTTCCAAGTATTCACCAGTAGAAAAATACAGCTTGAGTTGATAGGTTGAGAAATTTGAGAAGATTAGTCTCTGGCAAGAAATATATCAAACACATTTAGTAATACCTTAAAATGAGACATTTACCTGTCCACCAAAATTATAAATGAGCACTTTTTGGCTGTCTAGTATTCCAAGTTCTTCCCGAACCTGTATCATAAGAAAATATTGATCACATGAAAAATTAGGCCATGTCAAGAAGGTGAGTTAGGATTGTCAGTCACCTTTTCCCGAGTTTTGTGCAACCTTCTCACAACAAGGGGAACATCAATTACATCCCTGAAAGCAGGCACTGCAAGGAATATTGGTTTTAACAAACAAGCAAAATAGAACGATGAGAAATAGGAAAAATAACAAAAATTAATATACTGAGAACAGTACACTATGCAAATGTTGTACATGAATGTTCAATATTGACTCCAGAACCAAAGCAAAACTGAAATGTTACACTATGCAAATGTTGTACATGAATGTTCAATATTGACTCCAGAACCAAAGCAAAACTGAATGGGAGAAACCAGGTAAAATCAAGCTGCATAAAATAGTTGAGAAATGGAAATTACATACTTGGGCAGTATCCTGGTAGACGAATTACAAACTCACAGTGAGAATAATCCTCCGCTATCTAGATTAACATCATTCATCGGTCCCATTGATGTTGGATTTTCCCATGGAAGTCAGATGAAAGCAAGGATTAGAAGCATCACATAAGAATATGTACTACTATGAAAATAACCCTTGTAATGTACATGGACAAACAGAAAATGGTCGCTTTCTTTTAAGCAGGATATTAGGGCAGGGGGAATTCAGAAGTGTAGAAACAAAATACTTAAATAGATTGTTCTACAAGTGTTTAAATATGATAAACTCAAAGTGAGTACCGTTCTATAGGATAAAATGTTTGGGGGCATAGCAACAAATCATATACAAGTCCTTAATTAAATTCCATCATTTACCAGGTGCAGTCCATAGAAGTTCAAAAATTCTTTGTAAAGTTTAATATGTACTCTCTCCATCCAAATAAATATCACTGTCTTCCCCTTTTGGGTTCACCTTCCACAAACAGCATTCTCTATAACCTTCACAAATCTTAATTCAGATCTATTTCTCCGTTATTAGATGCCTAAAACATGGCATACCATGGATCTTAAGACAATGCAAATATCAACAACAATTTGAAATGAGCAAAGAGGTGGAATATATTCATTTTATTGTTCGAATTAGTAGAATACGACTCTGATGTCACATGTCAGAGAGGCAATGTGAGAATGAGAAATAACAAATTAGAATTTCTGAAGTCCAAATAAAGAGAACAACAATTTTGAATCATAACATTAAGACATTACTGTGCTAGTACTAAATGCATGATATTTTAGCTGAATAAATACATAGTGCCTTCAATATCCTATCCAACATTTTGATCGTTTTCTGGAAGTTCTCTTTCAGAGTATTTGGGTGGAAATGAGAAGGAAAAACCTGCCTAGTGGAATATATAACTTCTACATATCTTTTGTGTGGAATATATCTATTGAAGATTAGTAATCACCTGCCATATTATTGAACGATTGTGATATCCAGCAGACATGACATAATCAGCATAGATGAAATCCCAACTGCCAAAGTATCAAACAATGGAGAGAGATAAATTAACTGCTTCCTATCTGTTTATATGGTGGTAATTTTGCATTTCAAACAAAAAACAATATGATGATGTCATGCATCCTGGACATAAAAAGAAATTATAAAGGACGATGAGCCAGTATTCCTTTCTTTCACCTTTCCAGACAACAGCCACATAAAATACTTACAGTGTAAGTGGTACTCTAATTTCCAAAAGTAATTATGAATGAGCTCATATATCACGGGAAGTTCCTAGTGTTGATTACTTAACTACTGAAAATTTGCACAAACCATTATGAAGTCACCTAACATATTAATCCAAAGATGTAACTGAAGAGTTAAAAAGACAAGAACAGGTGAACAACGAACTGGTCATGATAATGAAGGTAACCACCTCAAGAACTTGTTAATTCGGTGACATTAAATTAATCATCCAGCGAAAAAGATGATAATGTGATAAGTAATCATAATATAGTAAGTTCTTCAAGACACTCTAGTAGAGGCACATCCAGTCATAAATGTTTCAATCCAACATTGATTGAAAAGGCAACATGCCAGTGCCCCTGTTCTCTCTCTGAGTTATACATGCTAAGTAGCTGAGATATAGACATTAAGGTCATGCTGTACATGGACACACAGGAGGACAAGAATTCTAAAATTCTGGCAGATATGAGCACGGACTTGACAATATTTTACGAATACAAGCTTTTATGAAACCTCAATCAGAAACAAGGCAAAAATTGAAAGAAATATTCATAATTTCAAAAGAAATACATCACTGCTACTTAAAAGCCTCAATTCCACCTTCCTCGACTTGACATGGCTTAACTTCAATGCAGTCTACTGATTAAAAAGTTTGTAAGAAAATACGTTGGAGGTTACGACAAAAACTGCCCTACTCATGTAACACAACAATAAGCAAGGATATCCACACAATCCCAGCATCCATCAACATCACAGTGTTTACCTGAAGTTTGTGCAGCAAACTGCACGAATTCCAGCATCCGCAGCTGCTCGGCATGCAACAGGAACTACATCTGAAATCTACTAATGAAAATTAAGAATTTTATGCACTTCACATCAGAAATAAACTCAAGGACAAAGATTAATGTTAGTATAATTATAGTTGGCAGGAAATTATAGCCTTATTAACTGGCCAACACACAAAGGGAGTGCAGTTCTTTTTTTAATTAAGAAGCATAAGCCCTGTAAGAGGATTTTGGACTCATGTTGACAGAGTATGAAAACAGCATATATCAACAGCTAGGTAGACCTTATGTACTTTTATGTCTACCGTGTTCACTTTTAACACCTTCACTCACCATGGTTTTACATCTATAAACAGGTGTATAAAGCAAAAATGTAATGCTTTTGAGTCCTCATGTTATTTTTTGGAGTAGCCAACAAAATGAATTGCTCGTGCAAGACGCCATCTCGTTGAAGTATGTATGCTACATAATGCAACAAAAAGTAGGCTGCACATGTTGGTTACACTTCACAAGTTCCTACTTCTGAGGTATATCCACTAAGATAAAATCACATAAGGTTTCTAAGACATGTTACATCTTTTGATAGATAAAAGAGAGCTTGACAATTCACCAACTACATTTAGTAACAATAAAGATCCCACTTTATAAGACTTCCCCTCTAATCAGAATCTGGACTCTTCCGGTTATGCAAGTTCAGGCCCTACTTTGGTGCTGCTTTTTCTCAGTCCTAATTTTTCTGTGATTTCAAATTCTGTTTACATTTTACAGTTTAAACAGAGATATTCCTTTCAAATATCATCTATCTTTCAGATTAATGAAAAACAGAGATACTATTTGATAAAGAGTGACTTCCATTTTGAATTAACAAAAATTCTTTTTCATTATCTAAAATCTATTACTTTTCAAGATGAAGAAGTAATATTAAATATTAGTAATGATATTTATCATGTTCCAGTGTAGGCATTTATCAGATTTTCAATCAATTCATTTTAGTCAGACATCTAAAGACGTGTTGCTCCCTTCAGCAAACTTCACCAGAATGAAGTGCCAAATGTTCACTCTTCAAAGCACTGTAGCACCAAGTAGTACATCTGGATATAGGTGAAATAGAGTCTAACTAGTTTGTACTAATAACACATTGATGAATGGGTTTCAAACTAGCAGTACAAAATAAGAGCAGATGCCCTGTAAGGATCACATTACCACTAAGTCAGCCTTGACAGATTTCAACCATTCAACTTCTGTGGCCAAGATCGAATCCCTGGGTAGTACAGCTGTCTGGTTATACTGGATAAATAATTAGAACAAGTAGCACTTTTAATCAAAATGCCTGATATGAATAGAAATCAGATAAGTAACTGCTTCCCTAGAACCTATTGCCTCATCATAGACCTAGTGGCCCACCTTTTCCAGTGAAGCAAGAGGGTCAACTGTCAAAGCATCTGCTTGAACAGCTCCACAGTCCAATAGAACCTGGAACAGTAAAATCTCATCCTTGGAAAAATAAGGTACATACCAATATGCTTTGATCAGTGGTCGGAATGCTAGTGCCACAGACTTCTAAATTAGAGAAAAATGTTTAAAGTATATTCTTCCTTTGCCAGCGGACACTGAAAACAATCCACTAACAGAAGATAACATGTTACCAATTCTCAAAAAAAAAAAAGAAACTTGACCTATTTTGCTAAATAACAATACATCAATTTTCCCTTATTTCTCTAGAAAAATGTAAAAGCAGAGATCATGAAGCTTAAACTTATTCATCCTTTCACATAATGTAATTGGAAAGGAAAAATTTGTTCAGCAGATCAACAGGAGTAAAACACCAATAGAAGTCCCTTTTTAGCTCTGCTCTCTGTTGATTAGTTCAAAATCAGACAGAAAAGGATGAAATCATGCATTATTATGGGGGATAAATAAAGTTGATTTCATTGAGAACAAGCATTTGTAACCCTGATTTGTAAAAAACAAAAGCATCCAACCGCTGTGTACAATGATCAGTTATCTTAACCTGACTAACCTTATGGATGACTTATCAAGATAGACAAACCTTACGGATAAAAAGCCGAGGCGACTGTGTCTCAATAGTATAAACATAGTCAGGAGCACCCGTAACCACATGAACTTCATGTCCTGCTTGAATTAGATTACGGACAACCTTGCATTACAAAATCTAAAATTAGGGAATATTGGTAAGATATATGAGTAAATTAATGATCATTGTGGGCAAACTTGAGAGTTCCACAAAATAAATCTAAATGTGATGGTGTAACAAAACAAATAAAATAGAAGAACGGGCCATTCCTGGTGTACCTTATCACAATGTGCAGGATACTAAACAAGTAAACTTTGTCACTGTTAATTAACTGAATCCGTAAGTAAAAGAGAAAGAGACTTCTCCGGAAGCTGAGAGTTGACTAGCATGCAGAATATGAAGAAAAAGACCCATTCAATCATGACATAAACTTCTTCAGTGGCTTTGTTTGCAGAATCAGTTCGACCAGAGTGAAATAAAATGGTCAATCTGTTTAGTAGTTCTTAGTAATGCTCCTCGAGAAGATCTAACTTCATGCGGCAGATGAACTAAGCAATTCACAGTAAAACCAGGTAGTAGTACTCAGTAATGCTCCTCAAAAACATCTAACTGCATGGGACAGGTATACCATCAGCAAAAATGGATACATTCCGTAATGATCTGTTTTAGTGTTGCATTGTTCAACTTTGGCACTAAGGCAGTGCTATACTACTCCCTTCATCCCAATTTATGTGGCACCTTTCGGATTTCGACCTTTCGGATTTCGAAATTCAAACAAATCTTTCTTTGATGACTGTTTTTACATATATCAGTTAAATATCTTGAATTACTAATTATTGTGTCTTATAGTCCTTTTACGTACTTTTCAAATATGTAAATTTTATTTCAAAGAACTTAAAGATTCCATGCCCGAATTCACAGTCATAATTAAATTGTTTAACTCTAGAAATCCAAACTGTGCCACATAAATTGGGATAGAGGGAGCAGACAATATGGAAGGATTAGGGCGAACTAGCCAAAACAAGAGGCCCCTGAAAAACTTATGATTAAGGGAAAAGAGCCTACAATGGAGATATAGAAGGGTCGATGCTGAACCCTTCAAGGAAAAATTCTTCAATACGAAAATGTCAGAAGGAACAGTTAAAAAGGAGGCACACAAAAACAGTCCTCTCAAACATCCTGGCCGGAACTTGTATGCAGCACTTGTACGGAGCATAAAGGCTTGGAACTCTTTTCTTATCTGAATCTTAAGGACAGGACCCTACCCTATTCTCGAACTCTCTGCCGAGCTCTACCCTGCCCGCATTTCCTTGTGTTTTGAAGAGGAAAAAAAAATCTCTCTAAGATTGGACTAGAGGTGGCATAGTCACAATGTGGGATAAGAGGTAAATAGCAGAGTAGGCATGTGCTCTGTCACTTGCAGCTTCACAGGGAAGTTCCAAGATTTCAATTGGCATATCACAAGAGTTTATGCTCCAAATGATGGAGAGAAGAGGGAAGAAACTTGGTGGGAGATTGGAGCAGCCAGAGGATTACTCTCGGGACCTTGGGTCCTTTGTGAGACTTCAACACAGTTAGATACCCTTCAGAGATGAAA
Organism: Solanum peruvianum; assembly: GCA_027705065.1. Classification (NCBI taxonomy): domain Eukaryota; kingdom Viridiplantae; phylum Streptophyta; class Magnoliopsida; order Solanales; family Solanaceae; genus Solanum; species Solanum peruvianum. Next base: position 5,954,935 of record JAKWJD010001761.1, on the reverse strand, counting down.
AACTACAGCAGAATCAACAAATGAATGACAGACAAACCGACATTTCATACTTCATTGAAGACATGGAATTGGTGGACATTGAGTTATCCAGGGGAAAGTACACATGGAAAAAAGGGGACAACCATACAACAACAAGCAGATAGGATAGAATCCTACTTTCTGAAGAATGGAAAACAAATTTCAGAAACATTAGGCAAAACATCCTACATAGAGTGACCTCAGACCTCTCTCCTATTATGCTAGAATGTGGAGAATGGGCCCACAGGGTCATACGTAAAGTTTGAAAGCAGGTGGTGACCACAGAGGGGTTCAACAAGAAAGTCAAAAGGTGGTGGGAGTCTTTCAGATTCTCAGGAAACCACCTTAAAGCACTAAATGGGAAACTGAAGGAGTGAATTAAGATTGCTCAAGGGAACTTGGGGGTTCAGAAGCAGAATGTCTTGGACAATTAGCATAACTAGAACACATCCAGGAGCATAGAACTTCAGAGACAGAAGAAATAACAACCAGATAAGCTCTAATCATGGAGTTTGAAGACATAGCTAAAAGGGAGGAAATTGCTTGGAAACAAAGGCCCAGGGCTACATGGTTAAAGCAGGGGGATAGGAACACTGGGTTCTTCCGCGGAATTGTCAATGCACACAGAAGAATGAACACAATCTCAAAGCTAAAAGTGAGAGGAGAAATTTTGAGTAATCATGGGGAGGTACAAGAGGAGTTACCTTTTATGAAAATCTTTATTCAGAAGCAGAAGACTGGAGACCGCACTTAAAATGAGGAATCGCCCTATGATTGGATCAAAGGAGAACAACATGCTAATGGCACCATAGAGGAATAGGAGATTCTGCAGAGTGTCAAATCATGTGCAGGTGAGAAAGCACCAGGTCCAGATGGATTCTCTATGGCTTTTTTCAGTCAATGTTGGAACTCTATCAAACCTGAACTGATGGATGCAATTCAGAATTTCTGAAAGGCAGAATCTATGAAAGAAGCATCAATGCTACATTTGTAGCATTAATTATTAAAAAAGTGGAGCTAACTGACTTCAGACCTATAAGCCTGAGTATACAAGATTATAGCCAAGCTTTTGGCAAAAAGACTGAAAAAGGTGATCCACAACCTAGTGGACAGACAACAAATGGCCTTCCTAACAGGAAGCCATACTATGGATGGTATTCATAGCAAATAAGTGTGTGGAGTCCAGACAAAGAAGCAAACAACCTAGAATTCTATGCGAACTTGATATTAAGAAGGCTTATGATCACTTGAGATGGGATTTTTTGATACTGACGATGCAAAGGATGGGCTTTAGATCAAAGTGGATAAGATGGGTGAAATACTGCACTAGCACAGTAAAATTCTCAGTCCTAATAAATAGGACCCCTAGTGAATTTCCTAAGTTGCGGGGACTCTTCACTTTTGATGCCGCACACGTGTAGGATTCTCCAATAATATACTACTTTTGGAGAATCTGAGACACGCATCCGTGACATTTTTGAATAAGAATCCGAACAACACAGGATTTTTTTCCTCCCAAAGGAGACTAAGACAAGGTGATTCATTAATATGGTCCTCCACACCTTCCCATGACCTTAGATAGGAAGGTGAGGAGGACACGTATAAGGGTAGAAGGTTAGTAGGTAGTTTAGTATTGGCTTGCTTAGGGTGGTAGGTGGTTGATTGTACAAGTTATAGTATTATTTTTGGTATTTATAATTTTTAGTGTTGTTTTCAGTAATCTATCCTAGTATGTTGGTTATTGTGTTTCAATTTGTTGCACTATTTTGTTGTTATTTTTGCTCTCTTCGAGTAGACTTTGCATGGTTTCCTTGTTACCCGCTATAATTTCTTCATTGTCTCCTTCTTTGTACCTGAATTTGTTGTACTTGTGCCGAGGATCTTTCAAGCAATATGTAATTTTACCAAGTGTCTCATAGATTCAACTTAATAATATGCTCTTGCAAGGCTTACGCTTTGGGTAACTCTACCCTTAGTTGCACGGACTCTTCACTTTTGGCGAATCTAACACGCACAATTGGCATTTTTGAAGAGTCTGAGCAGCATAGGACTCTCTGCCTACCAAGACTTAGGCAAATAAGATAAATTGACCTAGTTCGGCCTCTACTATGATTCATCTTGCTTCCCAACACTGTTACTTCCACTCAACGAAAGACAGGCCACACCTATGGATAAGAATAATATTTTAAAATTGAATATGAACTGAATTTGGCATCTATGTGTAGCTTTTGTGCATTCTGATGCAACCACTTGTTCAAGTTTAGGTTTTGCATTACCAGATATGCGTTCTTAGTAAATGATTCTTGAGCTCCTTTGTGTTATGGATTCTTAACAAGGACCACACACCAATCAAATTTCATGATGTCTCAAATAATTTTATGGACATCTCTGCTCCAGAACAGTATTGTAAATGTTATAAATTCTGTTAAAGATACAGTCTCAATGGAAGTTTAACAAGTAGATGGCTTGTTAAAGTTCTTTTATCAGGCCATATACTTACACCAAGATTCCCTGATGATAAAGGAAGGGACTTTGTCTTCAACTAATTCAAAAACATCATCCAACTTTCCATACATAATCAAATTTTATAGTACCTTCTAGTAAATGTAGTCTTAAAATAAATTCAATCACATTACGCTAATAAGCGCCCCAAAGCATGCATGTTTATTCATATTTTCCCAATAATATCTCTCAAAGTTCAGAAATCATAACTCACTACATAGACAGCATTGGATCAATCAATTTGAACTCACTATGGTCATTGCTCTATTTTATTTTATTTTTATTTCTTTTTCAAAAATGAGGAATAGCACCCTCACCACAACAAGGCGAAAGTTCAGGTAGCGCCAGCAATCTGAGCTAAGTATATTTTCCCATCATTACTTAACGGATAACGATCAAACACCCAATTCCCAAAAATATATATACTCACATTACAAGAAAAAAAATAACAAAATTTTCAATTGCACTTCAAAACTATTACCAAAGGAAAACATGACAAATTGACCAAAAGTACCTCAATAACACGGGTGGCATGACCAAATCCATGACCAGTAACATAATAAGCAAAGACAAGTGACTTCTTCTCCGATCCCACCATTCTTGAACAATCCCTTCTTCTTCTTTTTTTTCTCCTTCAACAATTTCTACTCACAAAAACTTCAAAAAAATCACCAAAAAAGTAATCTTTTTTCTAATACATGAAACCCCAAATGAATTTGCAATTGGGTCAATTCAATGCAAACTCAAAAACCCATAAAAATTCTTGAAAAATAAAACTAATTCCACTCACAAAAACTTCAAAAAAATCACCAAAAAAGTAATCTTTTTTCTCATATATGAGACCCAAAATGAACTAGCAATTGGCTCAAATCAATGCAAACTCAAAAACTCAGAAAAACTCTTGAAAAATAAAACTAGATTCCACTCACAAAAACTTCAAAAAGTCACCAAAAAAGTAATTTTTTTTATAATTTGTGAGACCCCAAATGAATTTGCATTGGCTCAATTCAATGCAAACTCAAAAACCCAGAAAAAAATCTTGAAAAACAAAACCAGATCCAACAAGATTGATGAAGAAAATGTATATCTGATCTAATTTACTTATACATATATATATATACTACAGTATATAAAACAGAATGCTGATGTATGTATGTATGTATAGATAAAATCCAAATACAATATTTAATGTGAGTTAAACAGAAAGGAGAAATGATAAACAGAAATGCATCGATAACAGTGAAGGCGGGAGAGTGTGGGATTCTCTCAATTTGTTTGTTATAATTGCTTTTTTCAGTATCTTATTATTTATTTTTTCTTCAATTTTTTAAGTCAAGCTACATTTTAATTTTATTTTTTTTCATAATTTTAACTTAAATTATGAACTTATAATTTTAATCTTTTCCTAAAGTGTCTAGTAGGAGTAGAGTATAGCAAAATGTTATGAATTAATTAGGGGATGAATATGAAAGATAAAAAAAATATAGGTATAATTTCGTGAATTAGTTAAGTTTGTTCTTTAGTTAATTATAACGTCAATATATGTTTCTGTCAATTGACTTATTTTGAATAAATTTTATCAAATCAAGCAAAAATATTTATTTTTCTACAGTAGTATCTTCTCATCATCGTCTCCGTTTCTCCAAAAAAAAATTATAGAGACTTTGTCATAATTTAGCTACCAGATTCGATGTCAGTAGACAGCATAATAGGTTGATGAGTTTTGAAGAATTCAAAACTTAAATATAATGTGTTGAAATAGATTTAAGTTAAATTTTAGATATTACATTTTTTTAGCTAGTTAGTTAATTATATTAATTATTGTGACAATAGATTTTAAATATTACGAGGAATTAAAAATATAAAACTAAAGCTTTGTAGTAAATTTTAATTAATTTTAGTAGAAGCGCAAAGAAGAAAATGAATGAAAATATTGTATAATAGTGTATAAACATTTCTAATAATTGGTGTAATATTTATATCTTGAATGTATATTATCGTGTATCTAGATTTTTAAATATTGTTATAGTAGTATTGAAACCATAATATTATTGTATATTGAAGTTATATTATATACCATTTTATTAATAAATAAAATAATGAGTAATGCGACTGAAAACTTAATAACTTAATAATGAAAAATCAAACTCAAGAGTCAAGACCTGTCCAATTCGTTAAAAATTGGACAGATCATTAATTCCACTCATTCATGAGCTCAGTCCATTAAAAATTAGATTAATATATAATATGAATTGACTCGTAATTTTTTTTTGTCAAAATAGAATTTAGAAAAACTCTTTTTCCAATTTGATATATCTATATCTATATCTATATAATAGGAGAGGCTATAACTCATGCATATTAGCACCAGAAAGAAAAAACAGTACTTTAAAAAATTAAAAATAATAAAATTGTATTTTTAAAAAAACAAACAAAAGGCACGTGTTACTATCTAAAATTTTAGTTTATTAAAAAAGTTTTTACAATTAATAAATAATCTAGAAAAAATCTAAAAAATAGGATGATATAGTGTTATTTCCACAATCTCCTCATCTATAGCAAAATAATATCTATAATAATAATAATAATAATGATTTATATTTATATAATAGGATAGGTGCATGTGTGTCAGTACAAAAAAATAGTATTTAAAAAAATTAAAAATAATAAAAATGTATTTAAAAAATCAACCAATAGGCACGTGTTACTATCTAAAAAATTTAGTTTATTAAAGAATCTATATCTATATAATAGGAGAGGTAATAGAGCATGCGTGTTATTAAAAAAAATATATTTTAAAAATAATAAAATTGTATTTAAATAAACAAATGAAAGGCGGGTGTTACTATCTAAAAGTCAGCGGCGGATCTAGGAATTTAAGGTTGTGGGTGCTCTAAAGTGAAAATATAAAAAATATGTGTTAACAATGAGATTCGAACCTTGGTACAACAACACTTAAAAAGTCTTAAGTACCCATCCAAGAGTCATTAGGCCAACTAAATCATTTATTCATTGGGTGCTCTATGTTACTTTTATACAAATACCTATCAATTTCTACATAGATATATATATTACGTAACGAAGTTAATGGGTGCTCGAGCACCCGACGGACACCATGTGATTCCGCCTCTGCTAAAAGTTTTAGTTCATTAAAGAAGTTTTTATAATTAATAAATAATCTAGAAATAATTCTACAAAAATGAGATGTAGTGTTATTTTCACAACCTCCTTATTTACAGCAAAACAATATTTATAATAATAATAATAATAATAATAATATAATAATAATAATAATAATAATAATAATAATCTATATCTATATAATAGGAGATGTGATAGCGCATGCGTGTCCGCAACCAGAAAAAAACAGCATTCTAAAAAATTAAAAATAATAAAATCGTATTTTAAAAACAAACAAAATGCACGTGTTACTATCTAAAAACTTTAGTTTATTAAAGAACCTATATCTATATAATAGGAGAGGTGATAGCGCATGCGTGTCAGCACCAGGAAAAAAATAGTATTTTAAAAAATTAAAAATAATAAAATTGTATTTAAAAAAAAAAAAGCACGTGTTACTATCTAAAAAGGGAAACTTTCACATATAGCCACTTAAAAATAATTAATTACTCTCTATAGCTATAGTTTGATAATTACAATTTGTAGCTACATGTTATTTGGAGGAGAGAGGCGAGAGAGACTGGGAAAGAGAGGAGAGAGGCGAGAGAGAGGGGAGGAAAAGAGTGGGAGAACGATGAATTGTATATGCATATTGGTTAGATAATTGTATATTATGCTCCCTCTGTCCGGTATTGTTTGTCATGGTTTCTATTTTTTGAGTCAAAATATAAAAACTTGGACTAACATTTTAAGATGTATTTTTTCATCATATTAATATGCAAAAAAATTTAATTTATAGTACTTTTCATATAGTTTTGGAATATCTAATTTTTTGTTGAATATATCGAATTAATGTAATCTAGTTTATATTTGAAAATTTGTCAAATTGACTTTCTATAAGCGCAACATGACAAACATTTTCGGACGGAGGTAGTACATATGTAATTGTATATATGTCAAAAGAGACTGGGAGAGGGAGGAGAGAGGAGAGCGAGATTGGGAGAGAGAGAGAAGAGAAGCGAGCGAGATCAAGAGAGGCGAGCGAGAGAGGGAAGAGAGTGAAAGAGAGGTGAATTGTATAAGTATATAATTGTATATTATACATATACATTTGTATAAATGGCAATCGAGATTGGGAGAGGGAAGAGAGAGGCGAGCGAGATTGGGAGAGGGAGGAGAGAGGCGAGCGAGATTGAGAGAGGGAGGAGAGAGGCAAGCCAGATTGAAAGAGGGAGGAGAGAGGCAAGCCAGATTGAGAGAGGGAGGAGAGAGGCGAGCGAGAGAGGGCAGAGAGTGGGAGAGAGGTGAATTGTATATGTATATAGGCTAAAAAATTGTATATGATACATATTTATTTGTATATCCTGGCGAATTATACATATACAAACATGACTAATTATACAAACTCAAAGTCAGCCCAAGTAATTAATGTATAATGTTAGTCGCGAGTGGTAATTACATCAAACTATAGCTATGATGAGTAATTAAATAGTATAAGTTTTCTTATCCGCGTAATTTTCCCCTAAAAATTTTAGTTTATTAAAAAAAGTTTTTACAATTAATACATAATCTAGAAATAATTCTAAAAAATAGGATGATGTAGTGTTCTTATCTTTCCACAACCTCCTTATTTATAGCAAAATAACAATAATAATGATAATAATAATCATAATCATAATCATAATAATAATAATGGCACCAGCTACTATCTAAATATTTTAGTTTATTAAAGAAGTTTTTACAATTAATAAATAATCTAGAAATAATTATAAAAAATAGGATGATGTAATGATCTTATCTTTCCACAACCTCCTTATTTATAGGATAATAATAATAATAATAATAATAATAATAATAATAATAATAATAATCTATCTATATATAAAAGGAGAAGAAAAAATGACACATCTTAACGCCACAAAAATTTTAGAATTTTAAGTAATTTTAATTTTAAATCATTAATAATTAAATAAATAAATATAGACATAGATAAATAATTAGAATTAGAATGACAACAATACAAATTTTTTTAATTATAAAAACAACTAACTAATTAATTAGACTCCATGATCACTCAACTATGCATTCTTCTCTCAGAAAGTCACTCAACTTTGAATTTTAACTCAAAAGTCACTCAACTATGCACTCTTCTCTCAGAAAGTCACTCAACTTTGAATTTTAACTCAAAAGTCATTCAATTATGCACTTTTTTCTCAGAAAGTCACTCAACTTTGAATTTTAACTCAAAAGTCACTCAACTATCCACTCTTTCCTCAAAAAGTCACTCAATCTATTAAATTATTTTTTAATTAAAATTGATATTAATTATTTATATAACAAACCAAAAATTATAAAAAATAAATTAAACCATTTAGTGATCCACCCACCTAACCCGACCCATTAACAAATATGATGACCCATTTTATTTTGTCTTTAATCCTAAATTAATCCCTCTCTTTAAACCTTGAATTAGGATTAAAGACAAAATAAAATGGGTCATATCATATTTTTTAATGGATCGGGTTAGGTGGGTGGATCACTAAATGGTTTAAATGGTATTTTTATTTTTTTAAAATTTTGGTTTGTTATATAAATAATTAATATCAATAAATTTTCATTAAAAAAATAATTTAATAAATTGAGTGACTTTTTTAGGAAAGAGTAGATTATTGAGTGACTTTTGAGTTAAAATTCAAAGTTGAGTGACTTTCTGAGAAAGAAGTGCATAGTTGAGTGACTTTTGAGTGAAAATTGAAAGTTAAGTGACTTTCTGAGAGAAGAGTGCATAGTTGAGTGACTATCTGAGGTATTATTAATTCTATGATAGTTAAATACACAATAGTAAATTATTATTTAAAAAAAATAAAGATAACTGTTTTTAATTTGGATTCAAAGGAATTAGTTTCCATGAAAACTGTTTTAAATTGGAATTTAAAATTTTCCTTTTTGAAATACAATTTAATAATAATAATAATAATAATAATAATATAAGAATAACACTAATATATTTTCTATTATTTATCTATTTATATAATAGGACAAGTAAAAATTGTCACATGTCATCACTACAAAAAAAAATTCAATAATTTTAAAACTCAAAAATTTAAAAATCTGTATCTAAAATCAACCAAAAAAAAAAAGAAGGCGTAACAAACTAAATAATTCCATGTTTTTTGTTCATAAAATAAAAAATTGGTTACTGTTTTTCAAAATTTAAATTTTTTACAGTTAGTTGAAACAACAGAATTTCATATATATATATTTACTGTCCTTTTTTTTTTCTTATTTTTGGTTGAAACAAATAAATATGCTCTCTGCAATTTCTTAGTTCATGGCTATGTTTCAATTTGCATTTTCTTTGGGTGTTGTTTGCATTTTTTTTTAAATATTTTTATGATTAGTTAATGAAGAGAAGATCTTTTGGCTTAGAAGAATACTCAGAAAGAGATGTTTCCTTGTAAGATAATTTTATAGTTTCTCCTATTAAGCAGTTTGTTTAATTTTGTTTAAGATAAGAAGTATGTTATATATTATCAACGTGCTTATTTAATTTTGAAAAGAAATATGCTTAACTTGTTTTGTATTATTGTTATTTTGGAGAATAATAATGGGAAAATTGTATATAATAACAAACTAATAACCTAAAATAAATGGAGTAGCTAGAGTTTGATTTAATTGTGCTCCATAGCAAACGTTAGCTAAAGTTTGTCAGGTGTCTCTCTCCCAAAAATCTCGCTCGCCACTCTCCATTCTCGTTCGCCTCTCTCGCTTTATACACAAAAGTGTATAAATTCTGTTTCTGTTTTGTATAAAGCGAGAGAAAATTATATATACACATGCAAAAATATAAATATTCGTGTTATACACTTAATTATACAATTTACAAACATTTTACTTCAAATATTGCAGAGAAAAAAGCCAACGAATTATACAATTGCGAATTATACAATTGCAGTGAAATACAATTTTCTCTAGCTTTATACAACAGAAGTGTATATATTGTGTTTCTGTTTTTGTATAAAGCGAGAGAAAAACATATATCTTCTTGCTATACACTTATAATTATGCAATATACATACATTTTAATTCGATTCAACTGTATGCAAAGCAAATTTTATAAAAATATTGCAGCGAAATAAACAACGAATTGTACAATTGTGCATTATACAATCGCAATGAAATAAGATAACGAATTATACAGTTGCAGCGAATTATACAATTTAGGCTAGCGAATTATACTATTGTATATGTATAGCGAATTATACAGTTTTATGTTTGCTATGGAGCGCAATTATGCAAACTTTGCTATAACATACAAATATGAACTTTTTGTTTGCTATATTATATATCCACAACCTGAACTTAGTATAGGTTCATTTTGTGATAATTATATCAAAAATAATAAGCATAACGACAGTAGAAGCTACACAAAGAATAGGGAAAATTGTTAGAATGAAGCAATGTTGTCGCTCACATTTTGATGCCTTTATTTTTCAAAATTTTAAAATATATCTTTTTTAAATTTATTTTTAAAACTAGTAGTTATCCAAATTAGTATACAAACGTGCAAGTTTTTCAAAATAATGAATAATAATTTGATTTCGTTTATTCTTATTTTATGATTTTCTATTTAATAAAAATAGTTTTTACTTTACAACTTTAAATTAGAGAGGAGTGTACTTTACAGTTTACAGGTTGCAAATATGTTTTGCAAGTTATATTTGTATTTCTATTGAAGTTACAGATACCAGGTTTAAATCTGGTTTTTAGGTTTTAAATTTAATTAATTAACACAAATATCAATCTAACACCACATCACATAATGCTACTATTAATTTCCATTATACAATGAAAGTTAGTTGTTAGAAAAATATGTGATCTCTTTAAAGAATGTATGCTTTTACCCAAATTATTGTCTCAACCCATCCAAATTTAATCAAATAAATTCAATTTGAATTGACCAAAATTCTATCTCAATTTTGGAGGATTTCCCTTTTACCTAAAATCTAGTATTTCTTTTTAAGGTTCAAGTAGAATTGAATTTTAGTAATGACATTTTTCATGTTCAAATTTTCAATCAGTAAATAACCTAAAGAAGTTTTGCTCCTTTCACAGCACAAATTCACCAGAATGACCTCCCAAATATTCACTCTTCACAACACTGTACTCTACCAAGTAGTATTACTGCAGGCTCCACAAGAATAAAACACCAATACAAGTTCATTTTTGATGAAATAGTTAAAACGTCAACGAAGAGAGCCAGCTAGAGCAAAGTGAAGTCTTTTTTCAAAACTGATACTTAAGAAATATAAATACTCTTCCAAACGAGGAGCAAAACAGATGGCATAATCGGAAAAGGTCCATCAAAACTTCAGAGCAACAAATTTCCTGTCAAAAGAAGACATCAGATGATCAACACAGAAGAAGCAGGAATAACACAGCATGAAAGCAACAGTATAGTATCCACTTACATATTTTGTTGAAAGCAACAATGTCACAACTCTGAACGTACTCGTTGATAGGTTCAACAGTAAGATGATTCTCAATGAGATCATCCACGGAGACCAAATCATCCACAATGGTAAGCATAATTTGCAGCTTCTTAATACCATATCCAACAGGAACAAGTTTAGCTGGAAATGAAACCATAGTTATGCTCGTCAACAAACACCAATAATTTAATAACTTTTCAAGACATATCGGGGTGGAGTGATGGAATACGACACAAGCATTCAAGAAAGAAAATGATAAATGGTATTGGAATGATGAAAAAGCAATTGTCTCCCAACAATTCAGCTAAAAAATTAAACTAAATAGAAAACAAAAAGAGAAACTCACATGCTCCATAAGTCAATCCTTCCATATGAACACTACGAACAGCTTCTTCAAGTTTTTTCATATCGGTCTCATCATCCCATGGCTTGACATCCATGAGAACAGAGGACTTGCCAGCTGAAGTCAAATGAGATCAAAAGCAATGTCAGTCGATGCTCACGATGAACTTTAACGTTACCACAAGGTTCTCCTCTTAAATTTTACTCGGGATATTACAGTAGAAACTTACATTCTTTCTTCTTCCCTGAAGCCTTCAATGCTGCAGCACGTTCTTCAGCAGCCTTCTTTTCCTCCTCAGTTTCCTCACCAAATAGGTCAACATCATCATCGTCATCTTCTTCTTCAGCAGCTGAGGCCTAGAGGCAATTCGATCAAAGAGAAACAAATGAGAGAAGATTATTTCACTTGCAATTGTCCATTCACAGTTTCATGTGGCATTGCTATACTAGATGATATAAAGGGATCGATGATGACAAAAAAGAAAATTCACTTTGTGATGCAATCCAAACAGCAGCAAAAAGATTAGAAGGCAACATAAACTAAATATCAATTCATCAGAACAAGAAAATGTCACACCTTACTGTCAGCAACAGGGGGAGTTGCCACAGCTTCAGTGATAGGTGCAGATCCCTCTACGATAACACCAGCACCTTCACCGGATACACCACTTCAGGAAAATGATATTCAGTTAGACCAGTTTGCCAAGGAAGGAGGACTTAAAAGTTCCCCAATTGCAAGTTGATGAAGATAAAAATACGAGTGACATAGTCAAACATATTACAGGAAAATACAAAGTCAATAAGCTTTTTTTAACTTACGAGATTCTCAGAAGAGCATCAATATGCTTATACCACCTAGATGCATTAACATATTCAGCTGATGGGGATTTTGCTAGAGATGAATACACAGTGATATCATCCTTTGAGGCTTGGTACCTGAAGACATGGATTAAACAACAAAATTCGCATTAGAATTAAAATAGCATCAGAGAGAACATTTCAGCAATGGAAGTCACAAGGGTAACTCACCCAGTGATGTAACTGCGGGCCAAGAGGTACTCATCAAGCTTCTTGAGGCCAGAGTCAGAGTTGAGGTTGTGGAATGCAACAGCCATTGCTTTAGGATAATATAAGCTTTTCTGCAATCGTACAAGAATACAATATCAATATTTGTACAACAAACTAATATAATGTTGCATATTTTATGAACCAACTACAACTATTTTATACTCAGATCACTAGCTAAGCCAACTACAAATCACTGAACATGGATTAATAACCCAAGAAATTATGGTAAACAACCTATTCCAATCTTTAAGCAATGGGTTTAGCTAAACTCCTCTCCTCATCCATGCAAGGGTGGCTCAACCCTTAAGACGCAATAACATAGTGTTTTTTGGCCCCAAAAAGCAGGGCCTGAAAAAAGTTACAAATCCAAGAAGAAAAATCCCCAAATTCAGCTCAAACACACAACAATATACCATATCTTGCTTAAGAATAACAAAGCTCGAATACAAACACATATACATCCAAAGACATCAAATCGCACAGAAAAGAAACAAATTCAACAACCAGATTAAACAAAGAAACACAACTCAACCCAAAAGGCAGAGCAAGCAATGAGTAGAACATAGAGAAAGTAAACCCAAAAGATTAAGGAAATACATACATGATAAGAGATTAAAAAAAAAAGAGACAACCAGTGGCCATTTTGTTTGATTTTGAAAAAAATGTTCAGCAAACACAGCCGAACTAATTCCATTTTTTCAACTTTGGTTCAATAAGTGTCTCTTCAATAGCACCAACACTCAATAATTTTAATGAGCAACTTGACAACAACTTTAAACAATCTAATAACAAAATTTTCAACTAGCTAGATGCTAGCTGTCTGTACTAAAAACACCATTAGGCATATCTTTCACCTTAGGTTTAGGTTTTCTAGCAGGAAGCAACTGTTAGGCAGTTAAAAACTTAACATTGCAAATAAAGAACGCTAGCAAATACTAACACAATCCAAAAATTCAACAACACAAGACAATATTCAAGCATAATCAGCAATACAATCCAAGCACAAGTATATTTAGTGGCATCAAATCATCAAATAATCAACGTGTTGCTCTTTTAATCAAATATTCCTGATTTTAAACTATAATCAATCACCACAAACTCATATATAATACATGATTTTAAACTATAATCAATCACCACACACTCGTATACAATACATACCGACGGTTGCTGCTGCTCTGTTGATAACCCGACGGTTGCTGCTGCTCTGTTGAAAACGGAGAGGAACTGGAGGCGTCGAGCAGTACGGCGGCGGTATGATATTATATTTAAATGAGAGAGTGAATCAGATCTATTGAGTTTTCATTTAGGGTACCATACAAATAAGTCAATTGGGCTTGGGCTTCAATCTTGGGTTTTAAAATATAAAAATAAGTGTAAATTAGGTATATGATATTTTCTATAGTAATATTCTCAAGTTATAGCATTGAAGTTTGTATTTCAATATATAATATTTAATATTTCAAGCTATAACATATTATTAAAAAATATAATGTTAATTATAAATAATTAAAAAAAATATTTAAAAAAAATTAAAGAAAAAAAAACAGACAAAATATAAATGGAAAATGTAATTCTTTATTATTTAAATTAAATACAATTATTAATTGGTGCTAATTGATTAGTACGTTTTAAGGAATTTTAAAAAAATTTCAGACAAATTACTTTAAATGAGATTAAATTTTGATTTAAATTCTTTAAAAAACTATAACAAATTGACATCAACATACAACTTGTTTTGTTTTTTTCAAAGTTTCGCCATTCTTTGAGATTTGCAGCAGATATCATTTTCGGTTTTTTTAAAGTAATTGAAGAAATTGGCGTTGGAAAAAAATTGATTTGCTGTAATGGAGAACATTGTGTCGATATTAATTAAACATGGTGGAAAATGGAATTCATCAGGTTGATTTTAATAATAATTTATTGGTTTTAATTATGATTTGTTGGTTTTTATTATGGAGAATATTGTGTCGATTTAATTGGTTATTATAAGATCTAAAATATAGATTATAGCTTTTTTTTTTTTTGGATGAAATAGTGTTTCGTTATATATATTGTGTATATGAAAAACAACACGTAAATGTGTATGCGTTTGAGTTTTAGTAAAATTGAAGATCCGCATCATACTTGATTTATTAACAAAATAGAAAAAATAAATATGATGGTATAATGTGTTTAGTCACTAGTAAAAAAATAAGTAGATTTAATTATCTGAACCGTTGTAAAATTAAAGTTGTATTAATTGTGTATGAAATTTATATACAACTTGTACTAATTGTGTTTGAAAGTTCAATTTTGTTGAATTTGATTTATGATCAAAATAGAAAAAATGAATTTGATGGTACAGTGTGTTTAGTCAATATTAAAAAAAATAAGTAAATATAATTCTGTGGACTGTTAAAGTATTAACATTGTATTAATCGTCTATGAAATTTATATTAAACTTGTATTAATTGTGTTTGAATGTTCGATTTTGTTGAAATTGGAATATACGTTGCTGTTTAGAATGTGAAGGTGACTGGTGATATATATCTGTATGAATATTGTATGAAAACTACAATTCTTTTTTTGTTTAGTTAATTTTTTTTGTGATGATGAAAGTTATAATAATTGTGTATAAAATGATTATCAATTTTTTGTTTTTATAGATGGATAATCTTTTAAAAGTTAACTTAAGTAGTTTATAGGTCATTGAAATGTATATTAAATGTGTATGTTTTGTTTTTCATTTATATTTAGAGAAAATTAACAAACTAGTCAAATAACCTAACTTAATTAGTAAAAACCTTTATACTGTAGAAATATTAGTAAAATTGTCAAAATGTCATTATTTTAGAAAGGATTGTGCATTCTAATTTACTTCCTATTTTGTCTCATTTAATTACAAATTTTTCAACTAATCCTCTCTCATATGTTTTTTAAGGAATGAAATATTTTCTCTCTCTCATATTTTTATATTACAATTCTTCTCCATTTTAAAATTTGCCTCTCTCTTCTTCTTTTTTTCCAGAAATTGAAAAATATATGTATAAAGATATTCACACAATACCTTTTATTAGAATATGAGTCTTTATCCATTTTTAATATTTGTTTTATGATTTTATTTTTGTTAAAATCGTTCAAATTGTTGTTTGTAGTTGAAATCACGTTTTGAGTTTGATAAACTCTAAATTACTCTCCAATGACTGAATCTAAGAGAATTACTAGAGGTATCCAACTTAATCAACAATGTTATATTTTTCAAATATCACAATTTTCTACTTAGAACACAAATGACGATAATTTTATATTTTAATTTATTTATTTTGTATTTCAATATCACTTTTATACAAACAAGTTCTATTTTTTTTTGTATTCATCACAGTGGTATAAGTTACATTTGTATTTCAATTGAAGTGCGTATTTATTGTACTCATTTTGTATTTCAATCTTAATTTTCAATGAGAACAAGTTTGTATTTCTTTTTATTATGTTTTTCTCATAATTGTATACCAACAACTTTTATATTTTATGTGTTCACTTTATAATTTAAATTACAATTGAATATCGTATTGTGGTGAGTATTTTATTGTGATCATTTTGTATTTAACTCTCACATTGTATTAAAAAAAGTTTGTATTTTTGTGTGTTCATCATAATGATATATCAACAAAATCAATTTTGTATTCCAACTAATGTGAGTATTTATTGTGCTCATTTCGTATTTTAGTCTCAATTTTAATGACAATAAGTCTGTATTTCTTTTTATTATGTCTTTATCATTATTTTATATCAACAAATTTTGTATTTTATGTGCTCACTTTACCATTAAAATTAAAATTGGTATTTTACTTTCATAGTGAAACTAAAATTGTATCCTAGTGATCAAAATTGTATTAAATAACTGCCAAATATATTTTTCTTTTATTTGTATTACAAAAATTTTACGGATTGTATTCCAATATAATCTAATCATTACATATGAATACGATTAAAGAAAGATACATGATTCTAGAAAAAAAATAGCATACATAATTTAAAAACTACAATCAGTTGAGGTTGATACAATATTCTAAAAAATATAAATTTAAAAAACGCGATTTAATCTAATTCATTTCAACAAATTGAGTATTATCAATGAAAATTTAAAAATCGATACTAGAAATTTGATGAACAAGTTGGATGAGTTCTTTGTGTTTATTTTTTTGAATTTGTATTTATTTTGAATATTTGTAACTGATGAGACTTTTAAGCAATTGTTCCTTTTTAAAAAAAATTTCTTCCCTAATTTCTCATTTTTGTTAGTTAACAATCATATTCTTTAAATTAAAACAAATAATTAAAACTTAAATAAGATACATAATAAACAAAAAAATTGACATTTTTACTAAATATTAAAAGTGTTGAAAATGGTTCCTATTAAATATTAAAATATTGACATTTTGAAAAAATTTCCTTATATTTATTATAATGCACTAAATGTTATTTTAATGTTGTGAAATCGGTAAATATGTCGATTTTCAAATGGAGGGTATCATATATGATGCTTCTACTCTTTATAGTGGTTTAGTTAATTCTATAATATCTCAACTAAATATAGAACAAAATATGAATGCTATTGAGATAAAATATATTGTAGCTATATGCATCCACCTATTAATATTCATAATGATGTTGGGGTAAGGGTTTTTCTAGATCAAAAGAAGGTGAATTTAGATTTTTTTTACAAAATATTCATTGTGCATCTCGTTGAAAGATTGTGAGATGTATAATCAAGGTCCTGGAGTTGTTACCAATGGAATAAATTATGAGGTTAGTTTAACACAGACTAACATTGATTTATACTCCAAAAATGCTATCCGTTTGGTCGGAATGAATTTAGATGGGGTTGTCGATGAGAATAATAAAGGAGATATTGATGTAATATGTGACCATTCCAATCTGTTTGTAGCTGAGAATCAGATTTACAATAGTAGGGAAACACTTAAGGAGGTTATGAGGCATGTTGGACTTATCGAAAAATTCAATTTTTGTGTAGTGCGTTGCAATGCATCTAAGTAAGTGCATATCATTGTTTTAAGTTATATTTTTTATTTAATTTGTTTTACTATATAAAATTTAAATATATATTTTCTTATTTTTGAAACAGTTATCACCTGAAATGTATTTCTGATACTTGTTCTTGGGTGATGAGGGCATCTAGTTTGAATAAAATCAAGATTATTCAAAGTTAGGAAGTATAATGCTCAACACACTTGTTCTATTAGAGATAGAGTGTATGCAAGACGTCAGGGAATAACTGACGTTGTAGCTGTCTTGATAATGGAGAAGTATATTGATCCATCTACAGTATACACTCCAAAGGATATAGGTGATACTATGTTGAAATTGCATGGTTTTTCGCTAACATACATACATGCATGGAGAGCTAGAGAAAAAGCAATAAAATTGGTGCGTGGAGATTCAGCCAAATCATACGCCGAACTATCAGGTAATTTCGAAGTAAATTATGAATTAGAATTTTTTTTGATTGTGGAAATGATCAAAATTAACATACAGTTTGTTTTCAGATTTCATGCAATTTTCTGTGTAACATCCTTTACGTATGAATTTTGTATCCTTTGTGTATATCTACTTTTAAATAGGTGTTAAAGCATGTATAATTTTATATTGTATAATTTAGGGTTATTTATACATATTGGAGCATACATATCCGGGATCGATTTTAAAAATAGATAAAAGGAATGTGATAAATTCCTATACGCATTTGTTGCATTAGAAGCTTGGATTAGAGGCTGGGAGTATTGTAGGTCAATTGTAGTTGTTGATGGGGCAGGATTAAAATGTTCATATGGTGGTACAATGTTGACTGCCAACACCATGAATCCGGGAGGTAATTTTTTGATCAAATGTTATTTTATGCTTATACAATAAAAAACATATGATATTACGTATGTTTTCAATTTGTGTGATATTCTTTAAAAAAAAATGTATTAGGTCATATACTTCCGTTGACGTATGTGATAGTGGATTCCGAAAACAACGCTTCATGGACTTTGTTCTTTGAACAGTTTAAGGAAGCGTATGGAGTTAGGCAAAACATGTGTTTTATGTTGCATCGAAACGAAAGCATATGAAAAGGGACTGCTACTGTATATCCTGAATCCGAACATTATGCCTGGATATGACACTGTCAGTCAATGTGTTGAAGAATTTCAATAGAAATACTGAAGATTTAAAGATTTTATTTTTTAAACTGGCAAAGGCTTATACAAAACAACAGTTTGAAATGATTATGAAAAAAATAGACCAGATCGATCCGCGAATAAGATCTTACTTATTTGATATTGGTTATAGCAAATGGTCAAGAGCTTATTCGAATTGTAAGCGCTCATGGAGCATGACTTTAAATAACGTCATGGTCCATGTGCGCTTACAATTCGAATAAGCTCTTGACCATTTGCTATAACCAATATCAAATAAGTAAGATCTTATTCGCGGATCGATCTGGTCTATTTTTTTTCATAATCATTTCAAACTGTTGTTTTGTATAAGCCTTTGCCAGTTTAAAAAATAAAATCTTTAAATCTTCAGTATTTCTATTGAAATTCTTCAACACATTGACTGACAGTGTCATATCCAGGCATAATGTTCGGATTCAGGATATACAGTAGCAGTCCCTTTTCATATGCTTTCGTTTCGATGCAACATAAAACACATGTTTTGCCTAACTCCATACGCTTCCTTAAACTGTTCAAAGAACAAAGTCCATGAAGCGTTATTTTCGGAATCCACTATCACATACGTCAACGGAAGTATATGACCTAATACATTTTTTTTAAAGAATATCACACAAATTGAAAACATACGTAATATCATATGTTTTTTATTGTATAAGCATAAAATAACATTTGATCAAAAAATTACCTCCCGGATTCATGGTGTTGGCAGTCAACATTGTACCACCATATGAACATTTTAATCCTGCCCCATCAACAACTACAATTGACCTACAATACTCCCAGCCTCTAATCCAAGCTTCTAATGCAACAAATGCGTATAGGAATTTATCACATTCCTTCTTTCTATTTTCAAAACCGATCCCGGATACGTTTGCTCCAAAATGTATAAATAACCCTAAATTATACAATACATTAATTGATACAAAAATTATACATGCTTTAATACCTATTTAAAAGTAGATACACACATAAAGGATACAAAATTCATACGTAAAGGATATTACACAGAAAATTGCATGAAATCTGAAAACAAACTGTATGTTAATTTTTATCATTTTCACAATAAAAAAAATTCTAATTCATAATTTACTTCAAAATTACCTGATAGTTCGGCGTATGATTTGGCCGAATCTCCACACACCAATTTTATTGTTTTTTCTCTAACTCTCCATGCATGTATGTAAGCGAAATACCATGCAATTTCAACATATCATTAGCTATTTCCTTTGGAGTGTATATAGTAGATGGATCAATATACTTCTCCATTATCAAGACAGCTACAACGTTAGTTATCCCCTGACGCCTTGCATACACTCTATCTCTAACAGAACAAGTGTGTTGAACATTATACTTCCTAACTTTGAATAATTTTGATTTATTCAAACTAGATGCCCTCATCACCCAAGAACAAGTATCAGAAATACATTTCAGGTGATAACTATTTCAAAAATAAGAAAATATACATTTAAATTTTATACAGTAAAACAAATTAAATAAAAAAATATTGCTTAAAACAATGATGTGCACTTACTTAGATGCATTGCAACGCGCTACACGAAAATTGAATTTTTTCGATAAGTCCAACATGCCTCATAACCTCTTTAAGTGTTTCCCTACTATTGTAAATCTGATTCTCAGCTACAAATAGATTAAAATGGTCACATATTACATCAGTATCTCCTTCATTATTCTCATCGACAACCCCGTCTAAACTAATTCCGACCAAACGGATAGCATTTTTGGAGTATAAATCAATGTTAGTCTGTGTTAAACTAACCTCAGAATTTATTCTATTAGTAACAACTCCAGGACCTTGATTATACATCTTACAATCTTTCAACGAGATGCACAATGAATATTTTGTAAAAAAATCCAAATTCATCTTTTTTTTGATCTAGAAAAACCCTTACCCCAACATCATTATGAATATTAATAGGTGGACACATATCGCTAACAATATATTTTATCTCAATAGCATTCATATTTTGTTCTATATTTAGTTGAGATATTATAGAATTAACTAAACCAATATAAAGAATAGAAGCATCATATATGATGTCCTCCATCTGAAAATAGACATATTTACCGGTTTCACAACATTAAAATAACATTTAGTGCATTATAATAAATATAATTGAAAAACAAATCATACACACTTCATACACATTTAATATACATTTCAATAACCTATAAACTACATAAGTTAACTTTTAAAAGATTGTCCATCCATAAAAACAAAAAATTGATAATCATTTTACACACAATTATTATAACTTTCATCATCACAAAAAATTAACTAAAAAAACAAAAAAAAAACAAAAAAATTACAGTTTTCATACAGAAATATATAACCAGTCACCATCACATTCCAAACAGCAACATATATTCTATTTTCAAGAAAATCGAACATTCAAATACAATTAATATAAGATTTATATAACTTTCATACACGATTAATACAATGTTAATACTTCAACAGTCCACAGAATTATATTTACTTTTTTTTTTTAATATTGACTAAACACACTGTACCATCAAATTCATTTTTTCTATTTTGATCATAAATCAAGTTCAACAAAATCGAGCTTTCAAACACAATTAATACAAGTTTTATATAAGTTTCATATACAATTAATACAACTTTAATATTACAACGGTTCAAATAATTAAATCTACTTATTTTTTTACTAGTGACTAAACACATTATACCATCATATTTATTTTTTCTATTTTGTTAATAAATCAAGTATGATGCGGATCTTCAATTTTACTAAAACTCAAACGCATACACATTTACGTGTTGTTTTTCATATACACAATATATATAACGAAACACTATTTCATAAAAAAAAAACAAGCTATATTCTATATTTCAGATCTTAAAATAACCAATAAAATTGACACAATGTTCTCCATGTTAAAAACCAACAAATCATTATTAAAACCAACCTTATCACTTTTCACCATGCTTAATTAATATCGACACAATGTTCTTCATCACAACAAATTAATTTTTTTTCAACGCCAAAATTTCTTCAATAACTAAAAAAAATAAAATGATATCTGCTGCAAATCTCAAAGAATCGCGAAAGGAAAAAACAAAACAAGTTGTATGTTAATGTCAATTTGTTAGAACTTTTTAAGGAATTAAATCAAAATTTAATCTCATTTTGAGAGATTTAAGGGAACTAACTAATCTGAAATTTTCTTAAAATTTCTTAAAACGTGCTAATCAATTAACACCAATTAATAATTGTATTTAATTTAAATAATATAGGATTACATTTTCCATTTATATTTTGTCTGTTTTTTTTCTTTGATATTTTTTAAACAATTTTTTTTTTAATTTTTATTATTAACATTATATTTTTTAATAATATTTTATAGCTTGAGATATTAAATGTTACATATTGAAATACAAACTATAATGCTATAACTTGAGAATATTACTATAGAAAATGCTATATACCTAATTTACCCTTTTAAAATTAAAATTATGTTGGTAAACAATATGGAGTAAAGGAAATATATCATAATTCATAAATTTTTTCAAAATATTAATATTTTAATATTTAATAAGATTCATTGTTAACACTTTTAATATTTAGTAAAAATATCAAAATTATAGTTTATAGTGTAGCTTATTTATGTTTTTTTTTATTTGTTTTAATTTAAAAAATACAATTGTTAATTTAAATAACAGAAAGGGAGAAATTTAGGGGAGAGAAATTTTTGAAAAAGAAACAATTGCTTTAAAGTCTCACCAGTTACATTTTTTTTATAAAAAAAAACATAGAGAACTCATCCCACTTGTTCATCAAATTTATAGTATCGAATTTTAAATTTTCATTGATAATACTGGATTTTTGTTAGAATGAATTCGATTAAATCGTTTTTTTATATCCAATCACAACTTTAATGGATTAGATCTTAGAGTAAAAAAGAAGTGAGAACTGAAGAAGAAGGTTGCAAAGAAAGAGAGAATGGAGAGGAATGTTGCAAAAATTGTATTTATATTAATTTTTGTTTGTCAATTGTTTTTCTTTTACTCAACATTTATATTTTTATCAAGAACATTGTAATTTTTTTTTAGTTTGTCGTCATTCCAGTAGGTATGCAAAATTGATTTGTATTTATTAAACATAAATGTATCTATTTCTTTCACAGTCAATTTATATTTTTTTAAGAATATTATAGCATTCCTCAACAAATTGTATTATTTTCATTATGTATGCTAATTATTTTTTTCAAAATCTTGTATCTTTCTTTAATCGTATTTATATTTAATGATTAGACTATATTGTGATACAATGAATAATATTTTTGTAATATGGATAAAAGGAAACTATATTTGGCAGATATATAATACAATTTTGATCATTATGATATAATTTTTAGTTTTCACTATGAAAGTAAAATACCAATTTTTATTTTTAAAGTATGAATGTTTTACTAATTAACTTAGATTTTTTGACTAGTTTGCTAATTTCTCTTTTAAGAAATTACAAAAATCACATGTCAGATACATCTCTATTCCCTCCCAGATGTGTCCCTCTCATTAAGTTATGTGTAATTTGCAATGTATAGAACAATCATAGAATATATCCAAGCAATGAAAAACTTAGAATTTTTATTATTGGGAAACTTTAAGATATAAGATGTTAATTAGCCCCTAAATGTATGGAATTTCTGTAAGTTCGCCGACGAAATATTATGTAACTAGACATACTTCACTATCATATACATTATTAAAAGTTACTATATGTTGAGGAAGATACACTTGATTATATTTTTTTGGCTACAAGATACGCTAAAATAAGAAGGGAGGCGAGCAAGATTGAGTAGGAGACGAGCGAGATTCGTTAAGTATCCCAGATACATGCGAATCACACTAGATACATGCCAAATACATGTATCTATATGTCTCTAGCGTGATTCACACGTGCAAAATTTGTTATGCATCCGAAATACATGCAAATCCACCTGCGTACAATGTATCTACAACAATTAAATTTATATTTTTTGACCCCATATATTTTAAAATACATGTATCGAGATGTAAGTGAATGTTTCTGGACCTACCTAAATCTTGTAAGACAGTAAGACACATAATACTACAAACTAAAATGTATGTAATTAACTCGTCAACTAATGATATTTATGTAAGTAACTCTATAATTTAATGTAGTTTTGAAATTTATTTTATAAAAAATGGGTTATTAAACTGTCAAGACTAATCCTTTCCAAGGATGTATGGTGAAACATTAGAAGTAGCAAAGCCTTTGTAAATACTGAAATGCTTGGAACAAGAATAACTTTGAGAAGTTAACATGTATCATTGCTCTACAAAACCTCATAGTCATTTAACGTAGAGAGATTTTAAAACGAAAAATATCATATTTATTTTAGCATATTATAATTAAGTTGTATTTATCCATTGTTAACTTTTTCAATATACTTGATTTTTTTAATCTAACTTTAAAATCATATTTGTTTTTGTACTTTAAAAAAGGATCATATTTACCCTAGGATGTTAAATCTTTATATCATCAATATATTAGTGTTTGCACGCTAAAAAAAATCATATTTACTCCTACAACATTAAATCAACATGTCCTCGGACATATTTGTTCTCTTTACCTAATGATAAATCCTTGTGTCTCACCTTAATTTTTCTATGGATCCTTGGGACATATTTTTTTCTCAATTAATTTACTAACTTATTTAGTAAATGGGCTAATAACTTATTAAATTGATATATTGTTTTCCCAATAAATGATCTCATATGCTAATTTGAAAAAACAATATGTCTCATAAATCACATTGAAAAGCTTCTATCTGACAGGAGGAAGTACTCAACTAGTGAATGAAAGGAAAGATGACGCCCAGGCGAAGTCAACTTATTCAAGAGTCCTCTTTAATTCAGGTAACTAATTAAGCGCATCTATCTACCAGCAAAGACATGTTAGAATGGTAATCTATGCTAGGAGTGCCTCTTACCTTAAACCTTAAGTAGCTCACTCAAGGAAGCGTGAAAGTAAGCAAGCAAAGTGAAAATTTGAATTTAATATTGTAGGAGTAATGTGACCTTTTTAGAGTATGACCCTTTTGAGGATAAATATATTGATGACATGAGGAATTAAAATTTTAGGGGTGAATATAACCGCTTTTGAGAGTACAAAGACAAATATGATTCTAAAATTGAATGAATAGATAAATATGTTGAAAAAGTATTATAAATGACACGAGGATTTAAAATTTTAGGGGTGAATATGACCCCTTTTGAGAGTACAAAGACAAATATGATCCTAAAATTGGATGAATATACAAATATGTTGAAAAAGTATTATAAATGACAAATAAGACTTATTTGAGAGTACTAAAACAAATATGACCCTTTGAGATCAAATGAATTTATATAAATACACCGACAATGTGTCAAGACATACTATGTTGAACTCTTCTCTATTCATGTTAACTTGAGTCCCATTCGAGATAAATATTCTCAAGGGAAAGATATTGTAACACCCCATAAATTAAAAGTTGAGTTGAAAAGGAAAACATTAGAAAAGGTTGTTGGTGCCCGTTTCTATAGGCCTGTCTACAGTCCGTAGAAGATTTTACGATTTGTAGACCATAGAAGAGGTCTTGGAAAATTTTGAAATTTCAAGTCCCAGATGAGGGTCTACAGACCACCAGAATGGTTCATAAAAATATTGATGGGTCGTAAACTTGGTACGTGGAAATTGATTTCAAAACTAATTTTTTCCTACTCTTTTAGCTCCTAAACTACGTCGTTTCTAGACCATTATAAGGTCCTATAAATGATTTTACTCTTCCTAATCTACTCATTCACTCAAACCCCCCAAAATCACTAAAGTTCATCTTCTCAAATCACTACTAAAACTGTAAAAAAAAAGACTTAGAAAAGAGACATGAACGGTAGGTCGCTATAATGTAGGTGACTTTTTGGTAGAGACCTTATGAGACCGTCGAATAGAGACCTCACGAGGTCATAAATAAATTTTTTGACTTTTTTAAAACAGAGACCTCATTAGGTCGCAATTTCATAATTTACTTTTGTTTTATTTTAATAAAGGTGAGGCCACTATTATATTATTATTATTTATTTTAAAAAAGAAACCTCGTGATGTTCATGTAGTTTATTAAATTTATTTAAATTTCTGAATAAAGACATTATGAGGTTGCTTTAATTAAAAAAAAACGGCGACGTCATGAGTCTCTTTTATGAAAGAAATAAAAACAAATATGTAAAGAGACATCACGAGGCCGCTTTATCTCATAGTCTAAAAATAAAATTGCAAGAAAGAATCCTCGTGAAGTCTTTTTACTGCATTTCTAAAAAATAAACTGAAGAAAACAGACCTCATGAGGTCTCTTTACTGTGTTTCTAAAATACTAAAATGCAGAAAAGAGACCTCATGGGGTCTCTTGAAATTTTTGAAAAATAAAATGCATGAGGTCTCTTTTCCTGGAAAAAAACTAGCAGCTTGTAAATGTTTTTGCCGCTGCTCATCACCTGTCATATTAATTCAATACCTCTCTAATGCTAAATCAAGCTCAAAGAGCTTCCAACAATCTACTGATACGTTGAAAAGTACACTAAATCACACCGTATTACAAGGACACTTAACCATACCATTACGTTGAAAAGGTTCTAGTCTCTTTGAATACTCCACAAAACCAGTGACACCTTCTACAAATTCAGGTCTTAGCCCACTCAACCAAAATTAGTCATATTATACATTCAACTACAATCCATCTACACAAATATTATAAAATTTGACTTTGTTAAACATTAAAGTAAGTAGTAATTTACAATCCTAGAAATCAAATTATATCATTCTACCTAAACATTTACAATCTTAAAGTCATCCTACTTTGCATCACTAGAAAGTCATAACCTCTATATTTTGAGTGTTATACAAATTAGTTGTTCACTTATTACCAAGCCAAAGGGAAAACGTTTTGTTTCTTTTCTTGAACTTATTTACTTATCTATTCAAATCTTTATCTTTAGCAATTTATTAAAAAGAGACGGACTATAAATTGAGTTGCTCGAGTTGATAAAATAGATAATTATGCTATGATATTCCTTAAAATTCATCTTTTAATTCAATATGGTCTCGAATATTATTTTCCTATTCCAAAGAGAGGAATCATACACTAAAACAAAATGCGTTAACACAAGGAGGAAAAGAGGCAGAATCATACATGGAATTGATTTGGTCATGTTTAATACACAACAATAACATATGACGTCTCTACTGCATCTTTTTCAAAAACAAAAAAAATCTTATTGTTAATTTCTTATATCACATTCAACTATTAATGCTAATTCCTAAGGTTTGATTAAATATCAAAAAATATTACTTCTTAACTAGCTATACATGCTTACAACTTTTCAAATTAAAAACTGAAAAGCTCCAAAATTACATGTTCAAAATCGACAGATGTCGATTGGAGGCTCAACGGAGACGCAATGTCGTCTCTGAAGCTACACAATCCGTGAAGAAAGAGATATAGAGACAAGTTAGGGCTTTTTAGGTGATATAAAATTGTGGACGCGCTAAGTTAAAAAATAAATAATGCCTCTTATTTTTTTTTTCTTTTTATACTTCATGAAGTCTCTTATTTTAAAATATTATTGACCAAATTTGACTAAAAAAAAGAGACCTTAGGAAGTCTCTAAAATTTATTTTTTATTTTCACAAATAGAGACCTTGTGAGATGACATATTTTAGGCAAAGTAACAGCAAAAATATCTTTTAAAACAAGCGATCTATATTAAATTATATATATATATACATATATATATATATATATATATATATATATATATATATATAATCAACCTCATGAGGTCTCTTATTTAAAATAAATAAAAACTATAGATGCAAGTAGTGACCTTATGAAGTCTCTTTTTAGCACCTATTTTTGAGGTCTCTTTTTGTAGGTGTCTTTTATCAGTTGTTTTTTAGTAGTAAATTCTCTCTCAAGACTCCAAGGAAGGGTTTTAAGCTTTAAGGTCTATTCCTCTTGCATTTTAGGGCCTTGGTTATTCAAGGTATGTGGGAACTTCACCAATGAATTCCTTTTATCCATTGAGTTCCAAAAGAAACTCAATTTCTATTATGATTTCAACCTAATTTTCTAGGACTTCATGTGATTCTTCATGGGTTCATTGGTTTATAATTTAGTTGTCTATAATTGATCTATTTATGTATGATTTGATTCAATTACATATATATTTTCAACGAATTTCATTCGAACTCATGCTAGCTAGTATGATAATGAACTATAATTATAAAATTATGCATGCATCATCGAATTGAGGAATTTATGAATAAATGATGCTTTAGATAAAGTATCGAAATGATTTGTGAAATATTTTCTCACTATGAAAGATAATCATGAATTTGATGCTTAGATAAGTGTCTTATGAATATGTTATAAAAACATGATTTTGAAAGAAGTTTTCTATGATATGAAGTTATGATTGGAATGGATGGCTAAATCCCTACTTTTACAAGTATTATGATATGATTATAATTATTCTTATTTCCGTTGAAATTTTATTTAGCATTGCGAGGACTTTGGAATAAAGGCCCTATTGTTAGTAGAAGTTTGGTGTTTAGAAGCAATTTCTTGTCTCTAACTATGTGCGTTCATAGGACTGATCTTAGAAATACATAACTTGTGGATCCAAATAAGTTAAAATGTATGGTCCTTATCTTGACAAGTAGGACAATCTCTTTTCGGCGTAGAAAAGACATCAAACTTCATATTATCGCTCACATGATTTATGTCGGTTAGTGATAAAATATCTCACAAAAGAACTATTTTTTTCTTCAAGGGTTTCTATAACTTCCTCATTGATTTGGTTTTAAGCTTTCTTATGACTTTTTAAATGTTGCATTGACCTTGTTCCGTCATTCATGATTTTGGCTTGATAAGCTTTACTACGCTTTACTTGGTGATGTATTGTCATTTTTTTTTAACTCACTATATTATCACGCTTACGTTTATGCATGTTTCACATATTCAATACATACAAAGTATTGATGCCTATTGTGCTTATATTATTTTATAATATAAGACCTGACGCTTCTCTAGTTAGTCCTGGCTTGTTGGATTGCTCCGCTTAGCACTTGGATTGGTGAGTCCTCATTGTTCGAAGGCAAGACCATGGTCATTTTATTACTTTTGATGTCTTTTCAATTTTCAAACTTTATACGTGGTTTAGGGGTTTGTCCTAACCATATGTATTGTAGTAGAGGCTTTTGACATATATAGTTGATTTCCACGTTATTTTAGTCATGTACTCTCTCTTATATTTCCGTAAGAGTTGAAAGAGTTTTGAGACTTATATCTCATTCTTATGTTGAAATCTCTTTATTTGATATTTTTAGTGTCATTCTTATGTCAAGTGGACTGTTTAGTGCCTTCTGAGATCCTTTTTTTCATGTCACATCTAAGGTGTACTTTGGATCGTGACAAATAAATACTGTAAAATAAATGCGAAATATGGATATTTGAGTTGCTCATGAGTACCGCTAAGTTCATAAAAATACTATCTGTAAATACTAATTTTATAGATGAAACTGCAAGCTCAAACTATACATGAAGAAGAATGAGCAAAATAATGAAAAATCATGCTTTATATAAGAACCCTTACTTCTAGAGAAATCATGAATTAAAAAAATATATTTACTTTGAGGCTCCATGGATGAAAGGATACTCATAGATGAAATAACACACCTGAAATGGAAATCCTAGCTTGACTCCTTAAACTGAGACTTGAAGATAAATAACCCTAGTGCTTGCTTTAGAAAACTAAGTATGATATATTTAAGAATAAAAGCGTAGATGCATACTCCTAAATTTTAAGGGATCATTTAAGTTATACATTTCTATATTGAGTTTCCAACAACATGTTTTAGCTATTTAAATTTGTTTGCACATCACAAAAGTAATTTCAAAGTAAAATCTTGACAGATTTTGTCTATATCTCCACAATTAATACATTTTTCTCTTTGTTGTCTTTGATTAAATTTTGAGAGAAAAGTGAAAGTTTAAAATAAAATAGTTTACCACTTATGATACTATGACTTTACAATTAACACACCAAAAATTAAAAAATTAATGTTATTTCCATGTTTCCCTTATAATTAGATTTGATTTATAGATATTTTAGATTCGTTCATTCATGATATATAAATATATACGTCTATATAATGTCTTCACATGTCTTTTTCATCTAAACATTGCTCACTCTTTGCTTCCTTTCCCCCATAAATTCACTAAATCTAGCTCTTCTAACTTGAATCATAGGATGGTTAGGAATCCTTATTGTTGGACAATTGAACATCAAAAGGACTTCCCTAGAGAATGATGATCAAAATTTGTCAAAGGGAAAACTTTTCATTCTATGTGGAATTCGAAAAGTGAATCTTAATTACTATTTCACACAGGATGGTAATTGGAGGTTTTATAATCAAACATATTTCATCTATGAAAACACGAGAAGATTGTGTTTTGACATAGAAGAACATGAAACATGGTCCTCTAAGTTCATTCAAATGGTTGAGTCTTTATATGTTCCACTCATGTATCAACCTGAAATGGTTCAAGACATTAAAGATAAGGCCTTGTTGATTGTTCAAGAAAATGTATTAAATACCTCTAATGTATAGTTCTCATAGTTTATCATATTTATCATCATTTTGTTTTGCATGTTCAATTTCTCAACTTTGTAAAGAAAAAAAACAAAATTTTGAAAATTCTTTATTGTTGTGATTTATGCAGTTTTGATGATTGACAAAGAAAAATGAAACACGTCAGTCAACATTGTCCAAAGGTGCATTGCCACGAGCAGTAGAATTCGAGAAAGCTTCTAAAATGAATAAAGACAAGAGTGCAGAAATAAAGGGATGTATAATGTTAATTTCGTGAGAAACCTCAAGAAAATAAACATCTGATGAATTGAAAAGAAAGAATCAATGAGTTTGATTTGAAGAAGGAGTCTAAAGAGGCAAGTAGTTTTAATTGAAGGAGTCTCACTTAAAGTAGAACTCTAAAAGTTATTGTTGAATTGAAATGTTGGAGTTCGACTACAATACAAAAGAATCAATGAATATCATTTGAAGAAGAAGTCCAAAGAAGCTAGGAGTTTGAATTAAAGAAGGAGTCTTACTTGAAGTAGAACTTTGAGTCAAGAGAGTTCAAGTCAATAAGGAGTTTGAAGTGAACAATAACTCTATGAGGAATTGTGCTTAAATAGAAGTGAAGTCGTTTAGAATACTAGTGCACTTACAAAGCAAAAGAGCAATTGAGAAATTCACCACGCAAGTGCTACCAGCGAACTGAAGGAACACACCGAAAAACTGATCCTTTTGCAACGTTTATGTGTTAGGACTTTTTCTTTGTAAATGAGTCTTGATGTAATCTTAGTTCAATGAGCTATAAACTGAATTAGGAGCGTTGTCTTCAGGTTGTGATAACTCAAAGTGTTTGGAACACAAACCTTGGGAGGTTTGTGTTGAAGGTTAGGAAAAAAAGTTCGTTCCTACGATTACAAGAGTTGTAGTCCAAATCCATAACTTGATGTAAAGGTAGGTAGCAAAGTTTGTAATCTATCTATTGTGGAGGCTTGTAGTTGATTTAGTGAAGTTGGAGTTAAATCCTGTAAGGATATAGGTTGTGGTTATTACACCTTTTGAGCCGTGTGTTTCCACGTAAAAATAGTGTATTTTTACCACTAGTACAAATTTGACTTAAACGCTTATGTAGCAACGGTTATATTATCGTAGAAATAGCTCACCTATTACAACAGTTATAACTGTGGCCAAATATCCTTGAATCTAATAGAATAATTCTTAAAATAAACTGTTGCATCATCCCTACAACCGTCCCTATAGAGAATCTATAGGAACAAGTTTTAGAACTATCGCGATAGATAACTCTATGGCAACGATTATTTTTAGAAAAATAATTTTGATTTTTATCCCTAAATATATTTCCATCCTAAAAAATATATTTCCCTCCAATAATTTGGCAAGATATATTAATCCCTTATTAAAAAATCTAAAAGAAAAAGAACATAATCTTATTTTCAAAAACTTCATTCAGCGATGTGAGCTATGGAACTTTTGTTGAGCAACTAAGAATAGAGAGAGATTCAAGAAATTTCAGCGAAGCTTTTATTGAGGAAAACAAATCTCTAGGACTACGAATCTCTTGGATAAAAAAGCTGTTGGTGAAGCTGTTTGTGAAGCTCGTTGAGGAAAACAACAACGAACAACAAGCTCTTTCTTCTTGGTGAAGTTTTTGAGGTTCGAATACGAATTCGTTTGAAAGGTGAATAATGTTTAAGGTTTCTATGCTAGTTCATGATTTCTAAGTCCCCATTGAATTATATTGAAGAATATTAAAGAATAATATATGGGTTAGCCTTAAATAAATGTTATTTGCTCTAATATAGGTAGTGTGTAGACTTCCCCTGTTTGACTCTGTGATGTATAGTGAAACTAGAAAAGAAAACACTCCGAATTTGAAGTTACAATTGAGTATTTAGGGTTAAACATGAAGTGGATTTAGGGTTAAACCTGAAGAGGATTTGAGATTGAGTAATGCTCTAGATTCAAAACATTAATGCTTTTTGATTGTCTGTGCTATATGCAAGCTGACTCACTATGCCTAATGACTTTAAGGTAAGCTAGATTGCTATTGAATATGCCCTCTTTATTGTTTAAGAGTTGCCTTGTC
Source organism: Solanum peruvianum (assembly GCA_027705065.1). Lineage (NCBI taxonomy): Eukaryota > Viridiplantae > Streptophyta > Magnoliopsida > Solanales > Solanaceae > Solanum > Solanum peruvianum. The sequence continues at coordinate 5,922,384 of JAKWJD010001761.1, read as the reverse complement.
TTTATTGAAATGAATTTGATGGAAAATCTTTGAGGTATGGTTATATAATATTTATTTGTATTGCAGAAGACACAAAGATATAAGAAGTCAACTCTTGGTAAAGTAGAACTGTAGAAGAATCGGTTAGAAACCTTTATGTGTTCTTGTCTCAGTGTCGCTGCCCCAAAAAGGTAATCCTTTTGACCTCTACTTGTTTAAGATAACATTTTGTTTTGATAATATGAAGCTTATTCTCCTTTGCTCCAATGCTTCTTTTCTTCTTTGATTTACTGTTAATGTCTACTGATGGACTGTTTGATTTCAAATTGAGTGTGTCTGAGTTGATGGAGGTATAAGTTATGCTCTTGTGTTTGTTGTTGTTTTGTTCGTGAGTGATATGGCTTTAATTACTGGTTCCGTCGAATTGTTGTAGGAGTTATCTATCAATTTTATTTAAGTTTGCTTAGAATGGTTTCTAGTTTTCTGGTTGCTTTAATATTCCTATAGTTCAACTTGTGTGCTTGCTTCCTTTTACATACCGGAAATTATTTCTCTTGATCTTCCAGTAGTTTTATTTGTGCTTTTTTGTTTCTGGAGAACAGTTGAATGCTTAGCCCAATTTTCTTAGGGATCACATATCCATACTCTGCAGCAACAACAATTTCTTATTAAACCTACCACACTGCATACTTCAATTAGGTAGGTACTTGTTTTTATTTGTTGGTTTGTTTCCTGATGTTAGAGTTTGAGGTTGTTATTTTATTTTCTTCGACATTACAATGGGAGAACTTTGACTTATCGTAGTCATGGGTTGTTTTTTTAGTTGAAAGGTGGACGAGGATAAGAATTAAGTGATAGTTGAAGAAGTGAAAGATGGGTAGGGAGGATCTGAGGCAACCAACAAGACTGTTTAGTAGCTATTTTCTATTGTGATTGTATGTCGAAAGTTATAATTTTCACCTATAAAAGTATAATATAAGTTTTTCATTCTTGTGTAGGGAAGTATTATTCTTCATGATGCATATATTTTTCATGTTTCATTGGCTAACTTAGGAAATTTTTTATGTTTAGACAAGATTAAGTAGAATCTAGCATAAAGGAAGCCCATGATACAACTTCTGCTATCTTACTTTATAGCTGGAGATTAAGTGACTCAGGACTTAAGAATGTGTAGATTACAATCATCTTCTATATTATTGTGTATCTATGATCTCTAGTGTCTGAAGATAAGGCTTTTTGAATATTTTTGTGTTGGTTTCTTGTCATATATGGATTTCAACAAGAAAGAATCTGAACTGGACTGGTCCAAAAACTATTGGTGTATCACTGTCACCACATGGACACTGCATGTCGAATCTAGTTACAAGAAATCTTATTTTTGATACTAAGCTAGTAAAATGTAAAATATCACTAAAACTACATTAGTTAAACACTTTGCAATCCTTTAACATAAACTAAGATGGGGTAACTCTTATCCTACACAAAAAGAGAATACATAAAAAAGATGTGCAACTCATTGCTTAAATTGTTCTTGTAGTCTCTGTGCAAGTGCAACTGAAACCTTGTTTTTGATACTAACATGAGTTTGTCAGTAGAGTAGAACTTTTTCTCGGTGTTATTCATTCATTGGGAAGATTATTTTTTAGATAGGCTTGTAAAAATAATTTATAAGTCAAAATCTAAGAATATATATACAAGATCCTTGTTCACAAATTTGTTTCACGAAAATAAGGCACTTTACATTTCATATATTATCTAGAATTGGGTGCTTACTTGAAAGAATATATATACTTTTGAAAAGGTAACATAACATATGATAAATATATCTTTTAAAAGATGATAAAAGATAAGACTCTACTTGTTAAAAACCACTCAATAGATAAGTCACTAGATATATTCTACTCTTTCTTATTAGCTCTAGAATCAGTAATACATTGAATACTTTTATATGTATGGTAGTTGTTAAACTGATCAGCCAACACCCTTGTGTGTTTTTTTAATAATGAGATAGCAATTTTTACTGTTTGTCCTAATCACGTTGTCCATGTGAACAATCAACTCTGTTACTATTTTAGAATACATGTAATTGTTTGCTAGAATCAAAATAAATGTATTGATAGTTATTTGATTTGCTTGATGCAGTCTTTTGCATTGTGGTGTCACTACTTAAGTTTTGTTCAAGAGCACGACCAATCATATTGTACACTTTCTGCAGCTGGAATTTCAAAGGTGAGAAATCTGCCCTTATTGCTTCGAAATATGTTTTAGCGTGCCTTTAGTCATTTATGTGTATAAAGTTTCTTAAATGGTGAAATCTTCTAGTAACTTATCAATTGGGTTATACTATTAATGCTGTCATTTTTGGGTGTTGAATTGGTGTGAAGGTTTGAGATTTGATGAATCTAAAAGTTCAAAAGGTTAAGTTCTGCCGATATTGCTTGTACTCATGAATTTATTGGCTTTAAGGTTTTTCTCATGTCATGCAGGATATATATTCAATGGATTTTGGAGATAAAATTTGGATGAATCTCTGAAGATCCACCAATGAATATATTCATGGAGTTAATGATTTTCTTGATAAAGCATTTGAACGAGCTTCCCAAGGTTATTGTGTCCTTGTAAGAAGTTCTTTAATCATAATTGACGCTGTCAACATATCATAGAGGATTATTTGATTTGTCATGGATTTATTCATGGATACACCAAATGGGTTTTTCATGGAGAAGGATTTTCCTTAACAAATACGCCACATCCAACCAATGAAGAAGAAACTTCTAACATGCATGAAGACATTGATTGATTATTTCATGATACTTTTAAAATGTACTAGATGATCAGAGACACGAAGGAGTGAGAGAGGGGCCACGTGAAGATGCAAAGAGATTTTTTAAATTAGTGGAGGAAGGGAAATAAGAGTTGAGAGTTGTATCCGGGGTGTACAAATTTTTCTAAGTTGAGTTTTACCATCTGGCTGTACTTGTTAAATGCATTCACAAGTCAACTGATGTGACCTTTTCAGATTTGTTTGACTTGATAAGAGAGGCATTTCCATTTGCTCAGATACCCGAGTCGTTCTACAAGGCAAAAAAGGTCATAAAAGATTTGGGTCTTTATTATGAGAAAATCCATGCTTGCACTAACGATTGCATGTTATTTTGGAATGACAATGCAAAGTTAGATAATTGCTCTGTGTGTGAAGCTTCAAAATGGAAGACTGTTCGTAATGACTTAATTAATAAGATTACTAAAATCCCAGTGAAGGTTTCAAGGTACTTTCCTTTAAAGCCTAGGATTCAGAGGATATTCATGTGTTCTGAAACATCTATAGCTATGAGATGACATGATACTGAACGACTTAAAGATGAAAATCTAAGACATCCCACAGATGGTGAAGCTTGGAAGGATTTTGATTCATTGCATTCTGACTTTACTGATGATGCTTGTAATGTTAGATTGGGTCTTTCAAGTGATGGTTTCAATCCATTTAGAACTATGAGCATTTCCCATATCACATGGCCAATTATGTTGATGAACTATAATTTATCACCATGGACTTGCATGAAGTGGGAGATATTATAATGTCAATGATTATTCCAGGTCCATCGTCTCCGGTAAATGATATATATGTATACTTGCAACCACTGATTGCGGAGTTGAAGGGACTATGAAAAGTGGGAGTGAAACATATGATGCTCTAACTAATCAAACATTTCTAATGTGTGCAACTTTATTGTGGACAATTAGTGATTTTTCAGCTCTAGCAATGCTTTTGGATGGAGCACCAAGGGGAGATGGGCATGCACCACCTGTAATCATAATATCCCAATATCTCAAACATAGTCGTAAGATGTGTTACTTAGGTCATCGGATATTTTACCTCCTAATCATCCATTCAGAAGAGATAAAAAAATATTTAATGGTAAAGAGGAGCATAAAGTTGCACCTATTCCATTATCAGGTGCACAAATTCTTGAAGAGCTTCGTGAATTCAATAATGTATTTGAAAAGAACAAAAAGAAAAGAGAACGAAAGAATGATGGTCTATGGAAAATAATCCATATTTTTTGAGTTGCCGTATTGGGCAACAAATAAATTGAGGCACAATCTTGATGTGATGCAAATAGAGAAGAATATTTATTACAGTGTGCTTGGGACTTTATTGGATATACTTGGAAAGTCCAAAGATCATATAAATTATCGCTATGACTTGTATGAAATGGGGATACATAAAGAGCTTCAACCTATAAAAGATTATGATACAAGAAATACCCATCTAGCTAAAACTTATTTCTCTATGACACCAGATGAGAAAAAGTTATTTTGCACCGTCCTAAAAGATGCCAAATTACCAAAAGGGTTTGCTTCTAATATATCAAGTCGTGTGCAAATTGAAGAGATGAAAGTATAAGGATAAAAAAGTCATGATGCTCATTTCATAATGCATTACTTGCTCAAGGTTGCAGTCAGAAAAGTGTTACCCAAGAATGTAGTTATGGTTTTGATTAGGTTTAGATCCATATTTAGCAATGTTATAAGAAAAAGCGATCTTGAAAAGATGAAAGCAGAAATTGTAGATATTGAATGCGAGCTTGAAAAGATCTTAAGTCTTAATCACTAATAGCTTAATCACATTATGTGTAGTCAATACTATATCTAGTTTGAATGTGTAAGCTTCTAGCTTAATCACTTCTCTGGGCTGCCTTCCCAAGGAGGTTACTGTATTTAATTCCCAAAGCCTCCCATCTGATGAAAGTCAACACAATGAAACATGAAATAATCATGATTAGATTAGTCCATACTCCAAATAGTTTAATGTTATTTGAGTTTATATATGTATGTCTTATATATAGAGTAATAACTTTATAATATATGACTTCTGTGGATCCATTAAGATTTTGCGAAAAATTTGCTAAATTATTTATATATTTTTAAATTGTATGTAGGTAATGAAATCAAAGAAGGCGATGAAAGCAGTAGTGAGGACTTTGCATAGGAGCTGAATTAGTGATGTTAACTTTATTGATGTTATAGAAATGTTATATTTTTTAAGATTGAAAACTGTATGTTTCACCTTTTTTTGAATTCTATAAAAATATTTGTATATTTTGCTTTTATTGATATTAGAATTACAGATCTTGAATTCTAATTTTGGTAATGAACATTTATTCTTGTGAACGATTTATGTGTATTTTTATGTTATAAAATTACTGCAATAGCTCAATATAACAAAATGTTGTGGAAGTGGATCAATAATATATATAGGAATCAATAGCTTAATTATAACTGTTGTATAATGTAAGAATTGTTGCAATACCATGTATTAATCGTGGCAATATCCATTCAGCGACAATTTTATAATTGTTGAAAACTGTTGCATTACCTTATAAAACCGTCGCAATATAATGAAATTGTATGTTGAATTGAAAGATGTCACGACCCAAAATGAGCCGCGAGTGGCACCCACACTTATCCTACTATGTGAGCGAACCAACCAATCTAAGCCCCAACATTTCAAACATAATGAACAAAATACAATGCGGAAGACTTAAAACTCATTAACGAAATCAATTAAATAACTTCTAAAATTTATCAATCATTATCCCCAAAATCTGGAAGTCATCACCACAAGAACATCTATCCTCAAATTACTAAATCTAAGAGTATCTAAGAAGCTAAAATAAGTAAAAAGCTAGTCCATGCTGGAATTTCAAGGCATTAAGACATGAAGAGGAAGATCCAGTCCAAGCTAGAAGAAATAGCTCACCCTGAAATCTGGCGTGATGAAGACTGGCTAGAGTTGAGGTTGAGTTGAAGACGATGGCACGTTTGCTGCACTCCACAATTAACAAAGAAAAACAAATACAAGTAGGGGTCAGTACAAGGCACAAGTACTGAGTAGGTATCATCGGCCAACTCAAAATAGAAAGAAATATATGTCAGATAATAACATAAAATCAACTAATATTCTTAACAGGTGACAACAACAATTACCATAACCCTTGGTCACAACACCAAGCACATCTGTGAGGACTCAAGCCTCCACACCCTACTCATTTGGGAAACAGTTTCTTTAGATTGAGTATTTTAACATATTTCAAGATTCATTCTCTTTATTCCTCTTGTGTCGGAACGTGACACTCCGATCCATATATTATCCTGGTGTCGGAACGTGACACTCCGATCCATATACTATCCTGGTGTCGGAACCTGACACTCCGATCCATATACTATCCTGGTGTCGGAACGTGACACTCTGATCCATATACTATCCTGGTGTCGGAACGTGACACTCCGATCCATATACTATCCTGGTGTCGGAACATGACACTCTGATCCATATACTATCCTGGTGTCGGAACGTGACACCCGATCCTCTATTACTATTATGGTGTCGGAACGTGACACCCGATCCTCTATTACTATCCTGGTGTCGGAACGTGAGACCCGATCCTCTAATCTCATTACTTTAGTTCATCAAGCCTTCTTTTATACCAAGACATCATCATTAACAAAGTAAATTTAAGATTTAAGATTCACAGCCTCATCTTCCCAATCCATTACAATTACATAATCACATTTTGCAAGCACACATTAAGCATATAGAAGACTTTATAATACTACCCAACACATATCATTCGCTATTAAGAGTTTACTATGAGATAGTATAAACCATAACCTACCTCCACCGAAGAATCGCGATCAAACAAGCTATCTTCCCAAAACCTTTGCTTTCCTTGCGTTCTCTCTTCTTGATCGTTCGTTTCTCCCTCTCCTTGTTCTTTCTGTTTTTCTTATTCAAACCCTTTTTCTTGTACCCTAATTGTCATATAATTAAGTATAAAAGATGATAAAAATAACCCACAATTTATTTCAAGGTTATCTCCTTTAACCCCCAAGAAATTGAATTATTAACATTAACCCACTAACTTTATAATTATAAGCATGAATAGTCCAAAACGCCCCTTAAAACTTTTAACAGAAATCCGACCCAGTCAGGGTTGCGCAGCCTGTGACGGTCCGTCATGGCTGTGACGGGCCGTCCTGCAGGTCCGTCACAAAGTTCAGAGAGTTAATTCTGTGGAAAGATTTGTGACGGTCCGTCGTGCCAACGACGGTCTGTCCTGCCATTCCGTCACGAAGTTCAGAGAGTCGATCTCAGTACCCAAATTTCAGAATTCTAAGTGTTTTGGAACGAGACCCCCTCGACGGTCCGTCGTGCCCATGACGGTCCGTCGTGGGATCCGTCGACTCAGACAGTGATTTCCAGAAATAAACTCTGCTGCTCAAAACGACTAAACAGGTCGTTACAATAGATACCAATTTACCCATCATTCGTCCTCGAACGATCAAAAGAAGAAAAACAAGGGCGAAAAGGAGTACCTGAATCTGTAAACAAGTGTGGGTATCTTTCTTGCATATCAGCCTCCTTCTCCCAAGTGGACTCTTCAACTGGTCGATTCTTCCATTGAACTTTGATGGATGCAATGTCCCTTGATCTCAACTTGCGAATTTCTCTATCTAGAATGGCAACAGGCTCCTCCTCATAAGACAAATTCTCATCAAGCAGAACCGAATCCCAACGAATGATGTAGTTTCCATCCCCATGGTATCTTTTCAACATAGACACATGAAATACCGGGTGCACTCCTGAGAGTCCTAGAGGCAAGGCTAATTCATAAGCCACCTCCCCTACTCGCTTAAGTACCTCAAATGGTCCAATATATCTTGGGCTTAGCTTACCTCTTTTACCAAACCGCATCACCCCTTTCATGGGTAAAACCTTCAGCAAAACTTGTTCACCCTCCATGAACTCCAAGTCTCTAACCTTTCGATCTGCATATTCCTTTTGCCTACTTTGCGCCACTAAAAGCTTTTCTTGAATAGATTTCACTTTCTCTAATGAATCCCTCAAAAGATCAGTACCCTAAGGTCTAACCTCAAATGCATCAAACCAACCAATGGGAGACCTACATCTCCTCCCATACAATGCTTCAAATGGAGCCATATCAATACTTGAGTGATAGCTATTATTGTATGAAAACTCCGCTAAGGGTAAGAAGTTATCCCAATGACCACCAAATTTTATCACACATGCACGAAGCATATCCTCTAATACCTGAATCGTTCGCTCAGACTGACCATCGGTATGAGGGTGAAATGCAGTACTAAGATCCAACTTAGTACCTAATTCAGCATGCAATGTTCTCCAAAACTTAGAAGTAAACTGCGTACCTCTATCTGATATGATGGAAAGTGGAACTCCATGCAATCGAACAATTTCTGAGATATAAAGTTTGGCTAACTTCTCTGCATTGTAGGTCACCTTGACCGGAATGAAGTGAGCAGACTTAGTTAATCTGTCCACAATTACCCAAATAGAAACAAACTTTCCCAATGTCCTTGGAAGACCAACCACGAAGTCCATTGCAATTCTCTCCCACTTCCATTCAGGAATGGGCATTCTCTAAAGTGTTCCTCCGGGCCTCTGATGTTCATACTTTACTTGCTGACAATTTGGACATTTGGCAACAAAATCAACAATGTCACGCTTCATTCTACTCCACCAAAAGTGTTGCTTTAGGTCACGGTACATCTTGTTTGCACCAGGATGTATAGAATATCCGGAACTATGAGCCTCTGTGAGGATAGTGTGGATCAAATCGTCAACACGGGGCACACATACCCTTCCCTTAATCCTCAAAACACCTTCCTCATCAATTATTGCCTCTTTAGCCTTTCCTCGCAACACCATATCCCGAATTCAGCTTAGTTTCTCATCATCAAACTGTTTTCCCTTGATCTTGTCAAGAAAAGAAGATCTTGCCTCCACACAGGCCAAAAATCCTCCTTTCTCTAGTATTTCCAGTCTCATAAAGTCGTTAGCCAAGTTTTGGACTTCTCTAGCCAATGGGCGTCTAGAAACTTGTAAGTGGGCTAAACTACCCATGCTTCCTGCTTTTCTACTTAAAGCATCAGCCACCACATTTGCTTTTCCTGGGTGATACAAAATAGTAATATCATAGTCCTTCAACAGTTCCATCCACCTCCTCTGTCTCAAATTCAAGTCTTTCTGGGTAAAGACATACTGTAGACTACGATGATCCGTGTAGACTTCACACTTGACCCCATATAGATAATGTCTCCATTGCTTTAATGCAAACACAACTGCAGCCAATTCCAAATTATGGGTCGGATAGTTACGTTCGTGTACCTTTAATTGCCTTGAAGCATAAGCGATTACATTCCTCTCTTGCATTAGCACTGCACCCAAACCAGAATAGGATGCATCGCAATAAACAATGAAATTCTTGCCTTCTACTGGCAAGGTAAGGATAGGTGCAGTAGTCTGCAAGGTCTTGAGTTTCTGAAAGCTTTCCTCACATTCATCCGACCATACAAATGGAACATTCTGCTTAGTCAAGTTTGTCAATTGGGAAGCAATAGAAGAGAATCCCTTGACAAATCGACGGTAGTAGCTGGCCAAACCAACAAAGCTCCGTACTTCTGACACATTAGTAGGTCTTACCCAATCCCTCACTGTTTCAATCTTAGAAGGATCCACCATCACTCCATCCTTAGAAACCACGTGCCCCAAGAAGGACACTGAATCTAGCCAAAACTCACACTTGGAGAATTTGGCATAAAGCCTTTTCTCCCTTAATACTTCCAACACAATTCTCAAATGCTCATCATGTTCCTTCTTACTCTTGGAGTATATCAGTATATCATCAATAAATACGATCACAAAGAGATCCAGATATGGCTTAAAAATCCCGTTCATCAAGCTCATGAAAGCAGCAGGGGCATTCGTAAGACCAAAAGACATTACTACGAATTCGTAATGCTCATACCTGGTTCGAAAAGCAGTCTTTGGCACATCTGTTGCCCGTATTTTCAATTGATGATAGCCGGATCTCAAGTCAATCTTAGAGAAGACACAAGCGCCTTGTAACTGATCGAACAAGTCATCAATGCGAGGAATGGGGTACTTGTTCTTAATAGTTACCTTGTTCAACTGCCGGTAGTCTATGCACATCCGAAAACTCCCATCCTTCTTCTTCACAAATAACACCGGAGCACCCCAAGGGGAAGCGCTTGGTCTAATGAAGCCTTTACTTAACAACTCTTGAAGTTGGGCCTTTAACTCCCTTAACTCTGCTGGAGCCATTCTATAAGGGGGTATGGAAATGGGGCGAGTATCCGGCTCCAGATCAATGCAAAAGTCAATATCCCTATCCGGTGGCATACCAGGAAGGTCTGCAGGGAACACATCCAGAAACTCACGGACTATGGAATCCGACTCAATTGAAAGTACTTGGGTAGTATCATCCCTGAGGTGTGCCAAGAACGCTAAACACCCTTTACTAACCATTATCTTAGCACGAAGAAAGGAGATGATACGGACTGGAGTGGAAGTGTAGTCACCCTCCCACACTAACGGATCTGTCCCAGGCTTGGCCAACGTTACAGTTTTAGCATTACAATCTAAGATTGCAAAATTTGGAGAAAGCCAAGTCATACCCAGAACTACATCGAAATCAACCATTTCTAAAATAACCAAGTCTACATGAGTATTGCTCCCCAAAAAAGTCACCAGACAAGACCTATATACCTTTTCAACTACCACAGACTCACCCACCGGAGTAGAAACACGAATAGGCATGTCAAGCAATTCACAATGTAAATTAAGACCAGTAGCAAATGAGGAAGATACATATGAAAATGTGGAGCCAGGATCAAATAATACAGAAGCCATGCAATCACAAACCAAAAGATTACCTGTGATAACAGCATCAGATGTCTCCGCTTCAGACCGCCCGGGGAAAGCGTAACAATGGGCCCTATTACCTGTCTGCCCGTTGCCCCTACCATGTTGTGCTGTAGTGGCTCCAGTTTGCCCGTCACCCCGGCCGTTTTGGTGGCCACCATTATCTCGGCCACCACGTCCTCCAGAATGACGGCCTCTTCCATGACCACCTCTACCTCTGACTATTGGAGGTCTGTAACTCTGTTTTGGACAATACCTCTTAATGTGTCCAGTCTCCCCACATCCATAACACTCTCTGGATTCAAGCATAGGTCTCTGTGAGAATGACGAAGTCTGGGGATAACCTCCAAACTCAGAGAAATGTTGACCGGTCTGCGGTGGACCCCCAACTACAGCCTGCAGTGAAGACTGAATAGGTCGGGCTGGATAACCTCCTGCACCCTGCCCTCTGGAGTAAGAACCATTAAACTCACCTCCCTTACGAAACCTTTTAGATGTCGATGCCATGGTGAAGTCATCTGGCTTCACTCCCTCCACCTCTATCACGAAGTCTACCACTTCCTGAAAGGATTTTGCTGTAGCCGCTACCTGTAAGGCTGAAATCCGCAAATCTGACCTCAACCCCTTCACAAAATGGCGAATCCGTTCTTGTGGACTGAAACAAAGCTGGGTGGCATACCTGGATAATGCACGAAACTTAGCCTCATACACGGTAACCGACATCCTACCTTGCTCTAGGCTCAAGAACTCATCTCTCCTCCTATCCCTCAAGGTCCGGGGGATATACTTCTCCATAAATAAGCTAGAGAATGACGCCCAAGTCATAGGTGGTGCCTGTGCGGGTTGACACTCAACATAAGACCGCCACCACATTTTGGCATTTCCCTGAAACTGATAGGTTACAAACTCAACGCCAAATCGTTCCACTATGCCCATTTTATGTAGTAACTCATGACAATCAACCAGAAAATCGTAGGCATCCTCAGATTCAGCACCGTTGAAGACTGGAGGTTTCAATTTCAAGAACTTACTGAAAAGTTCATGCTGATCACTTGTCATTATAGGCCCTGTAGTCAAACGAGGAAACGTGCCTATTTCCAATGAGGCATCCATGCGAGGAGCCACAGCAGCTGCTTGTTGTACTTCCGGAACCTGAGGTGCTGGTGCAGAAAATACTGGAGGTGTCTGGCCTTGATCAGATAACCCGCTAAGATAAGCAAGAACCTGGTTAATCATCTCTGGGGTAGGTTGGGGTGGTAATTCCTCATTCTGCACTTGCTCATTTTCCCCTTCCTCACCCTCTCTTACTACTTCCTCAGTCGGTGGAGGAGTCACCGCCCTAGTACTAGATGGGCCAGGTGCTGGTCCTCTTCCTCTAGAGGACGTTCTCCCGCGACCTCTACCACGGCCTCTTGCCACTACTCCTCTTAGAGCTACCGCCCCAGTGGCTGGCTCAGACGCATCTTGTCTTGCCGGTGTTGGTGTTGGCGCGGTTGTTGCTCTAGTTCTAACCATCTGCGAAATAGAGTGAAGATGGTCAGATACCAATTTGTATCACCTAGATACCAATTGGATCTAAGTAATAGCACGAAAGAAAGAAAGAAAGAATGGAATTTTCCTAAAGTCTTATAGCCTCTCAAAGAAAAGTAAAGGCGTCCCCCTACCGTTCCTTAAGACTCTACTAGACTCGTTCTTGTGTGATGAGACCAACGAACCTAATGCTCTGATACCAAGTTTGTCACGACCCAAAACGAGCCGCGAGTGGCACCCACACTTATCCTACTATGTGAGCGAACCAACCAATCTAAACCCCAACATTTCAAACATAATGAACAAAATACAATGCGGAAGACTTAAAACTCATTAACGAAATCAATTAAATAACTTCTAAAATTTATCAATCATTATCCCCAAAATCTGGAAGTCATCACCACAAGAACATCTATCCTCAAATTACTAAATCTAAGAGTATCTAAGAATCTAAAATAAGTAAAAAGCTAGTCCATGCCGGAATTTCAAGGCATCAAGACATGAAGAGGAAGATCCAGTCCAAGCTAGAAGCAATAGCTCACCCTGAAATCTGGCATTTGAAGACTGGCTAGAGTTGAGGTTGAGTTGAAGACGATGGCACGTTTGCTGCACTCCACAATTAACAAAGAAAAACAAATACAAGTAGGGGTCAGTACAAGGCACAAGTACTGAGTAGGGATCATCGGCCAACTCAAAATAGAAAGCAATATATGTCAGATAATAACATAAAATCAACTAATATTCTTAACAGGTGACAACAACAATTACCATAACCATTGGTCACAACACCGAGCACATCTATGAGGACTCAAGCCTCCACACCCTACTCATTTGGGAAACAGTTTCTTTAGATTGAGTATATTAACATATTTCAAGATTCATTCTCTTTATTCCTCTTGTGTCGGAACGTGACACTCCGATCCATATACTATCCTGGTGTCGGAACGTGACACTCCGATTCATATACTATCCTGGTGTCGGAACGTGACACTCCGATCCATATACTATCCTGGTGTCGGAACGTGACACTCCGATCCATATACTATCCTGGTGTCGGAACGTGACACTCCGATCCATATACTATCCTGGTGTCGGAACGTGACACCCGATCCTCTATTACTATCCTGGTGTCGAAACGTGACACCCGATCCTCTATTACTATCCTGGTGTCGGAACGTGACACCCGATCCTCTAATCTCATTACTTTAGTTCATCAAGCCTTCTTTTATACCAAGGCATCATCATTAACAAAGTAAATTTAAGATTTAAGATTCACAGCCTCATCTTCCCAATCCATTACAATTACATAATCACATTTTGCAAGCACACAATTAAGCATATAGAAGACTTTATAATACTACCCAACACATATCATTCGCTATTAAGAGTTTACTATGAGATAGTATAAACCATAACCTACCTCCATCGAAGAATCGCGATCAAACAAGCTATCTTCCCAAAACCTTTGCTTTCCTTGCGTTCTCTCTTCTTGATCGTTCGTTTCTCCCTCTCCTTGTTCTTTCTATTTTTCTTATTCAAACCCTTTTTCTTTTACCCTAATTGTCATATAATTAAGTATAAAAGATGATAAAAATAACCCACTATTTATTTCAAGGTTATCTCATTTAACCCCCAAGAAATTGAATTATTAACATTAACCCACTAACTTTATAATTATAAGCATGAATAGTCCAAAACGCCCCTTAAAACTTTTAACAAAAATCCGACCCAGTCAGGGTTGCGCAGCCTATGACGGTCCGTCATGGCTGTGACAGTCCGTCCTGCAGGTCCGTCACAAAGTTCAGAGAGTTAATTCTGTGGAAAGATTTGTGACGGTCCGTCGTGCCAACGACGGTCCGTCCTGCCATTCCGTCACGAAGTTCAGAGAGTCGATCTCAGTACCCAAATTTCAGAATTCTAAGTGTTTTGGAACGAGACCCCCTCGACGGTCCGTCGTGGGATCCGTCGACTCAGACAGTGATTTCCAGAAATAAACTCTGCTGCTCAAAACGACTAAACAGGTCGTTACAAAAGAAAATTTGAAGCCATAGCCTCAATAATACTGATGCATAAACCTCTTTCCCAACGGTTCATAACCGTACCAATACGACACTAACCGTCGGCAAGTAGTTCAAGCGACAACCGTGGCAATAGGTCCATCTATGACTACAGTTATATGAATCGTCGTACCAAACCGTCACAACAGAGCTATTGCTACGCGATCTGTTGTAGTGACTAAATTTATTTTCATACTTAAATATATGAGACACATACTTTTAGTGATCAAACATCAAAATTCGTAGCAAACTTTTGTCAATTAAAATTTTCCACTAAAAATTTTATTGGCGTCATTTGTTAAGTAGTGTTAGTCACAAATTTAAAGTTATCGGTGACACATTATTTCGTCACTAATAGTGTATCTAATTCATGCCAGATTATTTTTTTTCATAAAATTTAATTTTTGGACACAAAAAAATTTCATGTAAAAAAATATTTTGTTACAGTATCGACAAATTACAGTTCGTAGTCAAATATTATAAGTTTTACATTTAATTATGACATTTATTTTTGTCGCTAATAATATAAATAATTGATAACAAAGATTTTATTGTCTCTAATTGATGTGTGATTTAGTGATAACAAAAAAATTGTCACAAAATATGTAAGGTGTTAAATAGCGACGACTTAAAATTTGTAGTGACTATTTGAACTATTTGCTACGAAAAATATTCATAGCTAAATTCAATTTTTTTGCCTACAGTTGTTTATAATCACAAGTGACAACTTACAAAAAGAATAATACAAGTGCTTCATAAAAAATAGACAGAGACCATTCATTCATTAGCGAGGAAAAATATTAAATCCAACGAATTCAATGGATTCTGTAAAAATGAAAAAATTCAATTCATCAATTTTCTTAAATAATGCAATTATAAAATGCATCATTTGAAAAGTACAATCTAGGTTATAAGTACCGTGAGTAGTGTATGGTTCTACCACTAGATTGCTACTATTTTTTGGTTTAACACTTTTTTTTTAATTTCATACACATTTGTCGATAAAGACGATACAAAAATAATTTCTCAAGTCTTGGTGTAATTTTTGTGTGTGCCTACTGATTTCTGATTGGTGAACTTCATAGACTAAGTCGATATACTTGCTTCTATTTACAAATAATTACATATTTAATAGTAATTCCACAGACGTAGGTAGAGCAACTATACAGAGATAAGATCGATTTACAAACTTAGACTTCACAAAGGTGCGGAATTTTTCATGAATTTCTTTTAACTTTTTTTCCATCAGTGTGAAAATTGAAAAAAACTAAATAATGAAAGCAGAAATGAAAGAAATGAACCAACCAGAATTATATATTAGTAAAATGCACAAGTATCCCGCTAGACTATGACCGAAATCCCAGAGACACACCTTAACTATTCTAAGGTCCTATTACCTCCTGAACTTTTTTTTTTTTTTTGTAATTTTGTGCAACTTTTTGACTTACGTGGCCTCCAAATATCTCTCACGTGCTTCAATCGTGTGGATTCACGGAGTGTGCCACGTAAGACAAAAGGTGTACAAAATTACGAAAAAAAAGTTAAGGGGGGTAATAGGACTTTAGTTTAGTTAATGTGTCTCTGGGATGTTGGTTATAACTTTGGGGGTACTTGTATATTTTCCCAATATATTATGATGAAGTACTATAGTTATGAGTATTGATGTTTTTTTTTAAAAAAATAATTGATTTACTGATCGAGTTGAACTAATTATTCAATTATTTAAAATAAAGTCAAAAGTTTAATTTTATATAAATTTATAATTATACTAAATAATTTTTAAAATTTATAATGATGAATCATACTGAATATATTGAAAGGTATTTTATAAAATATATAATATAATTTAAAATATAATCTACATTTGAAATAATGTGAGCGGTAAATTTCATGCATTTGCTTAAATGTATTAATAACCATATATTATGTTATATATATCGAAGTTTAATGTGAAAGAAGTGAATGAAGTTAAAAATAAAATAAAAATGTGACATAAGAGTAGATTTGTCAATATGGGCTAGGCCATCCCATCGGGGCTGACCAATACAGAATTTGACATTTCACCGGCCAGGCGAGGCTAGCGCAGTTTTGGTGTGGACCAGAAAATGACCGGCCCAACCCACAAGTACGTGGGCTACTGACTTGCCGGTCCAATCCACTTTTTTTAAAATTATATTATTTTTAGAATTATTAAATTAAAATATAAATTATAATTTAAAAATATTATCATAAATATCGACAAAACAATATTGCATGATGTTAATTTTACTACTTTTTAATCAAACCCACAAATAAAATTATCTTTATAATATTTATTAAGTTTTTTTTAAGTAATGTATAAATTATCTAAATAGAAATATTAACCTAATTGTTTTGAGTTTGGACTATCTTTAATTTTAAATTTTAATATTATATTATATTTTTTGATCAATTTTTATTGGCCTACGCGCCGGCCCTACCGATATTTCTCAAGCCTCACAATTCAGCAGACTTATTCAGGACGGGCTAAAAAACTCTTTTCTCATATGAGTTTCAAAAATCGCAGCCCAGCCCAATTAAATTCCGGATTAGGCCAGGCGACCCAACAGTCCTAGCCCATATTGACGGCTCTACATAAGAGAGAGTTGATCAGATGGTAGAACTTCTCACATCCAACCTGAAAGTTGTGAGTTCGAGTCCCCAAAAAAGCATAATTGGGCCCTACTAAGGAGGGGTTAAAAAAAAGATAATTTTTTGTATATATAAAATGTAGTCATTAGTGACAGAATTTGATTTTGTTCAACTACGAAATACATATACCTTTAGAGATAATTGATGTCGTCACTAATTCAAGTAAAATAATTAGCGACGATATAATTTTGTCGGTAGTGATAACATTTTAATGACAAAACATACTACTAACTAAAAATAAACATAATTATATGACAAATAAAATTGTCACAAATGTTTAAGCATTTGGGGACGATTTTTTTTGTCGTTAATATAATACTTTTAGCGACAAAGCACAAAATCGTCTTTGTTTACTTTTAGACACACATATTTAGTGACGACTAATTGACGAATTATTTTTCGTATCACGAGATTTTATTGACAAAATATGATTTATAAATGACGAAATTATTTATCCTTGATAATCGAATTTGTCGTAGTAATACTTCCATTATATGTTAACGAACTTAGTGACATGTAGCATACATAATGTTTAGTAAGAAAACAAACTATGATAAGGGATCATTTAAGTTTTACATTTATATATTGAGTTTCTAACAACATGTTTTAGCTATTTAAACTTGTTTGCACGTCAAAAAAAAAAAAAAATTTCAAAGTTAAATCTTGACAGATTTTGTGTATATTTCCACAATTAATACATTTTTCCTCTTTTTTGCCTTAGATTAAATTTTGAGAGAAAAATGAAAGTTTTATTTAATACAATTTACCAGTTATAATACTTTGACTTTACAGTCAACATACCAAAAATTAGAAAATTAATGTTATTTCCATGTTTCCCTTATAATAGATTTGATTTATAGATTTTTAGATTCCTTGATTCATTATATAAATATATACATCTATATAATGTCTTTTTCATCTAAATATTGCTCACTCTTTGCTTCCTTCCCCCCATAAATTCACTAAGTCTAGCTCTTCTAACTTGAATCATACGATGGTTAGGAATCCTTATTGTTGGACGATTGAACATCAAAAGGACCTCCCAGAGAATGATGATCAAAATTTTTCAAAGGGCAAACTTTTCATTCGATGTGGAATTCGAAAAGTGTATCTTAATTACTATTTCACACAGGATGGTGATTGGAGGTTTTATGATCGAACATATTTCATCTATGAAAACACAAGAAGATTGTGTTTTGACATAGAAGAACATGAAACATGGTCCTCTAAGTTCAGTCAAATGTTTGAATCTTTATATGTTCCTCTCATGTATCAACAAGAAATGGTTCAAGACATTAAGGATAAGGCCTTGTTGATTGTTCAAGAAAATGATACATCTAAGAATATCTCAATCATCATTGACATAGCCCATCGTATTCCTCAAACAATTGCAAATATATATCAAGGTCATGACCACGAGGAAGCTAATGAGGATGAGCTAGGGTTAATAGAAGAACAAGTCGTGATGGATTTGATCGTGATGGATTTGATGACCTTGGACGAAACACGTGTGTTTATGCCTGTAGTTCCAACATCAAAGGATGCTATTGAAGGGCTTGAGAAGGTGAAAGTAGAGACATTGAATGGTGACAAGAGTTTTGGTGAAACTTGTATGATATGTCTTGGCAAGTTGATTACAAAGGACATTGTTGAACTAACTCGTATGCCTTGCAAGCATGTTTTTCATGGAGATTGCATTATTCAATGGCTTGAAATAAATCATGTTTGTCCATTATGTCGCTTTAGAATGCCAATTGATAAAGAAAATTAAAGCGACTTATATAATGGTTGACCTTATAAAGCTCTCACTAAGCCTTTCTTCTCTCTCCCCTTTACTTATTAAGTGGAAAATAGTCGTCAGCATTCTATAAACGACTTGAACGAGTCTATGCCCATTGAGGGCTTAGTTTTTTTAATTGTTGTTTAGTTTTTTTTTTTTTTGAAGAAGTTACTTATATGGTAAGGGTTAGATAGATCTCTACTATTTTATTCGATGTTAGAAAGAATATTGTAAGAGGGAAGACTTGTGGTCTTACCTCTAATATTTCCTATATCAAATAATTAAGTTTGTTTTGAAAATAATGATCGATTTTTATTTTGTTTTACTCTTCATAATTATTGTTATTTTAATTCTATCTAGTTATGATATCTTCATTTTGTTTTGCATGTTCAATTTCTTAAATTTGTAAAGAAAAAAAAACAGAATTTTGAAAATTCTTTAAATAGAGAGAAACCAATTTATTGAAAGGATATTTCACAAGTTAGAAAATATTACTATTTATAATTTCTTAAATCGTGATGTCTTCTTATTTAACTTGATAGGCGAAGCATTTCACATTTTAGTACATATTGTATAGTTCAGATAGATGGAATTTTGCTAATTAATGAGGTATTCCTCTTTTTTTTTCTTTTTCTTATTATTTTTTAAAATAAATCGATTCGCCTAATAATTTTATTTGTTTAGTTTCCTTCCCACCTTATTTAATATTTGATTTGATAAATGGGATTCTTATTGCAAAATGTCACTATTATTAAATTTGGTCAAATGCATAATTTTTATTGAACTTCTGACTATTTTCATAAATAACCTCCTCCCTGCTGCTATAATTAGATTTTAATGTATTTAGTTTTTGAAGATTTTGTTACAAATGCAAGAAATATTATAATTTAATTTTGACGTTAACATGTCTAAATTTTGTGTAAATAAGTATATAATATCAACTGAAAAAAAATTATTTTTATTTAAGCTCTATTTGTTTTTATAGTTACGCATAGATGATTAAAAAATACAATATAAATTTTATTTGTAAATGAAATTCTTTATTTGTAAATACTCAAGTATAATAAAGGACATTAAGAAATATACCTTTTGTTGCTCTAATTTTTTTTTATTTTTTTTTAAAAAAGTGAACACATCAAAAGATTGCTTTCTTTCATTAATTTTAAAAAAAGATTTCCAATCTTTTTCACTCATCAAAAGAAATTATGGCTCGTTCCATTTGCTTCATGGCATTTGTGGTCTTGGCAATGATGCTCTTTGTTTCCTATGGTTCGTCTTTCATCATTTATTCCTCAACATAAAATAATGTGCAAAATCACTTTATTTTTTCCTTCAAAATATTAACTACTCCCTCTATTTCAATTTATATGAGTTAGTTTGACTTTAAAACAGTGATAGGATCTCTAATTCTTTTACGAAATCATAAATAAAAAGAATATAACTAAGCAGGCTACGAACCGTTCAAATAAAGCCTAAAGAATTGTGAATTCATACATGCTTTAAAGTTATTTGCTATATGTTTGACAACTATGAATTCATACATGCTTGAAGATGATATTATGATTGAGTAATTAAGTGAGATTGATTAAGGATTTGAGTGTCAAAAACAAAATTAATAATGTTGTGTTATTGGCCTTTAGTAGCCAAGTTGACACATCAAATATGTTGTAACACATTGTTTAATACTTTAAGAATCTTCTATCAACTTTATGTTTGTTTTAATTTATGTATAAACTATGTACTATGTTTATGTGATCGCTTTCTGTTCCGTTTCACTTTTTGAACAAGTCAAGATATCTCCTTCTTGAACGAAATAAGGAGTAATCTGAAGCAAGAGTTAGCCTTTAAACGTAGCGGCGCGCGTGCGAGCATATATATATATATATATATATATATATATATATATATATTGTATCTCACACTGTTTATGTCGGTTAGTGATAAATAAGCTTTATTATGACTTTTCAATTGTTGCATTGACCTTGTTCCATCATTCATGATTTTGGCTTGACTAGCTTTACTTGGTAATGTATTATCATATTTTGAACTCACTATATTATCACGTTAACCTTTATGCATGTTTTGCATATTCAATATGTTTATGCATATTGTGCTTATATTATTTTATAATATAGGATCTGACGCTCCTCTAGCTATTCGTGGCTAGTTGGATTTCTCCACTTAGCACTTGGATTGGTGATTTCTCATGGGACCATTGTAACATCTTTTATTCTAGACAGACAAAAATTAGCTAATAAAAAAAAACAAGGAGAAACAAATTTGAAAACAAATGGGAAAATCTGGAAAATTTCCATATTTTAAAAGTGGGTTTTGGCCATTTTCAAATGATCATAACTTCCAGATCAGGAGGAGGTTGGGTGACTTCTTTACATGGACATAAATCTCGTTGGAAGATCTTTCAAACGACACTAAGTTCGTGAATTTCCGAGGTCGTATGAGTGATACATGACATTCGGAAGATGGATTGTTGAGCAGAGAAAGTTCCAAAACTGGATTTAGTAAGGGATTTTTGGTCTTTTTCTTAAGCCAATTTATTTCTTTTTGGAGTAATATGTTGGGGTATAAAGTGATCCCATTCAGTTTACGCACTTAGAAAAATAGACTAGGATTCTGAAAGAAATAAGAAAAGAGGAGAATGAAGAAGAAGACGCAAGAACACCAAGTTTAGATTCGTGGATTTTCGTTGGGGTGATCCCCAACAAGGTATGCGGGCTCTTTTGTGTTGGGTTACTTCACCCACACACCAATTTCATTCAAATCAGTCAAGTTCATGAATTAACTCATGTTAGAGGTTGGAATCTTGAAAGAAAAATTGAGGTTCTTGTTAATTGGATTGTTGTTGATCGCTGTTAGTTGTAATCCATGTTTTAGGACTGTTTTCGGGTCTAAATCATTAGGTAATAAGTTAATTAGAGATCCTAAGTTTTATTTGTGGTATCTAAGGGAGTTTGGAAAGGTTTAGAGATGAAAAAACAAAGAAGAAAGTCGAAAACCCGTTGGAGGAACGCTGGGGCGCCGCGCCTCCAAAGCCCCTCAGGACAAAGTCTGTCCGTCAGGCTCTGGAGCGCCTCTCAGAGCGCCTGAGGACAGCCTCTGTCCGTCAGGCTATGGCTCTCCGTGCCATTCAGAGCATCAGGACCCCCTGGAGACCCCGTTTTTTCCCTATCTTTTCGTACTAGTTCCTAAGTGATGTACCCCTCATTCCTAGTTTTTTTACAACACTCTAAGGTACATCTAAACATCATGAAATCATCCATAAACATGATATCATGATCCTTGAATCCATAATTCAATTCAAGGAAAGTAAGGTCAAAGTCAAAGAGGTTAAGAGCCAAGTCTAGAAGTTAAGAAGCAAGAAAAGATAAAGTCTTCTAAAGTCTTTCATAAATGTTTCACTTTGTTTTAAAGACTTAAAGTTCAAGTCAAGTAAAGAGTTTGAGTTCATTTCTCAAAAGCTATAAGGGAACTAAGTATTTCCTAAGAGTTAAAGTTTCAAGTTAAGTCAAGTAAAGAATTGAGTTGATATCTCAAAAGCTATAAGGGAACTAAGTATTCCCTAAGAGTTAAACTTTCAAATTAAGTTAAGTAAAGAGTTGAGTTCATATCTCAAAACCTATAAGGGAACTAAGTATTATCAAAGAGTTAAAGTATCAAGTTAAGTCAAGTAAAGAGTTGAGTTCATAACTCAAAGGCTATAAGGGAACTAAGCATTCCCTAAGAGTTAAACTTTCAAGTTAAATAAAGAGCGAGTTGAGTTCAATTATCAAAAAGATATAAGGTAACTAAGTATCCCATAGAGCTCTATAAATGTTTCACATTTGAGTAAAGAGGGAACTAGAAGTTCCAAAAGAGTTTTGAACTAAAAGCGGAACATTGATTCCAAAAAGGAGCTTTTTAAAGCTAACGGGTTCAGTAAATTATCTCATCCCAAAGGAAGGAAGTTTTATTAAAAGTATGAGCTTAAGTACATTTTTTGGAGTAGTATTGAGCATCGATGTGGACATGAGAGTTCATATTAACTTAAGTCTCCATGTAAACCATGTAGCCAACATGGGAATTGACGTGTCATACTTTTGAGATGATCACTTAAGGAGAGCTAGTGGGTCCACTAAGTTTAGTAAGGTCCTACATCGATGGAAAGGTGTAGGATGGTCCTCTTACAACGTGAGGTAAGATGTTGTATCATCACTTAGGCTCATAGTGATGGTGTCGGTTAGGGAAACTCCCATAGTGGCGATATTACTTTCTTATATCTGTAAATTTGAGTTTCTTATTTCATTTCTTTAACAAACTAAGTTGTCTTCACTGTTTATTAGTTTTATATATATATATATATATATATATATACATATATAGATATATACATATATATATATATACATATATATATATATATATATATATATATATATATATATATATATATATATATATATATATATACATATACACACACACACAAACACATCTTGCATGTGATTTAACTGCTATGTATATCATTTGAGTTAAGTATACTCTTGAGTTGAGCAGAGCCAAGGTAAGTTCATCTAATCCCCTCAAGCTTAAGTCATTGTTTAGCTTTCCAACTCGCATACTTGTATATTCAATGTACTGATGCCAGTTGGTTTGCATTGTTTCATGATGTAGACGCAGGTACCCAGGATCAACACGCAACGCTTTGTTGATTCCAGATTGAGATTCAGAGTTTGTGGTGAGCCTCCTTGCGTTCTAGAGGACATCCTTTTCATTTCTATATTAGCTTAGATTTTAGGATGTTGTGGGGTCTGTCTTAACATTTATCTCTAGACAGTTTAGAGGCTTCATAGAATAAAGTATTTAGTTGGAGTTGTTTTCAGTTATTAAGACTCAAGTGCCATTTTGGCCAAAGTTATGACATGCGTATTTCCTATTTTTATGTTTTACTCGTGTCAAAGTTGAGATTTTGTCTTCTACTGATTTAAGTAGTCAGGCCAGGGGTTCGCTTGGGGGCCAGCAATGGTCTTCGAGTGTCGGTACCCCTAGGGTGTAGGATAAAAAAATGACAACCATGGTCATTCAGGGGTTTTTCCTAACCATATGTATTATAGTGGAGGCTAGGGGTGTGCAAAAACCGGATCGACCGATAAATCGAATCGAAAAATGTTGTTGGGTTGTTATTATTAGGTAATTGCGTTATTGGATTTTTAAGGGGTTTATAAAAAAAGTTATTGGGTTATTGGTTCGGTATCGGGTTTTACTGTTGGATTATTGGGTAAATCGTTAATCCAATAAGATGGTAATAATTTACTATTTTAGTTTCCCTAATAATTAAATATTAATAATATAATATATCACTAGACACTATAATTATATCAAATTATTAGTACACTACCACTTCACACTAGGCCGTTTGACTAGTTTTTATTGTTTACTAAAAACCTTAAAACTAATGTAAGGGTTTGCAATTGTAGCTTTTGATTTTAGTTTTGGTCTTGTTGGACTATTTGATTTTAGTTTTAATTTGTAATTGTAGGTTATAGCATTTGCAAGTTTGTAAAGGTCCGTAATTTAATTAACATAAAAAATCTCATACTATGTTTTGGCGGTGAGATGTAATTCTAACCTTCGTATTATAATTAGCTAAGTAAGAAGTCATATAATATTTTTATGGATATTTTCTTATTGGATAAACCGGAAACCAAATCGATAACTATCAAAAATCGATAAATCAAAAACCGATAAAGAATATCTTATTGGTTTTTTATTGGGTTAATATATTTAAAAATCGAAAACCAATAAATCGAACCGATAATACATAAGACCGAACCGAACCAACCGATGCACACCCTAAGTAGAGGCTTTGATAGACATAGTTGATTTTGGCATTATTTTAGTCATGTACTCTCTTGGTATTTCCTTAAGTATGAGATGAAAGAGTTCTTAGAATTTTATTTCATTCTTATATTGAAATCTCTTTATTTTATATTCATTGTGTCATTCTTATGTCAAGTGGTTCGTTTAGGGCCTCATGAGATCCTTTTCTCTATGTCACGTGTTAGGTGTATTTTGGATATCGTGGCAAATAAGTACTATAAAACAAATGCTAAATATGGATATTTGTGTAGCTCATGAATACCAATAAGTTCATAAAAATATGACATATAGATTTGAAATTATTAGCTACAACATAAAACTCGTTGCTAATTATTCGCTTTAGGGACTAAATTTATTTTTCGTACTTAAATATATGAGACACATACTTTTAGTGATAAAACATCAAAATTTGTAGCAAAGTTTTGTCAATTAAAATTTTTCACTAAAATATTTAGTGGCGTCATTTGTTAAGTAGTGTTAGTCACAAATTTAAAGTTATCGGTGACACATTATTTCGTCACTAATAGTGTATCTAATTCATGCCAGATTATTTTTCGTCATAAAATTTAATTTTTGGACACAAAAAAATTTCATTTAAAAAAATATTTTATATAGTATCGACAAATTATAGTTCGTCGTAAAATATTATAAGTTTACAATTAATTATGACATTTATTTTCGTCACTAATAATATATAATTGGTGATGAAGATTTTATTGTCTCTAATCAATGTGTGATTTAGTGATAACAAAAAAATTATCACAAAATATGTAAGGTGTTAAATAACGACGACTTAAAATTTGTAGTGAATATTTCAACTATTTGCTACGAAAAAATTCATAGCTAAATTCAATTTTTTTGGCTACAGTTGTTCATAATCACAAGTGACAACTTATAAAAAGAATAATACAAGCACTTCATAACAAATAGAAAGAGACCATTCGTTCATTGGCGAGGGAAAATATTAAATCCAACGAATTCAATGGATTCTGTAAAAATGAAAAAATTCAATTAATCAATTTTCTTAAATAATGTAATTATAAAATGCATCATTTGAAAATTACAATCTAGGTTATACGTACCGTGAGTAGTGTATGGTTCTACCACTAGATTGCTACTATTTGTTGGTTTAACATTTTTTTTTTAATTTCATACACATTTGTCAATAAAGACGATAGAAAAAACAATTTTTCAAGTTTTGGTGTAATTTTTGTGTGTATCTACTGATTTCTGATTAGTGAACTTCATAGACTAAGTCGATCTATTTGCTTCTATTTAAAAATAATTACATATTTAATAGTAATTCTACAGAAGTAGGTAGAGCAACTATATAGAGATAAGCTCGATTTACAAACTAAGACTTCACAAAGGTACGAAATTTTTCATGAATTTCTTTTAACTTTTTTCCATCAGTGTGAAAATTGAAATAAGCTAAATAATGAAAGCACAAATGAAAGAAATGAACCAACCAGAATTATATATTAGTAAAAATGCACAAGTACCCCGCTAGACTATGACCGAAATCCCAGAGACACACCTTAACTATTCTAAGGTCCTATTACCTCCTGAACTCTTTTTTTTTTTTGTAATTTTGTGCAACTTTTTGGCTTACGTGGCCTCAAAATATCTCTCGGTGCCTCAATCGTGTGGAGTCACGGAGTGTGCCACATAAGACAAAAGGTGTACAAAATTACAAAAAAAAAAGTTAAGGGGGCTATTAGGACTTTAGTTTAGTTAATGTGTCTCTGGGATGTTGGTTATAGCTTAGGGGGTACTTGTGCATTTTCCCAATATATTATGATGAAGTACTATAGTTATGAGTATTGATGTTTTTTTTTTAAAACAATTGATTTACTGATTGAGTTGAACTGATTATTCAATTATTTAAAATAAAGTCAAAAGTTTAATTTTATATGAATTTATAATTGTACTAAATAATTTTTAAAATTTATAGTGACGAATCATACTGAATATATTAAAAGGTATTTTATAAATATATAATATAATTTAAAATATAATCTACATTTGAAATAATTATAGGCGGTAAATTTCATGCATTTGCGTAAATGTATTAATAATCATATACTATGTTAAATATATCGAAGTTTAATGTGAAAGAAGTGAATGAAGTTTAAAATAAAATAAAAATGTGACATAAGAGTAAAGCTGTCAATATGGGCTAGGCACCCCATCCGGGCTGACCAATACATACTTCAAAATTTCGAAGTCCAGGTGGGGCTAGCCCATTTTTGGTGTGGACCAGAAAATGACCAGCCCAACCCAAAGTGCGTGGGCTACTGGCTTGCCGGTCCAGTTCATTTTTTTTTAAAATTATATTATTTTTTGAATTATTAAATTAAATCATAAATTATAATTTAAAAATATTATCATAAATATTGACAAAACAATATAGTATGATGTTAATTTTACTAATTTTTAATCAAACCACATATAAAATTATCTTTATTATATTTATTAAGTTTTATTTTAAAGTAAACGTATAGATTATCTAAATAGAAATATTAACATAATTGTTTTGAGTTTGGATTATCTTTAATTTTAAATTTTAATATTATATTATATTTCTTAATCAATTTTTATTGGCCTACGTGCTGGTTCTACCGATATTTCTCAAGCCCCACAAATTAGCAAGCTTATTCAGGTCGGGCTAAAAAACTCTTTTCTCATATGAGTTTCAAAAATCGTAGCCCAGCCCAATTAAATTCAGGATTAGGCCAGGCCGACCCAACACTTCTAGCCCATATTGACGGCTCTACATAAGAGAGAGTTGATCAGATGCTAAGAACTTCTCACTTCCAACCTGAAGGTTGGGAGTTCGAGTCCCCAACAAAGCATAATGTGGGCCCTACTAAGGAGGGGTTAAAAAAGATAATTTTTTGTATATATAAAATATAGTCATTAGTGACAAAATTAGATTTTGTTTAACTATGAAATACATATAACTTTAGAGATAATTGACGTCGTCACTGATTGAAGTAAAATAATTAGAGATGATATAATTTTGTCGGTAGTGATAACATTTTAATGACAAAACATACTACTAACTAAAAATAAACATAATTATATGACAAATAAAATTGTCACAAATGTTTAGGCATTTGGGGACGATTTTTCTTTTTGTAGTTAATATAATACTTTTAACGACAAAGCACTAAATCGTCTTTGTTTACTTTTAGACACACTCATTTAGTGACGACTAATTGACGAATTATTTTTTCGTCTCACAAGATTTTTAGTAATAAAATATGATTTATAAATGACGAAATTATTTATCCCTGATAATTGAATTAGTTGTAATAATACTTCCATTATTTATCACAAGCATTAATGTTTAGTAAGAAAACAAAATTATGATATTTTTATGAATAAAAACGTAGATGCATACTCCTAAATTTTAAGGGATCATTTAAGTTATACATTTATATATTGAGTTTCCAACAACATGCTTTAGCTATTTAAATTTGTTTGCACGTCACAAAAAAAAAAAATTCAAAGTAAAATCTTGACAGATTTTGTCTATATTTCCACAATTAATACATTTTTCCTCTTTGTTGCCTTGATTAAATTTTGAGAGAAAAATGAAAGTTTTATTTAATGCAATTTACCACTTATAATACTATGACTTTACAGTCAACCTACCAAAAATTAGAAAATTAATGTTATTTCCATGTTCCCCTTATAATTAGATTTGATTTATAGATTTTTAGATTCCTTGATTCATTATATAAATATATACATCTATATAATGTCTTTTTCATCTAAATATTGCTCACTCTTTGCTTCCTTTCCCCCATAAATTCACTAAGTCTAGCTCTTCTAACTTGAATCATACGATGGTTAGGAATCCTTATTGTTGGACAATTGAACATCAAAAGGACCTCCCAGAGAATGATGATCAAAATTTGTCAAAGGGCAAAATTTTCATTCTATGTGGAATTCGAGAAGTGTATCTTAATTACTATTTCACACAGGATGGTAATTGGAGGTTTTATGATCGAACATATTTCATCTATGAAAACACGAGAAGATTGTGTTTTGACATAGAAGAACATGAAACATGGTCCTCTAAGTTCAATCAAATGGTTGAATCTTTATATGTTCCTCTCATGTATCAACAAGAAATGGTTCAAGACATTAAGGATAAGGCCTTGTTGATTGTTCAAGAAAATGATACATCTAAGAATATCTCAATCATCATTGACATAGCCCATCGTATTCCTCAGACAATTGCAAATATTTATCAAGGTCATGACCACGAGGAAGCTAATGAGGACGAGCTAGGGTTAATAGAAGAACAAATCGCGATGGATTTGATGACCTTGGACGAAACACGTGTGTTTATGCCTGTAGTTCCAACATCAAAGGATGCTATTGAAGGGCTTGAGAAGGTGAAAGTAGAGACATTGAATGGTGACAAGAGTTTTGGTGAAACTTGTATGATATGTCTTGGCAAGTTGATTACAAAGGACATTGTTGAACTAACTCGTATGCCTTGCAAGCATGTTTTTCATGGAGATTGCATTATTCAATGGCTTGAAATAAATCATGTTTGTCCATTATGTCGCTTTAGAATGCCAATTGATAAAAAAATTTGATTTGGGACTATAAAGCTCTCGCTAAGCCTTGCTTTCCTCTTCACTTCACTTATTATGTAATAAATAGTCATCAATGTTCTATAAGCGACTTGACTGAGTCTATGCCCATGGAGGGCTTAGTATTTTTAATTGTTGTTTAGTTGTTATATTTTCTTTGAAGAAGTTATTTATATGGTAAGGGTTAGATAGATCTCTACTATTTTATTGGATAGTAGACAAAATATTGTAAGAGGGAGGGCTTGAGGTCTTACCTCTAATATTTCCTATATTAAATAATTAAGTTTGTTTTGAAAGTAATGTTCATCTATTTTTATTTTGTTTTACTCTTCATAACTATTGTTATTTTAATTCCATCTAGTTATTATTTGATGGCATAGTTCTCATACTTTTATCATATTTATCTTCATTTATTTTGCATGTCAGTTTCTCAGCTTTGTAAAGAAAAAAAAAACAAAAATTTGAAAATTCTTTATATAGAGTGAAAACCATTTCATTGAAAAGAGTATTTTATAATTTAAAAAATATTACGATTTAGAATATCTTGAATCGTGATGACACCGTATCTAACTTGATAGGCGAACCACTTCACATTTTAATACATTTGTGTTATTAATATGTGAGTCATATAGTATATGTGGTTTATTTAATAATCATAATATTATATTTGATTTGATAAATGAGATTCTTATTGCAAAATGTCAATATTATTAAATTTGGTCAAAGAACTTTTGATGTGTGCATTTAAATTTTGAAGATTTTGTTACAATGCAAGAAATTTTATAATTTAATTTTGACATTAACATGTCTAAATTTAGTGTAAGTAAGTATGTAATGTCAACTGAGAAAAGAATTATTTTTATTTAAGCTTTTATTAATTTGTATTGTTACGTATGAATGACTAAAAAACACAATATAAATTTTACCCACATTCTGAAACTAAGATTACTATACATTCATACATTTGAATAAATAAATGAAATTCTGTATTTGTAATTACACAAGTATAATAAAGGACATAAAGAAATATACCTTTTGTTGCTCTAATTATTATTATTATTATTTTAAATGAACACATCGCTAAATGTATGTTCACTAAATTCTTTACCGTTAATGCAATAAATTTACCATTCACTATAAAATTAGGAATAATAATAAAATTTATCCCTTTATCATCGCAATCTAATTTATAATATATAGGTTTTTAAATGTTCCCAACCTTATAGTAACTAGTATACTTGTTTACGCTTAATCAAGTAAAAAAAATAATATAATACAATAAAAGCATATGGTCATGTAAAAATTAGAAAATATCATGAATTCTTATGGCTGGATTTATATCTAATCTTATGGTCATGCAAAATTTAGAAAAACAAAATGAAAGATAAATAATGTCCTTTTGATGAAAACTTTATGACTGAAATTGTGTCCTTGGCTTGAGCCAACTTTAGACATTTTTGACCATAAATTTTAAACAACTTTAGAATTTTTTTTTAAAAGTTCAAGTTCTCGAAAAATCCTCAAGACTTGTAAGTTCAAAACAAAGAATTTGATGTTCAAATCATAAATTATAATTGGGAAATGAGGATTTAGGATCACAAACAAATACCCAAATGATTTATCTCCAAAAAATTCTTTGAAATCGCTTTTACCGAGCTCCTAATTTTTATATTTTAAAAATACGATGAAATGGAGATGAAACCCGACTTTTGGATAAGAAAACTCGAAAATTTATTCATTGCAATCGTGACTACAAGACCAGGCCATCACAACGAATATAGTGGTCTACTCATTTAATTAGTTGACCATCGCGATTGTGATGATCAGAGCACAAACTCTACGCGATCACGAAAGACCCACATGATAACGAGACACAGATCATGAGAGTGTGTCCCTCGAACACAATTAACAAAGTAATGGGCAACAAGCATCATCACACCCTACAACACCAAGACTCAACCAAAAACATGGAGAGGACCCTCCAGATTCATTCGAAAGCCCGATCACACAAATCAAGTATGCTACTCTACTAAATTCAACGTTCCGAACTCAATGGATCCATTGAAACACGGATTCAAGGTACTCTTGACTCGAAATCCGAGAATGTCACAATAAACTAACTTTCATGTGAATTTACCAAACTGCCCTTGGAACCTCTGAAAGTTCAACCAAGAAACTATGGCTCGTTCCATTATTGTGTTACTTGTTTATTCACAACTCTAAATTGCATTCTTTCTTATTATTAATTGAAAAAAAAAGATTTCCAATCTTTTCACTCATTAAAAGAAACTATGGCTCGTTCCATTTGCTTCATGACATTTGTGGTCTTGGCAATGATGATCTTTGTTTCCTATGGTTTGTCTTTCATCATTTATTCCTCTTAAACCTCATAAAATAAAATAATGGCAAAATTACTCTATTTTTTCCTTCAAAATATTAACTAGTCCCTCTATTCCAATTTATATATATATGAGCCAGTTTGACTTGACACGAAGTTAGAATCTTTAATTTGTTATGAAATCATGATAAAAAAATGGAAAAAAGTAGGCTGCGAACCGTTCAAACAAAGCCTAATGAATTGTGAATTGATACATGCTTTAAAATCTTTTGCTATTCTTTTGACAACTATGAAAAACTCTTGAAATAATTTGTTTGTTTATATATATTCCTCTAAACATTATATGAGCAATATTTCTTTCGATTACATCTCTCTTATTATAATATTTGTAACTATTTCTGAATGATTGTAGAGGTGCAAGCTCAACACATGTGCAAATCAACAAGCCAAACCTTCAAAGGATTATGTTTTACCGACTCTTCATGTAGAAAAGGTTGTCTCAAAGAGGAGTTTGAAGTGCCTATGCACTAAGATTTGTGTATTTGACAAAATTTCAAATGAAGTTAAACCAACTTTAATTTGGATGGGGAAGCAAAAACTCTAAGTGAAACTGCGCTTGGAGATGAGATTATGATGGAGTAATTAAGTGAGATTAATTAAGGATTTGAGTGTCAAAAACAAAATTAATTATCTTGTATTATTGGCCTTTAGTAGCCAAGTTGATACATTAAATAAGTTTTAACACATCACTTAATCCTTTTAGAATCTTCTATCAACTTTATTTTGATTTAGTTTATGTATTATGTTTATTTGATCACTTTCTGTTACTATTCATTTTCTGAACAAGCCAAGATATCTCCTTCCTGAATGAAATGAGTGATATGAAGCAACAGCTAACCTTCAAACACAGAGGTGTATAACTTCCTCATTGATTTGATTTAAGCTTTTTTTATGACTTTTCACAAGTTGCATTGACCTTGTTCCATGATTCATGATTTTGGCTTGACAAGCTTTACTACACTTTACTTGGTAATGTATTATCATATTACGAATTATCACGTTTACGCGTTTATGCATGTTTCACATATTCAATATATTCAAAGTATTGATGCACATTGTTCTTATATTATTTTATAATATAGGATCTGACGCTTCTCTAGCTAGTCGTGGCTATTGGATTGCTCTGCTTAGCACTTGGATTGGTGAGTCCTCATGGTTCGAAGACAAGACCATGGTCATTTTATTACTTTTGATGTCTTTTCAATTTAAACTTTGTACGTGGTTTAGGGGTTTGTCCTAACCATATGTACCCGGAGTAGAGGCTTTGATCGACAAAGTTGATTTCCGCATTATTTTAGTCTTGTACTCTCTTGATATTTCCTTATTTATGAGCTGAATGTGTTCTGAGACTTATATTTCATTCTAATGTTGAAATCTCTTTATTTGATATTCATATTGTCATTCTTATGTCAAGTGGCTTGTTTAGGGTCTCATGAATTTCTTTTCTCCATGTCACGTATAAGGTGTACTTTGGATATCGTGTCAAATAAGTATTACAAAACAAATGCGAAATATGGATATTTGAGTAGCTCATGAAAATACTATCTGTAATACTGATTTTATAGATGAAAATGCAAGCTCAAACTATCCATGAAGAATAATGAGAAAAATAATGAAAAATCATGCTTTATATAAGAACCCTTACTTATGTGGAAATCATGAATTTAAATAATAGGTTTACTTTGAGACTCCATGGATTAACGAATACTCATTGATGAAATTACACACCTAAAATGGAAATCCTAGCTTGACTCCTTAAACTGAGACTTGCTTTAGAGAAGTTTGATTACATTGTCTAATGATTCTAAGTGTTTGGTGTGATGGTAGGGGTTTTAGTCAACTAACTTCCACATAGTACCACTTAGGATAGACTAAAACTACATAGTCTAGGAGTTAAAAGAGTGCGAAAACACCAAAACATCCCTGGAAAACTATCTTCAGTATTTGATCAATCAAACCACAATATACTTCACTATATGTTAACTAACTTAGTGACATGTAGCATACGTAATGAATATTTGTAAGAAAACTAAGTATGATATATTTAAGAATAAAAACGTAGATGCACACTCCTAAATTTTAAGGGATCATTTAAGTTATACATTTCTATATTGAGTTTCCAACAACATGTTTTAGCTATTTAAATTTGTTTGCACATCACAAAAGTAATTTCAAAGTAAAATCTTGACAGATTTTGTCTATATCTCCACAATTAATACATTTTTCCTCTTTGTTGTCTTTGATTAAATTTTGAGAGAAAAGTGAAAGTTTAAAATAAAATAGTTTACCACTTATGATACTATGACTTTACAATTAACACACCAAAAATTAAAAAATTAATGTTATTTCCATGTTTCCCTTATAATTAGATTTGATTTATAGATATTTTAGATTCGTTCATTCATGATATATAAATATATACGCCTATATAATGTCTTCACATGTCTTTTTCTTCTAAACATTGCTCACTCTTTGCTTCCTTTCCCCCCATAAATTCACTAAATCTAGCTCTTCTAACTTGAATCATAGGATGGTTAGGAATCCTTATTGTTGGACAATTGAACATCAAAAGGACTTCCTAGAGAATGATGATCAAAATTTGTCAAAGGGAAAAACTTTTCATTCTATGTGGAATTCGAAAAGTGAATCTTAATTACTATTTCACACAGGATGGTAATTCGAGGTTATATAATCAAACATATTTCATCTATGAAAACACGAGAAGATTGTGTTTTGACATAGAAGAACATGAAACATGGTCCTCTAAGTTCAATCAAATGGTTGAGTCTTTATATGTTCCACTCATGTATCAACCTGAAATGGTTCAAGACATTAAAGATAAGGCCTTGTTGATTGTTCAAGAAAATGTATTAAATACCTCTAATGTATAGTTCTCATAGTTTATCATATTTATCATCATTTTGTTTTGCATGTTCAATTTCTCAACTTTGTAAAGAAAAAAAACAAATTGAAAATTCTTTATTGTTGTGATTTATGCAGTTTTGATGATTGGCAAAGAAAAATGAAACACGTCAGTCAACATTGTCAAAAGGTGCACTGCCACGAGCAGTAGAATTCGAGAAAGCTTCTAAAATGAATAAAGACAAGAGTGCATAAATAAAGGGATGTATAATTTTAATTTCGTGAGAAACCCCAAGAAAATAAACATTTGATGAATTGAAAAGAAAGAATCAATGAGTTTGATTTGAAGAAGGAGTCTAAAGAGGCAAGTAGTTTTAATTGAAAAAGTCTCACTTAAAGTAGAACTCTAAAAGTTATTGTTGAATTGAAATGTTGGAGTTCGACTACAATACAAAAGAATCAATGAATATCATTTGAAGAAGAAGTCCAAAGAAGCTAGGAGTTTGAATTAAAGAAGGAGTCTTACTTGAAGTAGAACTTTGAGTCAAGAGAGTTCAAGTCAATAAGGAGTTTGAAGTGAACAATAACACTATGAGGAATTGTGCTTAAATAGAAGTGAAGTTGTTTAGAATACTAGTGCACTTACAAAGAAAAAGAGCAATTGAGAAATTCACCACGCAAGTGCTACCAACGAACTGAAGGAACACATCGAAAAACTGATCCTTTTACAACGTTTATGTGTTAGGACTTTTTCTTTGTGAGTGAGTCTTGATGTAATCTTAGTTCAATGAGCTATAAACTGAATTAGGAGCGTTGTCTTCAGGTTGTGATAACTCAAAGAGTTTGGAACACATACCTTGGGAGGTTTGTGTTGAAGGTTAGGAAAAAAAGTTCGTTCCTACGATTACAAGAGTTGTAGTCCAAATCCATAACTTAAAGTTAAGGTAGGTATCAAAGTTTGTAATCTATCTATTGTGGAGGCTTGTAGTTGATTTAGTGAAGTTGGAGTTAAATCCTGTAAGGATATAGGTTGTGGTTCTTACACCTTTTGAGCCGTGTGTTTCCACGTAAGAATAGTGTATTTTTACCACTAGTACAAATTTGACTTAAACGTTTATGTAGCAATGGTTATATTATCGTAGAAATAGCTCACCTATTACAACAGTTATAACTGTGGCCAAATATCCTTGAATCTAATAGATTAATTCTTAAATAAACTATTGCATCATCCCTATAACCATCCCTATAGAGAATCTATAGGAACAAGTTTTAGAACTATCGCGATAGATAACTCTATGGCAACGATTAATTTTAGAAAAATAATTTTGATTTTTATCCCTAAATATATTTCCATCCTAAAAAATATATTTCCCTCCAATAATTTGGCAAGATATATTAATCCCTTATTAAAAAATCTAAAAGAAAAAGAACATAATCTTATTTTCAGAAACTTCATTCAGCGATGTGAGCTATGGAACTTTTGTTGAGCAACTAAGAATAGAGAGAGATTCAAGAAATTTCAGCGAAGCTTTTATTGAGGAAAACAAATCTCTAGGACTACGAATCTCTTGAATAAAAAAGTTGTTGGTGAAGCTGTTTGTGTAGCTCGTTGAGGAAAACAACAACGAACAACAAGCTCGTTCTTCTTGGTGATGTTTTTGAGGTTCGACTACGAATTCGTCTGAAAGGTGAATAATGTTTAAGGTTTCTATGCTAGTTCATGATTTCTACGTCCCCATTGATATTAAAAAAAAATATATGGGTTAGCCTTAAATAAATGTTATTTGCTCTAATATAGGTAGTGTGTAGACTTACCCTGTTTGACTCTGTGATATATAGTGAAACTAGAAAAGAAAACACTCCGAATTTGAAGTTACAATTGAGTATTTAGGGTTAAACATGAAGTGGATTTAGGGTTAAACCTGAAGAGGATTTGAGATTGAGTAATGCTCTAGATTCAAAACATTAATGCTTTTTGATTGTCTGTGCTATATGCAAGCTGACTCACTATGCCTAATGACTTTAAGATAAGCTAGATTGCTATTGAATATGCCCTCTTTATTGTTTAAGAGTTGCCTTGTCTTTATTGAAATGAATTTGATGGAAAATCTTTGAGGTATGGTTATATAATATTTATTTGTATTGCAGAAGACACAAAGATATAAGAAGTCAACTCTTGGTAAAGTAGAACTGTAGAAGAATCGGTTAGAAACCGTTATGTGTTCTTGTCTCAGTGTCGCTGCCCCGAAAAGGTAATCCTTTTGACTTCTACTTGTTTAAGCTAACATTTTGTTTTGATAATATGAAGCTTATGCTCCTTTGCTCCAATGCTTCTTTTCTTCTTTGATTTACTGTTAATGTCTACTGATGGACTGTTTGATTTCAAATTGAGTGCGTCTGAGTTGATGGAGGTATAAGTTATGCTCTTGTGTTTGTTGTTGTTTTGTTCGTGAGTGATATGGCTTTAATTACTGGTTCCGTCGAATTGTTTAGCCAATTATATTTTAGGAGTTATCTATCAATTTTATTTAAGTTTGCTTAGCATGGTTTCTAGTTTTCTGGTTGCTTTACTATTCCTATAGTTCAACTTGTGTGCTTGCTTCCTTGTACATACCGAAAATAATTTGTCTTGATCTTCCAGTAGTTTTATTTTTGCTTTTTTGTTTCTGGAGAACAGTTGAATGCTTAGCCCAATTTTCTTAGGGATCACATATCCATACTCTGCAGCAACAACAATTTCTTATTAAACCTACCACACTGCATACTTCAATTAGGTAGGTACTTGTTTTTATTTGTTGGTTTGTTTCCTGATGTTAGAGTTTGAGGTTGTTATTTTATTTTCTTCGACATTACAATGGGAGAACTTTGACTTATCGTAGTCATGGGTTGTTGTTTTAGTTGAAAAGTGGACGAGGATAAGAATTAAGTGATAGTTGAAGAAGTGAAAGATGGGTAGGGAGGATCTGAGGCAACCAACAAGACTGTTTAGTAGCTATTTTCTATTGTGATTGTATGTCGAAAGTTATAATTTTTCACCTATAAAAGTATAATATAAGTTTTTCATTCTTCTGTAGGGAAGTATTATTCTTCATGATGCATATGTTTTTCATGTTTCATTGGCTAACTTAGGAAATTTTTTATGTTTAGACAAAATTAAGTAAAATCTAGCATAAAGGAAGCCCATGATACAACTTCTGCTATCTTACTTTATAGCTGGAGATTAAGTGACTCAGGACTTAAGAATGTGTAGATTACAATCATCTTTTATATTATTGTGTATCTATGATCTCTAGTGTCTGAAGATAAGGCTTTTTAAATATTTTTGTGTTGGTTTCTTGTCATATATGGATTTCAACAAGAAAGAATTTGAACTGGACTGGTCCAAAAACTATTGGTGTATCACTGTCACCACATGGACACTGCATGTCGAATCTAGTTACAAGAAATCTTATTTTTGATACTAATCTAGTAAAATGTAAAATATCACTAAAATTACATTAGTTAAACACTTTGCAATCCTTTAACATAAACTAAGATGGGGTAACTCTTATCCTACACAAAAAGAGAATACATAAAAAAGATGTGCAACTCATTGCTTAAATTGTTCTTGTAGTCTCTGTGCAAGTGCAGCTGAAACCTTGTTTTTGATACTAACATGAGTTTGTCAGTAGAGTAGAACTTTTTCTCGGTGTTATTCATTCATTGGGAAGATTATTTTTTAGATAGGCTTGTAAAAATAATTTATAAGTCAAAAGCTAAGAATATATATACAAGATCCTTGTTCACAAATTTGTTTCACGAAAATAAGGCACTTTACATTTCATATATTATCTAGAATTGGGTGCTTACTTGAAAGAATATATATACTTTTGAAAAGGTAACATAACATATGATAAATATATCTTTTAAAAGATGATAAAAGATAAGACTTTACTTGTTAAAAACCACTCAATAGATAAGTCACTAGATTTATTCTACTGTTTCTTATTAGCTCTAGAATCAGTAATACATTGAATACTTTTATATGTATGGTAGTTGTTAAACTGATCAGCCAACACCATTGTGTGTTTTTTTAATAATGAGATAGCAATTTTTACTGTTTGTCCTAATCACGTTGTCCATGTGAACAATCAACTCTGTTACTATTTTAGAATACATGTAATTGTTTGCTAGAATCAAAATAAATGTATTGATAGTTATTTGATTTGCTTGATGCAGTCTTTTGCATTGTGGTGTCACTACTTAAGTTTTGTTCAAGAGCACGACCAATCATATTGTACACTTTCTGCAGCTGGAATTTCAAAGGTGAGAAATCTGCCCTTATTGCTTCGAAATATGTTTTAGCGTGCCTTTAGTCATTTATGTGTATAAAGTTTCTTAAATGGTGAAATCTCTAGTAATTTATCAATTGGGTTATACTATTAATGCTGTCATTTTTGGGTGTTGAATTGGTGTGAAGGTTTGAGATTTGATGAATCTAAAAGTTCAAAAGGTTAAGTTCTGCCGATATTGCTTGTACTCATGAATTTATTGGCTTTAAGGTTTTTTTCATGTCATGCAGGATATATATTCAATGGATTTGGAGATAAAATTTGGATAAATCTCCGAAGATCCACCTATGAATATATTCATGTAGTTAATGATTTTCTTGATAAAGCATTTGAACGAGCTTCCCAAGGTTATTGTGTCCTTGTAAGAAGTTCTTTAATCGTAATTGACGCTGTCAACATATGATAGAGGATTATTTGATTTGTCATGGATTTGTTCATGGATACACAAAATGGGTTTTTCATGGAGAAGGATTTTCCTTAACAAATACGCCACATCCAACCAATGAAGAAGAAACTTCTAACATGCATGAAGACATTGATAGATTATTTCATGATACTTTTAAAATGTACTAGATGATCAGAGACATGAAGGAGTGAGAGAGGGGCCACGTGAAGATGCAAAGAGATTTTTTAAATTAGTGGAGGAAGGGAAATAAAAGTTGAGAGTTGTATCCGGGGTGTACAAATTTTTCTAAGTTGAGTTTTACCATCTGGCTATACTTGTTAAATGCATTCACAAGTCAACTGATGTGACCTTTTCAGATTTGTTGGACTTGATAAGAGAGGCTTTTCCATTTGCTCAGATACCCGAGTCGTTCTACAAGGCAAAAAGTGTTGGAAAATAGCATACACAGCGGAAGCATTCCAGAATCATACATGTTGCATGAATATAAATAACAATCACAAATAGTTATCACATACAAAGTATGCTGAAAATTAACTCAGGATTACCTCTTGAAGCGTGTGCAGATATCTTGAAGTAAATCCAACTCCAGTTCTATAGTCTTCTACAGTGATCCCAATCAACAACTGAACTCTCTCAATACTTGGGTGGGCAAGTATTGTATAGAATACTCTTTTTTTATTCTAGGTTAGAAAAATCCCTATTTATAGAGATGTCTTCCTAGTCCAAAGAGGAGAAGAAAAACAAATCCTTTTTCTTCAAGAACTTGAAACACACGTTTCTTTTCCATCTTTTACTAAAAAATAGGATTCTGAGTTCTAGTTAGATTGGGCACTGGAGGGACCACATAATTTATTACTGAGGCTTCCTATTATGGAAATAATTCTAAATAATTAATTTGAATTATTCTTACCATAATAAATTACAAATCATTCCACTAAAAATTCGTAATTGAACTCCTCTATTTATTTCGAAATTCACCACTAAACACTTATTTGATTCCCCATGTTAAGATTACCGATACTAATCAATAAATTAAATTACTGACGAATTTAATTCAATGATTAACTTCTTTTAGAGCAATACTTAACTTATTTCATGTGCCAGATTCATAAATCTACCGGCCGGATTTACACATGAAAACTTACAAGCTTCTCATAAAAGGTGTATCATCAATCTCTATACTGAGACATGGATTCCATCAACTAACTAATTATTTCACCAATATATATTATTATCATCCAATCTACCAGGCATATTGACCCATCTCAGAATCTCACCTTTTAATAAATCAAAATGATAAATAATATATACAGATCATAATCGTTATATCAAGATTAAGAATATAAGTACATTTAATAGTTTAGAGAATATGTTTTTATCAATCAGTCTAAAACAACTATCTCTGCTTGATCCCGTTCAATACATACCAAATGCACTAGCACGAGAAGTTAGAACTATGCCATTCTCATAATCAAGATAAATTACATTTAATCTCGTGCTACAATCTTTCTGATGATTTTGTCCAAATTTTCATCTATGATTGTGAACTATAAATTTTAACTTATAAGAACTGATGATTTAATCTTCTGTGTATAAGCTTAAACTCTATACACCAAATCATCTACTATATAAGTTAAGGACACATATATGACAATTGATCTATTTAATGTAACACTTTATTGAATTGAATAAATAAATAAACAATTGTTCAATATTAATACTTTATCAAAACACATGGTTAATAGTATATCCTAACAATCTCCCACTTAGACTCATAACCATGCACCTACATCTCTAACACCCATTCCTTCAACATGTCTATCAAAAGACTTTTGCGGTAAAGCTTTTGTGAAAGGGTCTGCAAGGTTGTTCTCTGATGCAATCTTCGCCACCATCACATCCCCTCTCTGTACTATGTCTCGAATCAAATGGTATTTTCGCTCAATGTGTTTTGCCTTCTTATGACTTCGTGGTTCCTTTGAATTTGCAACCGCTCCACTATTATCACAAAACATTGTAAGTGACATTTCTATTGCAGGAACAACTGCCAAGTCTTTCAGAAAGTTTCTGAGCCACAGTGCCTCCTTAGCTGCTTCAGAAGCTGCTACATATTCGGCTTCCATGGTAGAATCAGCAACACAGGTTTGCTTGATGCTTCTCCAAACAATGGCTCCACCTCCCAAAGTAAACACATTTCCTGAGGTCGACTTTCTAGAGTCCATATCAGACTGGAAATCTGAGTCTGTGTACCCTATGGGCACCAACTCATCCGAATGATAGACTAGCATGTAATCCCTAGTCCTTTTCAGGTACTTGATTATATGCTTAACTGCTGTCCAATGTTCTCATCCAGGATTAGACTGATATCTGCTTACCATGCCTACGGCAAAACAAATGTCAGGTCTAGTGCATAACATGGCATACATGAGACTTGCTACCGTTGATGCATAAGGAACTGTCTTCATGCTTTCTGTTTCCTCATCTGTCTTAGGACATTGATCCTTAGATAAAGAAATTCCATGTCTAAAAGGAAGAAAACCTTTCTTGGAATCGTGCATGCTAAACCTGGTAAGAATTGTATCAATATAAAGAGCTTGAGATAAACCTAACATCCTTTTCTTGCGATCACGTAGAACCTTGATCCCAAGGATGTGAGCAGCTTCTCCCAAATCCTTCATATAAAATTTTGTGGACAACCATTTCTTAACTGAATTCATCAAGCCCACATTATTTCCTATGAGCAAGATATCATCTACATATAATACCAAAAACACCACTTTATCCCCATTCCACTTTTTGTACACACAAGACTCATCAAGACATTGCTCAAAACCAAAAGACTTGACTGCAGTGTCGAAGCAAGTGTTCCATGCCCTAGAAGCTTGCTTTAATCCATAAATAGATCTTTTAAGCTTGCACAACATGTGTTCTTTTCCTTTTTCTATGAAACCATCTGGTTGTCGCATAAATATGCTTTCATCAAGATTTCCATTAAGGAAAGCTGTCTTGACATCCATTTGCCAAATCTCATAATCATAATGAGCAGCAATGGATAAGAGAATTCTAATAGACTTAAGCATGACTACTGGCGAAAAAGTTTCCTCATAGTCGATCCCTTCTTTCTGAGTAAACCCTTTTGCAACAAGTCTAGCTTTGTAAGTTTGCACTTGTCCATCTACTCCTCTCTTTTTCTTATATATCCACTTGCATCCAATGGGTTTGACTCCATCTACAGGTGGTTCTACAAGATCCCAGACTTTGTTAGAGTACATAGACTCCATTTCTGATTTCATAGCAACAATCCATTTTTCTGCATCTTTATCTTGTAGTGCTTCGTCGTAATTTACAGGCTCGGTATTTGACTCTTCAGGAATTCTGTCAAAAGATTCTCCCAAGAGTGCATACCGAAGTGGTTTTCTTATCACTCTCCCACTACGACGAGACACTACAGTTGCAGGGGTAGGTTCAGAGAGATTTGCATTATTATGATCTTGTGGTGGAACCACATCATTTTTGGGATCTTGAGTTTCCATGTTATCTTCAGTATCTTGCGGTGCAGAGATATCAACAACTTCTTCCTCTA
This sequence comes from Solanum peruvianum, assembly GCA_027705065.1. Taxonomy (NCBI): domain Eukaryota; kingdom Viridiplantae; phylum Streptophyta; class Magnoliopsida; order Solanales; family Solanaceae; genus Solanum; species Solanum peruvianum. Next base: position 5,879,533 of record JAKWJD010001761.1, on the reverse strand, counting down.
ATGCAATCTGCTCACTATTACTCCCACTACCTTGATGCAATGAATTTTCAAGATCTTGTACTTGCAGAATTTTATGTTTGTTAACATCTCTCCCACTATTATAATGCAATGGTATGTTAACTCTAACATGTGGGGTTTGAATTTGGTTTTCATTATTTTCAGTAGATTGATTTGTTTTCTCTTTGCTCAATTCCTGTAAAACTAGTTTACTTCTAGGAATATGGTTTGTTAAAAAATCCGTTTCCAGAAACTTGGCATTGGTAGACACAATGACCTTCTTTTCTTTAGGATTATAAAACATACCACCTTTCGTTCCTTTAGGGTATCCAATAAAAACACATACTTCTGTTTTAGGTTCCAATTTTTCTGCCTTCCCTTTTAATACATGTGCTGGACATCCCCAAACCCGAATATGTCTCAAACTAGGTTTGTGCCCAGTCCACAGTTCAATGGGTGTCAAAGGAACAGATTTAGAAGGAACTAAGTTCAGAATGTAATTTGCAGTTTCTATGGCATATCCCCAAAACGAATGCGGCAAATCAGAGTAACTCATCATTGATCTAACCATTTCTAAAAGAGTTCTATTTCTTCTTTCTGCTACACCATTTTGTTGTGGCATTCTAGGTGCAGACATTTGAGATGTAATTCCTTGTTCTGATAAGTAACTAATAAAATCATTAGAGAGGTATTCGCCACCACGATCAGATCGCAATGACTTGATATATATTCCATGTCGTTTCTCTGTTTCAGCCTTAAACTCTTTGAATTTCTCAAAGCATTCAGACTTACGGCGCAACAAATATATATATCCATATTTTGAGTAGTCATCAATGAAGGTCACGAAGTACTCATACCCACCTCTTGCTTGAATGTTCATTGGGCCACACAAATCAGAATGAATTAACTCTAGTTTATCATTGACTCTATTTCCTTTTGAGGGAAAAGGTCTCTTAGTCATTTTTCCTTCTAAACAAGATTCACATGTTGGTAGTGCCTCCACTTTTAATGAACCTAAAGGTCCATCTCGAACCAACCATGAAATCCTATCTAGATTTATATGACATAGACGCAAGTGCCATAGATAAGTCTCATTAAAATCAGAAGAACGTTTTCTTTTACTTGAAAGGTTAACATAATTCAATTCTACGAATTGTTGCAGTTCTGGAGAGACATTAATAATAAAAAGACCATCAATCAATGTACCAGCAGAGACAAAATGTTTATTATAACTAATAACACAACCGTTATCAGAAAAACTAACATCATAACCATCTCTCAAAACTTCAGAAACTGAAATCAAATTTCTTCTAACAGCAGGTGCATATAGAACGTCTTTTAAAATTAAAACTCTACCACTATCAAACGAAAAAACAATATTTCCTAATGCTAAAACTGGAGCTGCAGAGCCATCTGCTTGAAAAATGCTAACTTCACCTCTAATCAGCTTGCGCGTTTCTTGAAACCCCTGCATAGTAGTGCAGATATGATCAGTGGCTCCTGAATCTACACACCATGAAGTGGTAGAAACAGCCGCTAAAAATGTTTCAACGACAAGTGAAAGTGAGTTACCTGGTTTGTTTTTCTTCTTGGCTAAGAAAACTGGACAATGTGCCTTCCAATGACCTGACATCTTGCAATGAAAACACCCTTAGACTTTTTCACTCCCCCAGTTGGAGGTGCAGTTGTCTTAGCTTTGTGAGACTTTTTCTTCTTCTGTCCACCTTGCGGTTTAGAAGTAGAACCTTTCTCAACATTAAGTGCCATTGATGGTGCATGTTTTTTGACAAGGGTCTCTGCCGCCTGTAGCTCATTCAACAATTGTGCCAAAGATAAACTCATCTTATTCATATTATAATTTAGGCAAAATTGTTGAAAACTATCAGGCAGAGACTGCAATATCATCTCAACTTGGGAGTCATTGTCAATTTCAGCCCCCAAAACCTCTAGTTCATTCAGAAGACCTATCATCTTCAGAACATGGTCTCTTACAGGAGTGCCTTCAACCATCTTAGTGTTCATGAGAGTTCTCATGGCAGTCTGCTTAGCTGATCGACCCTGGTCTCCAAACATTTGTTTGAGATTCTCCAGAATTTCAAAAGCAGACAACATAGCTTGATGTTGATGTTGCAAAACATTTGACATTGAAGCCATAATGTAACATCGCGCCATCTCATCAGCTTTGCGCCATTTCTGATAAGCTAACTTATCCTCATCACTAGACTGATCATTTGGTTTCAATGGACATTCCTCATGAAGCACAAACTTATATTCTTCAGCAGTTAACACAATGTCAAGATTTCTCCTCCAGTCAACATAGTTAGAACCCTCTAGTTTGTTTTGACCCAAAATAGTACTAATGGGATTAAAAGGAGACATGTTGAATCTGAGATTAAAGAAATAGTTACAATAGATCAATAACATAGTCATATAACATTGAATATTCAAACTCATGATATACATATACATCCATGCATCTTAAATAGCCAATCGTTGGGATTGGAGAACTATTCATACAATATACATATATAATGACCGATTATTCACTTTATAAACTTATACAGACCTAACTCAGTTGGAGAGTCTACTGTTACTTTAAGTCAAGTGAAAATCCTCTAGTTGCATTGATCCAATCATATATTACTCAGTTTAGGAGAGTTAATACAAATTGTCAAACTAGCGATTAAATACGTAATGACTTGTATTAAATTCATCGGATGGGGAGGAAGGTCTAAGCCAACACATAAACTTAATACTTCATTAATATTTAATCTTGGTAAAAAATTTACTCATCACCATTTATTTTCTTCCAAATTTCATACAAAAAAAATTTCCAGAAAGAAAATATGTGCACACCAAATCTTCGTACATTCCATGTACCATCTCATATATATTCAATAATACACCTTTTGATTAAAAAAAATTATGGCTGCCTATAATATGAACAAGAAAACTACAGCCATACTATTTTGTTTTAGTCGTACAAAATCAAAAGTTTCTCTATATTATAACATGTGAGCAAATAAAAAAAATTAAATTAACTTTTTTTTTTTTCATATTATATCAAAAACAGCCAGCCACATAATTTAATTTTTTTTTTTAATTATTATGTCAAAAACAGCCAGCCACATAATCGAGACATAAATCACACATGCAATCAAGTATTGCTGCCATGGCGTGGTATGCTTCTCTTTGGCCTTGCCATAACACAAATCTCTTGAATATATATACAATTGCACATAAGTGCTCTCACAAGACAAAAAAAAAATAAAAAAATTGATCGGTGTAGCTATCAAAATTTCTCTTGAAATTATCCATCGAAGAACACCGTGCATGACAATATGAAAATATTATCAAATCTTACAAATCAATTTTCATAAGTAACTATTACCGTATGCATTTAACAAAAACAAATCAAATCAAGTTTTTATCCGTTATGTTCTTTTCGTGATAAAACAAAATTCACAATCACGAATCATACATATAATTTCACATATGCATATTTTAGGTTATGTATAAAGATGCAAGTATGGCTCTTGATGCCAATTGTTGGAAAATAGCATACACAGCGGAAGCATTCCAGAATCATACATCTTGCATGAATATAAATAACAATCACAAATAGTTATCACATACAAAGTATGCTGAAAATTAACTCAGGATTACCTCTTGAAGCGTGTGCAGATATCTTGAAGTAAATCCAACTCCAGTTCTATAGTCTTCTACATTGATCCCAATCAACAACTGAACTCTCTCAATACTTGGGTGGGCAAGTATTGTATAGAATACTCTTTTTTTAATCTAGGTTAGAAAAATCCCTATTTATAGAGAGGTCTTCCTAGTCCAAAGAGGAGAAGAAAAACAAATCCTTTTTCTTCAAGAACTTGAAACACACGTTTCTTTTCCATCTTTTACTAAAAAATAGGATTCTGAGTTCTAGTTAGATTGGGCACTGGAGGGACCACATAATTTATTACTGAGGCTTCCTATTATGGAAATAATTCTAAATAATTAATTTGAATTATTCTTACCATAATAAATTACAAATCATTCCACTAAAAATTCGTAATTGAACTCCTCTATTTATTTCGAAATTCACCACTAAACACTTATTTGATTCCCCATGTTAAGATTACCGATACTAATCAATAAATTAAATTACTGACGAATTTAATTCAATGATTAACTTCTTTTAGAGCAATACTTAACTTATTTCATGTGCCAGATTCATAAATCTACCGGCCGGATTTACACATGAAAACTTACAAGCTTCTCATAAAAGGTGTATCATCAATCTCTATACTGAGACATGGATTCCATCAACTAACTAATTATTTCACCAATATATATTATTATCATCCAATCTACCAGGCATATTGACCCATCTCAGAATCTCACCTTTTAATAAATCAAAATGATAAATAATATATACAGATCATAATCGTTATATCAAGATTAAGAATATAAGTACATTTAATAGTTTAGAGAATATGTTTTTATCAATCAGTCTAAAACAACTATCTCTGCTTGATCCCGTTCAATACATACCAAATGCACTAGCACGAGAAGTTAGAACTATGCCATTCTCATAATCAAGATAAATTACATTTAATCTCGTGCTACAATCTTTCTGATGATTTTGTCCAAATTTTCATCTATGATTGTGAACTATAAATTTTAACTTATAAGAACTGATGATTTAATCTTCTGTGTATAAGCTTAAACTCTATACACCAAATCATCTTCTATATAAGTTAAGGACACATATATGACAATTGATCTATTTAATGTAACACTTTATTGAATTGAATAAATAAATAAACAATTGTTCAATATTAATACTATATCAAAACACATGGTTAATAGTATATCCTAACAAAAAGGTCATAAAAGATTTGGGTCTTTATTATGAGAAAATCCATGCTTGCACTAACGATTGCATGTTATTTTGGAATGACAATGCAAAGTTAGATAATTGCTCTGTGTGTGAAGCTTCAAGATGGAAGACTGTTCGTAATGACTTAATTAATAAGATTACTAAAATCCCAGTGAAGGTTTCAAGGTACTTTCCTTTAAAGCCTATGATTCAGAGGATATTCATGTGTTCTGAAACATCTATAGCTATGTGATGACATGATACTGAATGACTTAAAGATGAAAATTTAAGACATCCCACAGATGGTGAAGCTTGGAAGGATTTTGATTCATTGCATTCTAACTTTACTAATGATGCTTGTAATGTTAGATTGGGTCTTTCAAGTGATGGTTTCAATCCATTTAGAACTATGAGCATTTCCCATATCACATGGCCAATTATGTTGATGAACTATAATTTATCACCATGGACTTGCATGAAGTGGGAGATATTATGTTGTCAATGATTATTCCAGGTTCATCATCTCCGACAAATGATATAGATGTATACTTGCAACCAATGATTGCGGAGTTGAAGGAATTATGGAAAGTGGGAGTGAAACATAAGATGCTCTAACTAATCAAACATTTCTAATGTGTGCAGCTTTATTGTGGACAATTAGTGATCTTTCAGCTCTAGCAATGCTTTTTCGATGGAGCACCAAGGGGAGATGGCATGCACCACCTGTAATCATAATATCACAATATTTCAAACATAGTCGTAAGATGTGTTACTTAGGTCATCGGACATTTTACCTCCTGATCATCCATTCAGAAGAGATAAAAAATCATTTAATGGTAAAGAGGAGCATAAAGTTGCACCTATTTCATTATCAGGTGCACAAATTCTTGAAGAGCTTCGTGAATTCAATAATGTATTTGAAAAGAACAAAAAGAAAAGAATACGAAAGAATTATGGTCTATGGAAAATAATCCATATTTTTTGAGTTGCCGTATTGGGCAACAAATAAATTGAGGCACAATCTTGATGTGATGCAAATAGAGAAGAATATTTATTACAGTGTGCTTGGGACTTTATTGGATATACTTGGAAAGTCCAAAGATCATATATTTATCGCTATGACTTGTATGAAATGGGGATACATAAAGAGCTTCAACCTATAAAAGATTATGATACAAGAAATACCCATCTAGCTAAAACTTGTTTCTCTATGACACCAGATGAGAAAAGGTTATTTTGCACCGTCCTAAAAGATGCCAAATTACCAAAAGGGTGTGCTTCTAATATATCAAGTCGTGTGCAAATTGAAGAGATGAAAGTATAAGGATAAAAAAGTCATGATGCTCATTTCATAATGCATTACTTGCTCAAGGTTGCAGTCAGAAAAGTGTTACCCAAGAATGTAGTTATGGTTTTGATTAGGTTTAGATCCATATTTTGCAATGTTATAAGAAAAAGCGATCTTGATAAGATGAAAGCAAAAATTGTAGATATTGAATGCGAGCTTGAAAAGATCTTAAGTCTTAATCACTTATAGCTTAATCACATTACGTGTAGTCAATACTATATCTAGTTTGAATGTGTAACCTTCTAGCTTAATCACTTCTCTGGGCTGCCTTCCCAAGGAGGTTACTATACTTAATTCCCAAAGCCTCCCATCTGATGAAAGTCATCACAATGAAACATGAAATAATCATGATTAGATTAGTCCATACTCCAAATAGTTTAATGTTATTTGAGTTTATATATGTATGTCTTATATATAGAGTAATAACTTTGTAATATATGACTACTGTGGATCCATTAAGATTTTGCGAAAAGTTTGCTAAATTATTTATATATTTTTTAATTGTATGTAGGTAATGAAATCAAAGAAGGCGATGAAAGCAGTTGTGAGGACTTTGCATAGGATCTGAGTTAGTGATGTTAACTTTATTTATGTTATAGAAATGTTATATATTTTAAAATTGAAAAATGTATGTTTCACCTTTTTTGAATGCTATAAAAATATTTGTATATTTTGCTTTTATTGATATTAGAATTACAGATCTTGAATTCTACTTTTGGTAATGAACATTTATTCTTGTGAACGATTTATGTGTATTTTTATGTTATAAAATTACTGCAATAGCTCAATATAACAAAATGTTGTGGAAGTGGATCAATAATATATATAGGAATCAATAGCTTAATTATAACTGTTGTATAATGTAAGAATTGTTGCAATACCATGTATTAACCGTAGCAATATCCATTGAGCGACAATTTTATAATTGTTGAAAACTGTTGCATTACCTTATAAAACCGTCGCAATATAATGAAATTGTATGTTGAATTGAAAGAAAAATTGTAGCCATAGCCTCAATAATACTGATGCATAAACCTCTTTCCCAACGGTTCATAACCGTACCAATACGACACTAACCGTCGGCAAGTAGTTCAAGCGAGAACCGTGGCAATAGGTCCATCTATGACTACAGTTATATGTACCATCGTACCAAACCGTCACAACAGAGCTATTGCTACGCGATCTGTTGTAGTGACTAAATTTATTTTCATACTTAAATATATGAGACACATACTTTTAGTGATCAAACATCAAAATTCGTAGCAAACTTTTGTCAATTAAAATTTTCCACTAAAAATTTTATTGGCGTCATTTGTTAAGTAGTGTTAGTCATAAATTTAAAGTTATCGGTGGTACATTATTTCGTCACTAATAGTGTATCTAATTCATGCCAGATTATTTTTTTTCATAAAATTTAATTTTTGGACACAAAAAATTTCATGTAAAAAAATATTTTGTTACAGTATCGACAAATTACAGTTCGTAATCAAATATTATAAGTTTTACATTTAATTATGACATTTATTTTTGTCTCTAGTAATATAAATAATTGATGACAAAGATTTTATTGTCTCTAATTGATGTGTGATTTAGTGATAACAAAAAAATTGTCACAAAATATGTAAGGTGTTAAATAGCGACGACTTAAAATTTGTAATGACTATTTGAACTATTTGCTACGAAAAATATTCATAGCTAAATTCAATTTTTTTGGCTACAGTTGTTTATAATCACAAGTGACAACTTACAAAAAGAATAATACAAGTGCTTCATAAAAAATAGACAGAGACCATTCGTTCATTGGCGAGGAAAAATATTAAATCCAACAAATTCAATGGATTCTGTATAAATGAAAAAATTCAATTCATCAATTTTCTTAAATAATGTGATTATAAAATGCATCATTTGAAAAGTACAATCTAGGTTATAAGTACCGTGAGTAGTGTATGGTTCTACCACTAGATTGCTACTATTTGTTGGTTTAAAACTTTTTTTTAACTTCATACACATTTGTCGATAAAGACGATACAAAAATAATTTCTCAAGTCTTGGTGTAATTTTTGTGTGTGTCTAATGATTTCTGATTGGTGAACTTCATAGACTAAGTCGATATACTTGCTTCTATTTACAAATAATTACATATTTAATAGTAATTCCACAGACGTAGGTAGAGCAACTATACAGAGATTAGATCGATTTACAAACTTAGACTTCACAAAGGTGCAAAATTTTTCATGAATTTCTTTTATCTTTTTTTCCATCAGTGTGAAAATTGGAAAAAAACTAAATAATGAAAGCACAAATGAAAGAAATGAACCAACCAGAATTATATATTAGTAAAATGCACAAGTATCCCGCTAGACTATGACCGAAATCCCAGAGACACACCTTAACTATTCTAAGGTCCTATTACCTCCTGAACGTTTTTTTTTTTTTAATTTTGTGCAACTTTTTGGCTTACGTGGCCTCCAAATATATCTCACGTGCCTCAATCGTGTGGATTCACGGAGTGTGCCACGTAAGTTAAAAGGTGTACAAAATTACGGGAAAAAAAAGTTAAGGGGGGTAATAGGACTTTAGTTTAGTTAATGTGTCTCTGGGATGTTGGTTATAACTTTGGGGGTACTTTTACATTTTCCCAATATATTATGATGAAGTACTATAGTTATGAGTATTGATGTTTTTTTTTTAAAAATAATTGATTTAATGATCGAGTTGAACTGATTATTCAATTATTTAAAATAAAGTCAAAAGTTTAATTTTATATAAATTTATAATTGTACTAAATTATTTTTAAAATTTATAATGATGAATCATACTGAATATATTGAAAGGTATTTTATAAAATATATAATATAATTTAAAATATAATCTACATTTGAAATAATGTGAGCGGTAAATTTCATGCATTTGCTTAAATGTATTAATAATCTTATAATATGTTATATATATCGAAGTTTAATGTGAAAGAAGTGAATGAAGTTAAAAATATAATAAAAATGTGACATAAGAGTAGATTTGTCAATATGGGCTAGGCCACCCCATCGGGGCTGACCAATACAGAATTCGACATTTCACCGACCATGCGAGGCTAGCGCAGTTTTGGTGTGGACCAGAAAATGGCCGGCCCAACCCACAAGTACGTGGGCTACTGGCTTGCCGGTCCAGTCCACTTTTTTTAAAATTATATTATTTTTAGAATTATTAAATTAAAATATAAATTATAATTTAAAAATATTATCATAAATATCGACAAAACAATATTGCATGATGTTAATTTTACTACTTTTTAATCAAATCCACAAATAAAATTATCTTTATAATATTTATTAAGTTTTTTTTTTAAAGTAAACGTATAAATTATCTAAATAGAAATATTAACCTAATTGTTTTGAGTTTGGACTATCTTTAATTTTAAATTTTAATATTATATTATATTTTTTGATCAATTTTTATTGGCCTACGCGCCGGCCCTACCGATATTTCTCAAGCCCCACAAATCAGCAGACTTATTTAGGTCGGGCTAAAAAACTCTTTTCTCATATGAGTTTCAAAAATCGTAGCCCAGCCCAATTAAATTCCGGATTAGGCCAGGCGACCCAACAGTCCTAGCCCATATTGACGGCTCTACATAAGAGAGAGTTGATCAGATGGTAGAACTTCTCACTTCCAACATGAAAGTTGTGAGTTCGAGTCCCCAAAAAAGCATAATTGGGCCTACTAAGGAGGGGTTAAAAAAAAGATAATTTTTTGTATATATAAAATGTAGTCATTAGTGACAAAATTAGATTTTGTTCAACTACGAAATACATATACCTTTAGAGATAATTGACGTCGTCACTAATTGAAGTAAAATAGTTAGCGACGATATAATTTTGTCGGTAGTGATAACATTTTAATGACAAAACATACTACTAACTAAAAATAAACATAATTATATGACAAATAAAATTGTCACAAATGTTTAAGCATTTGGGGACGAATTTTTTTGTCGTTAATTTAATAATTTTAGCGACAAATCACAAAATCGTCTTTGTTTACTTTTAGACACACATATTTAGTGACGACTAATTGACGAATTATTTTTCGTCTCACGAGATTTTATTGACAAAATATGATTTATAAATGACGAAATTATTTATCCCTGATAATCGAATTTGTCGTAGTAATACTTCTATTATATGTTAACGAACTTAGTGACATGTAGCATACATAATGTTTAGTAAGAAAACAAACTATGATAAGGGATCATTTAAGTTATACATTTATATATTGAGTTTCTAACAACATGTTTTAGCTATTTAAATTTGTTTGCACGTCAAAAAAAAAAAATTCAGAGTTAAATCTTGACAGATTTTGTCTATATTTCCACAATTAATACATTTTTCCTCTTTTTTGCCTTAGATTAAATTTTGAGAGAAAAATGAAAGTTTTATTTAATACAATTTACCAGTTATAATACTATGACTTTACAGTCAACATACCAAAAATTAGAAAATTAATGTTATTTCCACGTTTCCCTTATAATTAGATTTGATTTATAGATTTTTAGATTCCTTGATTCATTATATAAATATATACATCTATATAATGTCTTTTTCATCTAAATATTGCTCACTCTTTGCTTCCTTTCCCCCATAAATTCACTAAGTCTAGCTCTTCTAACTTGAATCATACGATGGTTAGGAATCCTTATTGTTGGATGATTGAACATCAAAAGGACCTCCCAGAGAATGATGATCAAAATTTTTCAAAGGGCAAACTTTTCATTCTATGTGGAATTCGAAAAGTGTATCTTAATTACTATTTCACACAGGATGGTAATTGGAGGTTTTATGATCGAACATATTTCATCTATGAAAACACAAGAAGATTGTGTTTTGACATAGAAGAACATGAAACATGGTCCTCTAAGTTCAGTCAAATGTTTGAATCTTTATATGTTCCTCTCATGTATCAACAAGAAATGGTTCAATACATTAAGGATAAGGCCTTGTTGATTGTTCAAGAAAATGATACATCTAAGAATATCTCAATCATCATTGACATAGCCCATCGTATTCCTCAGACAATTGCAAATATTTATCAAGGTCATGACCACGAGGAAGCTAATGAGGATGAGCTAGGGTTAATAGAAGAACAAGCCGTGATGGATTTGATCGTGATGGATTTGATGACCTTGGAAGAAACACGTGTGTTTATGCCTGTAGTTCCAACATCAAAGGATGCTATTGAAGGGCTTGAGAAGGTGAAAGTAGAGACATTGAATGGTGACAAGAGTTTTGGTGAAACTTGTATGATATGTCTTGGCAAGTTGATTACGAAGGATATTGTTGAACTAACTCGTATGCCTTGCAAGCATGTTTTTCATGGAGATTGCATTATTCAATGGCTTGAAATAAATCATGTTTGTCCATTATGTCGCTTTAGAATGCCAATTGATAAAGAAAATTAAAGCGACTTATATAATGGTTGACCTTATAAAGCTCTCACTAAGCCTTTCTTCTCTCTCCCCTTTACTTATTAAGTGGAAAATAGTCATCAGCATTCTATAAACGACTTGATCGAGTCTATGCCCATGGAGGGCTTAGTTTTTTTTAATTGCTGTTTAGTTGTTATTTTTTTTTGAAGAAGTTACTTATATGGTAAGGGTTAGATAGATCTCTACTATTTTATTCGATGTTAGAAAGAATATTGTAAGAGGGAAGACTTGTGGTCTTACCTCTAATATTTCCTATATCAAATAATTAAGTTTGTTTTGAAAATAATGTTCATCTATTTTTATTTTGTTTTACTCTTCATAATTATTGTTATTGTCACGACCCAAAACGAGCCGCGAGTGGCACCCACACTTATCCCCTTATGTGAGCGAACCCAACAAATCTAAACCCCAACGTCTAGAAATATTTCAATCATAATGAACAAAATATAATGCGGAAGACTTAAAACTCATTAATAGAACCAATAAATAACTTCTAAAATTTAATACTTATTATTATTCCCAAAATCTGGAAGTCATCACCACAAGAACATGTATCCTCAAATTACTAAATCTAAGAGTATCTAAGAAGCTAAAATAAATAAACCGCTAGTCCATGCCAGAACTTCAAGGCATCAAGACGTGAAGAAGAAGATCCAGTCCAAGCTAGAAACAATAGCTCACCCTGAATTCTGGAGTGATGAAGACTGGCTAGAGTTGAGGACGAGTTGAAGTTGATGGCACGTTTGCTGCACTCCACAAATAACAAAGAAGAAAATTACAAGTAGGGGTCAGTACAAGGCACAAGTACTGAGTAGGTATCATCGGCCAACTCAAAATAGAAAGCAAGATATATCAAATAATAATATAAAACCAACCAAATACTTAACAGGTGATAGCAACAAGTATAAGAATCATTTGCAACAACATCAAATACATCTATGAGGACTCAAGCCTCCACACCATACTCATTTAGGAATTAGGTTCTTCAATCTGAGTATATTAGCATAATTCAAGATTCATTCTCTTTGTTCTTCTTGTGCCGGAATGTGACACTCCGATCCCCTACTATCCTGGTGTCGGAACGTGACACTTCGATCCTCTACTATCCTGGTGTCGGAACGTGACACCCGATCCTCTACTATCCTGGTGTCGGAACGTGACACTCCGATCCACTACTATCCTGGTGTCGGAACGTGACACTCCGATCCACTACTATCCTGGTGTCGGAACGTGACACTCCAATCCCCTAATACTACGTGTCGGTTCGTGACACCCGATCCCCTAATTCTCATTCTTTTAGTTCATCAAACCTTTTTTTTAATACCAAGGCATCATCATTAGCAAGTGGATTTAAGGTTTAAGATTCACATCCTCATCTTTCCAATCCATTACAATTATATAATCACATCATGCAAGCACACAATTAAGCATATAGAAGACTTTACAATACTACCGAATACATATCATTCGCATTAAGAGTTTACTACGAAATAGCATAAACCATAACCTACCTCCACCGAAGAATCGTGATCAAGCAATCTACGTTCCCAAAGCTGTGTTCTTCTTCGTTCTCTCTCTCTCTCTCGCTCGTTCGTCCCTCTTCTCTCTGTTCTTCCTATTTTTCTTATTCAAACCCTTTTTCTTTTACCCTAATTATCATATAATTAAGTATCAAAGATGATAAAAGTAACCCACTATTTATTTCAAGGTTATCTCCTTTAACCCCCAAAAAATTGAATTATTAACATTAACCCACTGACTTTATAATTATAAGCATGAATAGTCCAAAACGCCCCTTAAAAACTTTTAACAGAAATCCGACCCAGTCAGGATTACGCAGCCTGTGACGGTCCGTCATGACTGTGACGGTCCGTCCTGCAGGTCCCTCACAAAGTTCAGAGAGTTAATTTTGTGGAAAGATTTGTGACGGTCCGTCGTGCCAACGACAGTCCGTCCTGCCATTTCGTCGTGAAGTTCAGAGAGTCGATCTCAGTACCCAAATTTTCAGAATCTAAGTGTTTTGGAACGAGACCCCCTCGACGGTCAGTCGTGCCCATGACGGTCCGTCGTGGGATCCGTCGACCCAGACAGTTATTACCAGAAATAAGCTCTACTGCTCAAAACGACTAAACAGGTCGTTACAGTTTTTTTAATTCTATCTAGTTATGATATCTTCATTTTGTTTTGCATGTTTAATTTCTTAAATTTGTAAAGAAAAAAAAACAGAATTTTGAAAATTCTTTAAATAGAGAGAAACCAATTTTATTGAAAGGGTATTTCACAAGTTAGAAAATATTACTATTTATAATTTCTTAAATCGTGATGTCTTCTTATTTAACTTGATAGGCGAAGCATTTCACATTTTAGACATATTGTATAGTTTAGATAGATGGAATTTTGCTAATTAATGAGGTATTCCTCTTTTTTTTTCTTATTATTATTTTTAAATAAATCGATTCGCCTAATAATTTTATTTGTTTAGTTTCCTTCCCACCTTATTTAATATTTGATTTGATAAATGGGATTCTTATTGCAAAATGTCACTATTATTAAATTTGGTCAAATGCATAATTTTTATTGAACTTTTGACTATTTTCATAAATAACCTCCTCCCTGCTGCTACAATTAGT